>CM052251.1:1443530-1786634 GCA_028455795.1 Lasioglossum marginatum | reverse complement strand
TTATGCTCCTAACTGTATATTAATTTCTAAGAAATTTTGTTCGGCTCTAAATGATCTTGAATAGCCTTGAATGACCTTGGAAGACGAAAGTGTTATAGATCAGTGAATTCCTCTCGGGTTAGGATACACGTTTATTTAACACTTTGCACTCCACCCTAGTGACTCATATAGTACACTAACAACTTCAGCACTGTATTAGTTAGAAGTGTGTATGTTACAAAGTCATGTGCTTTTTATAACATTGTATACATACAGGGTGCCGCAAAAATGTAGTTCCTTGAAAGGGGTGATTCAGTTTTATGTATATATATAATAAATAATAATAATAATAATAAATAAAATATATACCTACATATAATAAAAAAATACGGTTGCTGCAATAAAACTGAATCACCCCTTAGGAACTACATTTTTGGGGCAGCCTGTATCTAAAGAATGTTATAAAAAGCACATGGCTTTGTAATATAATACATTTGTGACGATATCTTTGTAACGTAATGACCATAAGAAGATCTTTACAACTATAAAAAGATAACTTAACCCTTTGTACTCCTTTGTCTAGTGTGACTCGACATCAGAGAAAGAAAAATGTAAATGAAACAGGTTTTTCTATGCATTTGATTCTTCCTTTATTTATTTAATTTCTTATTTTTCAGTTGTAAACAAATATATTCTAACTTCCACAAATATAAATTACGACAAAGTTTGAGAAGGTTATATTTAATATAATTAGTAAACAAAATTGTTTAACACTAAACCTATCACCGGTCAAAATGACCGGTTCCAGATTTTTTATTTTACGATTATTGATATAATAAAAATAATGTCATAAGAAATGATTGTATAGATATCTTTAGTGGAGCATATATTACAATAGGAGCTGCACATAGTCTAAATAAAATCAATCTTGTCATTTTTATAAGGGAACATGTACCAGTTACTTTTAAGGCTCGGTAGGTTTAGTATTAAAATAAGTAACAGTCAAGGAACTGTCCTTTCAAGTAAATTTCAAATAAAACATTTAAAATAGTAGGGTGTCGTTGGCAAGAAAATTGAAAAATAATCTAGAGTGCAAAGGGTTAAATTCATTAATTACGCAATTCTTTCACACAAAGTAGCTTTGACTTTAAATTTGCAAGAAGACTTATGAACGGCAATGAACGCAACTAATGTCGCAAAATATCCAGCAGGATCTAGTCGACCGGTTTCAAGCTAGAAAATACACGAATTGTTCTCGGCGAGGGGAATTAAATCTAATGCGGAGCAATCATTTCCGAATATAAATTGATATTATTTGCTGTATAAGTCGGATTACTGCGATCGTTCTTCAGACGGGCGGTAGCGTCCCTTTAATTAAACTGAAGTAATTATCAGCAAGTATTATTCCGAACACGAAATTGGCATTTGTCGGGTGAAAAGGTCGTCGCGGAAGGGCGGGAATTTACGGGACGAAAGAAGTAATGAAAACAGCTATGACACAGATGCGGAGATAGTTCACGTTGCGCGGCGCCGCGCCGGCCGGGAAAAATATGATCACGCCGATAGATCGGCACAAAAGCACCGATACGGATTTCCTCTTTTCCTCCGTATCAATATTCTCCTTCGGAATCGAGTTGTAAACATAGTTATTGGGATTATCGTGCGACACAAGCGCGACGTATATCTCGCAGATGCCGGCTGCGATTTCGACGTTTTCCACGCTTGCTAAATAACTTGAACCGGGGAAACCATTCGAGCCACCGCCGCCGCCGTCGCTGCCACTGTGTTTATTTCATCGATCTATTGTACAATGCCGGATAAAACAAATAGCACACCTATATTACCGCGCATTTGATAAAGTTGTGTGTAAAAACGCTTTAAATCGAACACGCGCGCTGTGTCGCCTTACCGGAAATGTTTTAAACGCCTTTTGAATACGATTATCACAGACTAAAAAATATTAATTGTAAATTGATAGGATAACAACTGCCTGACATAGACGTACTTTAACAAATGATAGTTTACCGAATTCAACGATGACGTACAATACGGTCCTCCACATTAGTCATTAGCTAGTAACGCGGACTAACCAAATAACGCGGACAAATGTTTCACACACACTAAATGTTTATGTTAGGACAGCGGCTGAATAGTTCTCCACTGTTTACGTTTCGCAACACTACCTCTCACAGTTGGTGTGGTCGCGTTAATATTAGTAAACAATACCAACCTTAACAAGACTGTGATAGTTCCGCCTTGACGCAATGTTATTCCTACTGCAAACAATTATTCAAACTTAATTATGAGTACATAAGATGTTAGTAATGTAAAATAATATGTAAAAAAAACTGCAACTCTCACTATATTTAAACGTTTGTAGCTTATTAAAACGTTGATCAATTTTGATGAAATTTTCAGAATATGTATAATTTACACTGATCTACAAAATGTATACTTTAAATTTTCAATATAGACCCCCACAAAAAAGTTGTAAACATTAACTTCTAGTATTTTCTCTGTAATTCCCACCAATTGCAATTTTTTCAAAAACTTTTGTCACGTCTTGTAGTAAACTAGTTGTTCTGATTTCTCAAGAAATATCCAAGTTGTATTAAAAGTGTCCGAATATTACTGTGGTTCACTGTAATAATCCAAGAGTAGAAATTGAAGAGGGCAGCAATTTTGCTATTTGCCAACGAGAATATTAGACAAATTTCAAAGACCAAGTAGGTGCTATTAATATTAACAGGGGTTAATAGTTTTTAAAATAAAGTCGAATGAAAATGAATTATAGAAAATTCCGAGTTTCATTCAATCGGCACCGTTGATCGTAAGAATCAAGCCCGGTGCGGTTGACAGTTTTCGGTCCGCTTGACTCTTTCCACGGCTACATATTTGGTTTCCGAGTGGATCTGTAAACAAGACAATATGTGGGCCACTGTAGCACGTATCGATCCATCGATATCATCATGCCTCTCGTGGACGACACAGGAGGAGGAATTATATACGTGTCTGTGGTTTAACTACTTACACTTGAGACGCCTTACCTCGATTCCTCATGTAAATTGCGTCGTTTCCGGTTGACGGATCACAGCCAGACGCGGAACATTGCATCCCCTATGTATACGACGTACTCGGATCGACTCAACTCCTCATTCTGCTCACTTTCTGTTCCCCTTTTCTCTCTGTGTCTCTCTGCTCTCCTCCTTTTTCCATCGCTCCTTCCTTACCATTTCATCCATCTGTTAGCATTCCCGGCTACCGTTTTGTTTTCTTACTCGTCCTTCGAACTGTCCTTCCCGGTTTTTCTATCCACCTCTCCATCCGACGCTTCTCTCTATTGATCTGCTTCCCCACAGATTTTTCGTCGAGACTCATTAATCCCACAGTGGAAAAATCCGATGGTGAAAAAAATTGTTATTCCTTGCGGTCCGAGTTGACTTTCTTCAAAATCCGCCGTGGCTTAAATCCGTTTTTCGATTTTCTTCGGCGAAGCTTTGGGAGCAACTACGTACTTCGTCGTTAATGGAAAGAATTTTGTTGGAAGAGTTGGTTATCATTTTTATAGATTATTTTATAACAGAGCCCGGAAAAACCATTCTGAATAGTTTCTGACGTTCGAAATTCAGAAGTGAAATCGTAGTCGTGATCAGGTTCCCCGTTCGCGATTCAATGTACGCTGTGCAGTGACATGCGTAACGCGCCTCGTTGACGCATGCACAAGTGTGTGTGTGTATGTGTATGCAGCGTACATATTCTTTATGTAACAAAGCGCCTAAGCAGAGGGAAGTTGGCGTGGAAGACGACGGAACTGACGAATCCACGGGAACGAGACACGAGAAGAGAAAAGCAGAGAAGAGAGTAGAGAAGAGAAGAGAAGAGAGGAGAAGAAAGGAAGGAAGGAACTGAGAAGCGAAACGGAAGGAGAACATTGCGATGCATCGATTGCACGTGGCTGGTTCGGCGTCCCCGAATCGGCTCGGCGAACGATTTCTTTGACTGGCTGAAAGCTTATGAACGAGCAAAGAGAGAGAGAGAGAGAGAGAGAGAAAGAGGGAGGGGGGGGAGAACCTGCAGTCAGCGTTGCCTAATATCAAAGGCGAAACGGAACAAAAATGAACTTCGGGGGCCGGAGTGCAGTTTGGCAGAGACACTCGCGCGCGCGCGAGAGTATACTCGAAAGGTTAACGACGGGGCAATTTGTTTTCGTTAAATTAGCAGCCGACCAAGTGCCTCGAGGATGACTCAAAGAACCTCGGCTCCATGCTGAACTCGTGTACGTGCCATCGACTCTCTGTGCGCGTGTGTGTGTGCATGCAAACGAACCGCTCCGCCAAGGCACGAACGAACCAATCCGACTTAAGGCAACATGATTTTCGGTTATGTGCTTTTTTCGGATCTCTGATTGGACCTCGGGAAATGGCTGGAGGATGCTGCCAAATGCGTATTGGTTGGTTAAAGCGTTCTGTTGGGGGAGTTGGGGGAGTCGGTGCTTTGATTAGGCTAGGTTTGCTACTCGTTCATACATCTATTGTCTTATCATTTTTGAAAGTTTGAAAGGCTGTGCTTAAGGATTTTTTAATAGCAATTGCAAGGATTGTGAACCAACGAGATTTTTTATAACCATTCACAGTTCCACTTATCAATATTTATAACATATTTTTGAAGGTACATCTTGTAGACACATTCATTATTCATTATTTCCATTATTGCTACCGCATTGTTCATTCGATTAATTTGTCAGAAACTAAATGATTGAATAATTATTTCAATACTCTGGATCAAAATAGATCCTGACTTCGTCACGAATAGGCTTGTGGTAGATGAAGTGTTAACGTCACTATTGACCCCTCAGTGCGTGGATTCGGTCTGTGAAATGCATAAATTGAATTTGTACTGTTGTACTGATCGTCCATCAGGAGATTCCAAGTAGCATTTATGGTTGGCATTTTGTTGGGCCATCATTGCAATATTGGTTGGCAAACCATTAGAAATGTCGACGTTTTATGCAGGTGGGCCAACGATCATGGCAAACGACGGACCAACGTCACTATAATACGAACGGCCAACTGGGTCCGTTAACATATTATCCTGATCTTCCCTTTAACGGTTATTTTTATAGTACATCGTAAATAATATACATATACACCCTGTATATTGGAGTAATAGTAAATGGATAAATTGAATCATGTATGGGAGCAATTCAAACCAAATTTTATTATTTCAAGGATTACCAAAATCGTATTTTTTGGACGCCTTCAAAATATAAGCAAGATGTCACTTTATCATTGGAACTATGTACAATATATTATTTTTTAGTAGGTGGCGGGGAGGAGGGGGTCTAATGAGGTAGGTTAAGTATACCGAATTCTACCGATTACTAAAAATTTCTAGAGCGGTGTAACGTTGACAACAGTTCGCAACATCTGCTGGGAATCGGAAGACTAGCTTTGAGTAATTAATAAATAGGTTCATAATCACTTTATTGTCACGGAAGCTGGGCTCGACGCGAATGCAACGAAGTCTGAAGCATTATTAAAATGAATAATAAATGTCGCATGCTGCAATGAGTCGGGAACTAAACGATGCCGTTTCATGAAGTTTACTTTGAGAATTAAGAGCTTTAATAATAGATGGTCTGCTTTCACGAGAGGTTGGCAAGTGACCCCTTTAGCAACCATATAAGGTTGTGATTGTTTTGTAATGAGCATTGGTTGGTGGAGTGCAAGAGTATTTTTACATTATAAAGGAAGGCTTGAGAACCGATTTGTAAAATACGTCGGATGCCCGTGCATTATACGTGAATGTATTTACAAGAAGTAGACGCAGACGGTCGTGAACAGACGCGTCTGTCAATATTCAATTGCACGCGTTCTTGACGAATTTTCAAATTCGATTTCCTTGCAAACGAAGCTTTGGACAAAAAATGTTAATGCACATCTTAAAGACTTAATTTTTTCATGTAAAATCATCCCTTTTCCGGTTGAATATTTCTTGTATTAGAAAATCTCGGTTTTAAACGATTATAGTACGCCAGAAGTAAAAGTTTATACTAAACTAGACCCCAGCAATTTCTTCCCCGCTGCACAGTGGTCCCAAATCGCCAAAACGTCGTCAACACTTCAAAACGTATTAAAAATTATTAGATCTGCTTGAAAATTGGTATTAAGGGCGTAGACTCCTTTTTCCAGGATTGCAATGCTGCGGGATTCGCGTTTTCATTTCTTGATAATACAAAAATGGAGTTTTTCAATAGTCAAAAACGCTAAATGAAAGATCGATCTAGGGTGCTATCGCTCACAAAAGTCCTATTTTTTCGTTTAGGAGGCGTAATTTGCATTATTCGGAATCATACTATTTTCATAGCTGCATGCTGCCGAATAATGCAAATTGCGCCTTGTAAACGAAAAAATAGGACTTTTGAGGGCGATAGCATCCTAGATCAATCTTTTATTTAGCGTTTTTGACTACTGAAAAACCCCATTTTTGTATTATCCAGAAATGAGAACGCGAATCCTACACCCTTGCAATCTTGGAAACGAGCCTACCGCCTTAAAGCATTTTTGTGGTCGCTGATCACGAATCTGAACTTAAAATTAGAAAAAAAAAAACAAAATGGCGGATCCAATATGAAAAATTGTTCGTTTTTCTAAAAAATTGTTTATTTATCATTATACATTATACACATTACAAATATAATGTACTCGTTATTATTTGGATGTATTATTATACATTATACACATTAAACATATAGTGTACTTATGTATAATTTCACGTTTATGCACGTATACAAAGTGTTTGCAAGAAAGTTTTCATTATTTACATTGTCAAAATATTTATATTATTGTAATAGAATTTGATATATGAACGTTTTTACGTTTGGTCTAAAATGTCTATTTTCATAAACAAATTAAGGATATCTGCCGTGTGTACTTTCGCTTTTTTAGAACTGCATACCACTGAGTATTTTTAATGTTTCTCTTGCGAGATCTATCTGTAATATTTTTCTTCGAAGATTTAATCCCTTTTTTCTTTGAAGACGTACTATTATTCTTTTTGTTCAACTGTATGGAAAGGAGCAATACTCTTGTCTCTACTCTCAAAATTATTTTTGAAAGAAACATTTGAATATAAATGTATTACGTATGCTCGAATTCGCCTGTTTTTTTTTGTCGATTGCATAAAATGATCGATTTTGAAAATGGATCGCTTTGATCGTGAAAGGTGTCCCGCGAGAGAAGCGTTTACGACAATATTGTTCCGGGGGAGAAAAGACATGCAATCGAAATGTATTGAAATTGATGTATTGAAATTGATGTATTTGATAGCACCTTACCCACCGTTCCGTTCGCGGCGCAATATATTTTACATTTTCCGGAACCTAAAAACCAGCTGCACCGAACAACGACTATCCCGTTGCAATACAATCAATTATACCTTGGAACGTTCAACTGCATTGATTGATTGTATTTAATTACACTTGATTGAAATAGTTTGAATCGTAATGTAATTCCCTACAAATTCTATAATAATGGAGCTTGGATAATTCGATCGTTTAAATTGTTGTTTACGTAATGTTGTTTCCAATTCGAATCGTTTCAGAGGATTAAAAATAATGTGAAGACAGACACACTTTTATAGTTGTATGTAATAAAATGTAAAGCATTAATATTAAATCTATAAAGAAATAATATTCCGTGGACATATGACCCGCAAAAATTTCAACTCTAAACATAATTGTGTCGCGAATGCTAATACGGTTACTCGAAATTTTTTCGTTGCGGAATATTTATTTTTCTCTAAAATTATAAAAATAAATACAAAATTTAGTAACACAATTTTAGATGCATTAAAATTTTTAGTTTCAGTACGAGGAATTACAATTTTGTACTATTAACCGTCTTATAGTCGCAAGCATATTTCAAATTTCAATAAAATCATTTTATTATATTGTTTACAACCTGACACGTTTTATTACTCCACACATATCGAATTTTATTGTTTTGCACTGCAGGCATATTGTTCCATTCTGTTCGAGTGCGATTGTTATCGAATTAAATATTATTGTGCTTCACACGCGCGAACGTGTTTAGTTCAATCTCCTATTAAATTGTTATGTCCCAATCTGATTACACACGTTGTGAAAGCGTTGCTTCAACATAGGAGGAGAATATTAATTTTCAAGAAAGTTATTAATTCGAAGATCCTACAAATTACGAGACGATGGAGGAATGTAGGAATGTGCTCGAAAGTTATATTGGTTATAATGAAATTGAAATTTGAATTCACATTTTATGAAGATTCTACTAAAATTCATATGCAGGTTAATATAATGAAATACCATCCAAAGATTGAACAGCCTTATGTGATATATTAAACTATGCACGAGATAGAATTACAATGATATGGTACAGTACATTTATAGCGTCAGTATAATGTAATTATTGTGTCATGTAATGCAATTATAATATAATTGTAATGTATTTTGTTATTATAATGTATTTGTTACATTGTAATATTATTTTGCAACGTTTGGTACACTATAATATATTGTAATACATTATATTGTGATATATTTCAATATTTTATTGTAATATATTACAGTAAACTGTACACTCTACGTTTTATTATATTGTAATACATTACATTGTTATATATTGTAATATTATATTCCAATGTATTGTGTAGCAATATTTTATACACCGTACATTGTAATAATTATGGTACAGTATATTGTAATATATTATACATTTTATTACATTGTTACATATTATTACAATATTCATATATCTGATACGGTATTATGCGCAACAACATTTATTAATAATTTTTTAATTCATTTTTATCCTGCAACATTTTCCTATTGATCTTTAAACTTCATCTTCGATTAAATACTCGCGCGAAGATGTGATATAGAATCTTTCTCTCGGTAAAAAGGTATTTCCGATTTTGCAATATATTTGCAGTGAAACCGGCGATTAAAAGAAATTTCCTTAGCTCGTAATTTTCTCGACATGATTCTACGAACTCGAAATTAATCCGACCAATATAAATCGCGAGCCGTTGGAGCTTTCTCTCGTAAGACCATGGATTACCGGGTCTTTTGTCTTCTGTTCAGTTCTTATAAACGTGAATGGTCGCCGTCCTACAGTCTGTGTTTTGAAAAAAGACTGTTTCGTTCTACATAGTTCTGATATTTTTAGGCAGTTCGTGGAATTTGTAGAACACTTTGAATTTTTTCTAATTTGTAACTAATTCCGTAGTTACTGTTTTTGTTATTTAGAAAAAAGATCAGGAAATTCATTGATAAATCTGCTGTCTAAACGAAAATATCCATTAAAATAACATTTTCTTGTATTAAAACAAAAATACCATGAATATTTCTGTTTTAAATGTTCTAAAAATTTTTACGAAAATATTGTGCCTAATAAAGTAGGACATACAAAGAGTATGTAGAAGTAGAACAAAATGAAGAATAAGAGAAATAAATAATTATAAAATACAAGTATATTACACAAACAAAATTTAACATTTAAAATTTAATCTGCACAAAAATAAAGTTATTGTTAAAAATAGACTTGAATTTTCTTACAATCTGTGTTGGTTTAAATGTTAAATCAAATTCCAGATTAATTCGTATTTAATGCAGAAGCATTTTGAAACAGCAGTCACTGTTGTGCAAAATGCAAAACAATTAACAATTATGTCAAATAAAACTAAATCATAATAAAATATAATCAAATACATACAAATAGAATTATGCATTTACGACAAAAATGAATGAATACAATATAAAACTGTACAAGAGTTTTGAAATTATTGAAAGAAGAAAAACATTTTAATTTCACTTCTGTTTCTTACAACTAATATAGAAAATATCTATTTTGCATGCAGGTCTAGCGATAGTCTTCGAACTAAATGCGATAATGATGACACGACTGATTGTCTCGGACCGCCCCGGCAAGGATGCGGCGCTTTGTTCCTCATAATATGTAATTACTATTAATCCTGAAATCGATAGCCCTCGCAGCAATTAGAATACCGAACGATATTAATAACGGGCTGGCGAATTCGGCTGTTATTAATTGTACATGACTAAGCCAAGGAAGTGACCGCGGCGGTCAGACATCGGTGTGTTGCAATGCATTACTCAGGATATTGCCCGACTAAAATTTAAACAGTGTCACGCGAGTGACCAGATTTCCAAATCTTCTTCAATCTACTCTGATAATTCTCAATGAAAATACTTGTCAATAACTTAAATTTTAGTTACGAGACTGCGGTGATTTTTATGCAAAATACAAATCGATTGCATCAATTGCAGAAATGGAAAATCGCATTAATTACAAATAGACATTTCTCTCCGTATTTAATAATTTTAAGAAGCCAATGTGCTTGAAATTTTTCTAATTTTTCTATTTTTTTAAATTTTATTGTTGTCATAAATGCATGAAATCCACAGTCTAGAAAATACACGACCGTATGAGTACGTGCAAAAATAAATATTTAAAGTCATCTTATAAATATATGATGTAGACGATTATGATTATTACTTACAATGAAACATCTCCAATGAAATAGGTTTTATAATAATAATAGAAAATGCTTTTAAAATTATAGTAAAACACAAGGCTCTTCTATAATTATATTCATATGATAATAATAAACTAAATAGACTGGCGGATCTTGAACGAAAATATTTTTATAGACTAATTTATAAAAATTTGAAACATTAATAAATTTGATTTCCCAATTTTTATGGACTGATCTGTATGTTCACATAGAAAATAAAAATCTTTGATGCCGAATTTTGTGCAACTAAAGTTACTATAAATGCACAAAATCTAACAATAATGGACACTCAAATAAAGTGTAAATATTATATACAAATATTATAACGTGTACATATGTAGAATCTTGCAATCAGTTTCTGTTAGAAAATCTTTTCACCTAGTCGTGATTAATTATGTAGCAATAATAAAGTTCCTACCGGTTCCTATTTGTTTATCGCAACGAGTAATTTATATTATGTTCAATCTATAATTCACGGCACGTTTCCTTCGGTCTCACACGTACTAATTATTTCCATTTGAATTTAGCGTCGTTACGTCACCGCTCTGGCTTTTAATTTCCTCTCTCTATTCTTACACTTTTTGTTTCGCCAACGCCATTTTCATTTACTCCTTTTCTGCTTTTGTGTGTCCGTGGTGGACACTTGAGAGGATTGTTGTAATTGTGTGCGAAAGGCAACAATATTCTGGAACATATCCTTTTAAGAGGGCGCGTTGCGAAATTTCGAGAACAACAAACACAGCTTGCTTTCGTCGGAGCTTTTTCCTACCCCACGGTCGTCGCGACGATATCGGCGAACGTTATCGTTGTCATTTATCTGTTAAACGGTGGCACTGTGTTTTTAGTTTGGAATAGTTCATTTTAATTAGATTAATTAGTAATTGATTAAACGCCCCCGGGATAAAACGCTCGGCAACCTTGTACACTAAACGGATGACAATCTTCCATTAACCTACTTCTTTTAGTTAACAGAAAGCACTGCGGAGGACATTTTAAGATATTATACAAACTGTATTTTTATAACTTTTTCCGACAGTTTTATGCTAACATAATCAGGGAAAGTTGTGCAAAATTTTACATGTATATTTTTAAATTAAATTAAATTTTACACGTACTATACTATATATACATTGTACTTTATTGCTATTCAATAGCGAGTCATCGAACATTCGAAACTTCCACCGAAGATTTGTTAATTAATCAAACTGTATGGCGGCAGGAATGGCAATTAATTCATTCAGCTAACAATCTAATCTATTTGGTATTGTTCTTTCAACAGAACATGGTACATGGTCTCGTTATCCCGCGTGCATTACTGTATTATATATAAGAACGAACACCGAAATAATCTGTATGTCCCAACGTCGAAACAAATGAACATTTAGCACACAATCAAAGCCGTGAGAAATAGCTTTGAAAATGAAATGAAGCCGCATAATGTGTACTAGAATGGCTCCCATTTGAAGCCATGCTAAACTTGAAATTGTGCAAATTCGTAATCCTGATGTCCGATATATGGTGAAGTCAGCGTTTTGTTTGTATTCGGAAAAATACAAACAGTTCAATATCTCACAAACGGTTGAATTAATTCTTCCTGAAAAAGAGGCAAAAATATTGCAAATAATTCTGAGGAGGTGGTAAAAATTTGTCTATAAACAACCTTAACCTTCCTTTTTTTTATCTACTTTATCAACGAAGTTTATTCAACTTCTCAGTCATTTATATTGGTTCTAAGTAGATTATGTTTAATAAGCTCGTTTGAAAACGTAGGAAAGTGAACAAATGAGACACCAAATGATTCTAATTGCAAATGAAAATTTTCGTTGAATATTCAAGGTTTGTTTAAGAATTAAAAATGAAAATTACGGTTTTCTCGGCGAAAGATTTCAATTATCGCCGCTAGCGCTTTAAAAATCCTTCGCTTCGATAAGAAACGTTTTAACATGGAATTTAATGCTGTTTTAAATAAACGTTTTCATTGCGTTTCAAGTTGAAATGCAAATAATGGAATCTCAACTTAAAATAATGGAATGGGACAATGCTCGGGATAATGCAACCTCAAAATGGGATACTCCTTCATTGGTCTCGGGTGACCGGCACCGCAGACATCGTGTTAAATTGCTGAATAATTAACTATGACACGTGTAATCATTAAAAATGTATGGAACAGGGTATTCATATTTTATCATGTTTAATTACTGAAGCGTAATTATTTCTGACGACTTTCTGAATTTGTTTATAAAAATGGGGATGTGTGCTGTAAAAATCAGAGAAGTCAATTAGATTTACTCACACATTAATTCATATAATTTTCAAATACACAGTCAGCGTAGAAATTGTTATTTATAAATTGACCTGTAGGTAAACGTTTGTTTCTCTTGCTCTTTGTTTTAACATTCTTTCGTGACAGATTTATATTTATTCTAATATAAATATATATATTAAATAATTTGAATTACTGTACATTTTCAATGTGACAGTTTTATTCTCGAAAAAGGAATAGTTTTATATAAATTCATCGTCCATTTTGTTGGTACAGTTGTTAAAAAACATTTTAAATAACGGATATACACCATTCCATATTAAAAAAAAAAGAAGTACATAGAGACCAAAATCCAGGATTACGAAATGATAGTATTTCTGCAAAAAAGATGTGGAGTTTAATATAAAATATTGCGAGTTTCAACATTGAAACTTGGTTCTCAGTCGTCACACACAAATATTCCTGAAAATGTACGAGCACATATCATACAAAATATGTGTATGCATATTTGTAACAGCTTTATATAAATAAATTAATATATATTTCATTACATAAATGTTAGGTGTTGAATGGAATGGACTACTGTTAAATATTAACATTTGAATTTCTATTTTACGTTATATTTTCCTGAAAGAATATAGATTAATCTTTTCATAAAACGGTTCCGGTATAAGGTTAAAAAATATACAAAGTGATGGAAATGGCAATTTGGTGTATAGCTGTACAGCATGTGACAGAATAGAGACGTATTGCTCTCATACATCACATATGTTTCATATATTTGCAATGAGAGAATGTTGTGTACAACTTTTAATTTTACAAATTTTATTAACCTGATTTGCAGTTTACATGTTTTCCCATATTAATTTTTCTGCATCAAGTAAAAATAATTACGGGATTATACAGAAATCCATAAACAATTTTTTACAAACATATTAAAATGAATTTTGTTATTTCAATAATAATAACAACAATGCTCTCAATTTTTGTGAATTTTAATATACGAGCTTTATAGTAAATGTCAAGATTTATCTTTATTTTCAGGTATTTTTTAAGAGTATCTGCAATTTTAACTAACAAGCATTTTTAAAATGTAAATATCGTCACCTAGTTTATAGGCGAAGATATATTATTTTGCCATAACCCAAACAGAAGTTATTGACATTTAGTGTACTCTCTGTGAAATTAATTTGTAACTGATTAATCTCTGCTAAATATAAAATGAAATAATATTTTGTACAAACACCGACATTATTTATATTATTTTATGGTCCAGTAACCAACAATGCTATGGAAGTATGTACAATGAAACCGCTTTTAGTTTYCTCTAGAAACATTTTTCGCACACAATATTTAAAAAATCGAACATTTATTAACCTTTCCATTTGAAATTAAATCGCTCAAAAATTGAGAGAGGTGGTTCGAAACGGTGTTCGGACTAGTATTCCGCGCGCAAAAAAAATCGTAAAAATCACATATTGAACGGTCGAACGCATAGGAAGCGCTTGAACGGTGCAGTCAGCAAATTATCGAGACAGCATCTGTGTGTCAGTATGATGGTATAGCGAAGACTGTATGCGGTTTATGGTAAAAATTTACGCAATTTTCGAATAATTATTTCTTAAATATTATATGAACGTGCTGTCACGATGACAATGCATTTAACCGAATGAGCGAACGAATAATCTGTACGAATCAATAACAAAAGCGAGAGAACAAAGCGCGAATTGTAAATACTAGATCTTTAGATAAAGAATATCAAATCTCTTTCTTAAATTGCCAATTTTAATATATTGACAATAATATATATTCTTAAATTCCTTTAACAACATCGAATGTCGCCAGGGTGACTGGCATTACTCAATTGTTCAAAGTCATCAATTCGTTAATACCAAAATTTTTTCAATTGTTAATTTTAATATATTGACAATATATAACAACGTCGAATGTCGCGAGGGTCATCGGAGACTGGCATTATTCAATTGCTTAAAAACGATTGTCATGAGATTAGCTCCACTGAATATCAATTCATTAATACCAAAATTAACTTGATAGCACGAGGTGATAGCTTTAGCACAAAAACCGAATAATTGAAGGTTTCAAATTAGAAATTATTATTTATTTATTGCTTTAAACCAAATAAGATTTATGTAGCATATGCATGAACACTTTGAATACAGTAGACTGTACGAATATGCTAATATTTCAATAAGATTGTACTTGTTGAAGTTCTACAAAATTTTATATTAATGGTTCTACACTATAATGACTCCACATGTGAAAATAAATCAAAAAAAGGTATAACATTTTCTGGTTTGACGCGTCGTTTTCGGGAAAATCGAGTTTAAATATCCGCCGACTCCGTGTGCTTTGGCACATCCAGGCAGTAGAATAGGTTGGCCATTGTCAGACGCGTCAGACGATTCCTACCTAATTGCACGCGTATTCTCTGCGTTTTCAAATTCGATTTTCTCGAAAATGAAGCTTTGTCCTGCAATCAATGCAAACATTTTTTATTTCGCATAAATATCCGCAGTCTAGTTATAGATAACGAAAATTCGAGCTTGCTCGAAAAATTAATCATCTTATTGTTTTAAAATTCACCCTCTATCCAAATTCTCATATGTTCAGAATTTGTCGAATTGCATATTAAATTACAGACTACATATAACATAATGTAGTGACAATATAACATAATGTGATATGTCGTTGAATTCGTCTCGGAAAATGCTATAGGTCTTATAGGGATTTGTAATTTCAGTAGGTATAACGATTTCGGTATTACATCGGTTACAGCCTCGAATTAGTCACAATCATACCGGTTTTAAGTCGCAGATTATAACTGTTTTCAATCCCTGGTCAACATTGACGGAGGAAGAAGACTCTCACGTTTCTATAGAAAAAAAAGAGGAAAGACGAGGGAAACGGAGTGCGATAAAGCAGAGGCGAATACTTTTCGAGTGTCATATTGCGGTCCGCGGGGAGCATTTTGCGAATTTCGGCGACGGAGAACATTCGGAGCGTACGTTACGGTTTCTTCTAACATCCGACATGAATTTGGCTCTCGAAAGGACACGATAGTAGAGAGAAGAAACGGAAGAGGAGACGTCGGAGCGGTATGGTCGGTCTGTGGAACAGGCAAGAAGAACGAAGAACGAAGACAGAGAGAGAGAGAGAGAGAGAGAGAGAGAGAGAGAGAAAGGGCTGGAGAAGGTTAGGGGTGTAGAAGGGCAGCTGATGGTTCGACGATATCTCGGACTCTCGAAACTTACCGGATAGACGAACTCCGCGAAACTTTCCTGCCGCTTTCCTGCTCCGGCTCCATGATAGTTAAAAGTTTGCACGGGGGTTGGTGTTGATCTACTTCACCCGCGCTCGGATTAATCGTGATTCCGTATAACGGAGTGACTTAAGGGGGTGGCGTCGGGGAGGGACGGGGAGGGGGGCGAGCACCGAGGCGCAATGTGAAAATGATGACATAAAGTAAATTGAAATAAAGGAAAACAGAAGGGAATAAGGGGGGCAATCGTCTGCACGCGGCCCGCTTCATGATACTCATCCGTTTTACACGGGAATTTAAACCGAACAGCTGTTAAATCTACTTTCAGGCAAATAGGAAGTTCTGCGACGCTTGGTCCGAGATTGTTTCCTTCTAACGGGTTTGCGATTAAATAAATATTGGATTGACGCAAACACCATTGCGGTTTCTCTTCTTGAATATCAGGAGTTAGGTATATGTTTTGCTTTATCTGTCGATTTCAGCTAAATGTCGAAATAGGAATCGTCCGCGTTAATTGAAAGACACAATAAGTTTTTCTCAGATGATTTTAATAAACTGGACATACTAATTTTGTACACAGTTTTCTGAACACAGTTTTGTATTTCAAGTAATTTTTCTCACAAATGCATAAAATCCGCAGTCTACTGCTCACCTCATACAGGGTATCGAAAGGTTGCGAAAGAAGGGTGTCCCAGAAATGTTGGAGAATCTTGAAAAGTGTGGTTCCTCGGGTCATTTGAAGTAATACTTCCTTTTGTGAAAATGTTCTCCGCTCCTATGTTAAGGAGGTATTAACGAAAAATCACGGTCCAATTCTTGTTCACTGCTCCACCGCGGCGCGACCCGACGCTACACTCAGTGGAACTTGCAGCTGAGCCGGACTCTCTCTGCCCAGAGGTGAGCTGCCCTATTGTGCAAGATTTCTCGCGCATGCTCGGCGATTTTAGCCTCAGTAAACAGCAAAAAATATTTTATCCATGTCGAAATTTTCCTGTTGCACATATACTCGCACCAACACAAGGTGAAGAATGGACTGGCATGTCAACCAAATAAGTGCTATTTAATAACACAGATAGCTAGGAAATCGAACGCTATTTCTTCTTATCAGTAGGCGAGCTACCAGAAAATTTTTTTCTAATTTTTGGATTTACCTATTTCCGGGTTTTACTATTGGTTCGCTGACAGCCTGTATAATAGGGCCTCGATTAACCAGCTTAATTAGGAGGCAGAGATGCTGAGAAAATTCAGAGTCCGTGGGTAATCTCTTTACATGATAGGAGATGTCCTCATTACAATTGTAAATTCGTTTTTCAATTTGACATTAATGGGACTATCCGACTCTTTCCAATGCGATTGCTTCCTAAATCAGATCGGTATCGTTACAGAACGATTTCATGTAGATACGACTTAATTGCGGACGTCCGATTAATAAGATCTCCTTCCCTGTTTCTTTTGTTGTTCAAATTGGAGCTGAAAATGTTTTATCGTGCTCAATTCTTTAATAGACTGCTTTAAAGCTATCTTCTTGAGTTTTTAATTTTACAATTTGCTCATGATCTGATCCATTTTGAAATAAATTAATATTTCATGACTAGACTGCGGATTTTATGCATTTACCATAAAGGTAAATAAATAAAGGTTTCCAGGAAACTGCGAGCCGTTTTGGTAAAATGACTTGTGCGTAAGTAAATGGCCGCCAGCGTGCACAGGTCCGCGTAAAGCAGTGGAACAAGAACAAATAAAGATTCGAAGAGCGCGCTATGTAAAAATCAATACAGGTATTCCGCGGCGCGTTTCTGCATTTTATAGTTTCGCCGGCGGTATAGATAGGCGGACTGGTAAGGGCCAAGGTCTGCGTGGGCAAGAAGCGCGAAAAGAAGAGGAAACCGGGGGTCGGAAGGAAGGAAAACGCCGAGATCTGACTAGGGTATCTTGAGAGTTTAGTACGGCATCTGCAGAGCTCTCGCACGGAAAATAAATTCTGGCCTGGTGGAAAACTAGTTGAAGAGAAAAGGACCGAGAGAGGTAGTCGCGGGAGGAGAGCGCGCGTCTGACGAGTGCAACGGAAGAGCGTTGCACACGTGGAGCCGAGGGAGAAGGAGGACACGCGAATCGTCGCACACAGACAGAATCAGATTAGCCGATGTACTTCTCTTGGCGGGCCACCCAGCTTCTTTTTATCTCGACCGGAAAAAGCAACCTTTCGTGTACGGATACACACCAACACGAGCGCGCACGCTGACGACAGCCGAGCCAATGACTTGTATTTCCGCGCAGAAGAGGCTCCAGGGGCCCATGTAAATGAATTTAACCTAGCACACCGTCTCATCCTTCTCCTGCCCACCCACCGCCGTTTCTCTTCTCGCTATCCTCTAGCCATCTATCTATCTGTAATTCACTGCTATAATCTTCTCAACCTTCAACCTTCGACCTGCTCAATACTCTTCTGCTACCTTTTTTCATTAAAGTTCGCGGTAACGTGTGTCATATGTGGGTCACGAACATTTGGAATAGATAGTTTGTCCTGGACAGGATTGCCGCTGGTTCAGAGGCAATTAACACTAGATTTACCGGTAATTAAAATATACCTATTTCTATCGAAACCAGTTAAAATGACTGGTTTTTAGAAAAAATGCTTAGTTATAGTATATACAGTGACTCTCACTAATATTCGGACACTCTTAAAAAGATTGGACAGTGTATCAAACAGTGTACGACTCTATTAAAAATGATTGATCCCATTCAAATTACTTTATGACGAATCAAAATACTTAATAATATGTCCCTATGTTTGGATTACGTAGTAGAAATCTTCAATGTAATTTACATGTTTTCAGATCTTTTAACAGGACAACTCTTTATATAGTGGAGGATCTTTCGTCATTTTCTCTTTCGCGATTCCATTTGCTGAGCTGCAAGAACTCAAACTACATAGTTCGATCTCGAATTTGCTGTTCAGTTCGAACTTTGAAGCAGTTGGAATTATTCGGACTTTGTATTATACATAAGCATGATGGACCCTCAGTCAGAGAACTCTCAATGAAAAATCAATTTAGATCCTATGTTAGTTAGGTAACTAATTTATTTGTTCGTAATTCGAAGAACTAGATCTCACTTTACCAATATGGCGGCATTCGTTTTCAATGGATCAACCAATTAAAACAGAACAGAAAATTTTTATTCACGAAAAGAGCGAGGAAGAATTAACAGTAGAGTCCAATAAAAGGAATGAGCTTCGAAAAATAAAAAGGAACGGAAACAATAGAACGAATGCAAACTCTGAAAGCTATTCTAACCTAACAGGAACCATTATACCGAATGTTATTGCTGAAGAACCTGCATGTGAAATTTGCTTACCGAATAATAATAAAATTTGAATTCAATTCTCATGTAAATATCGTAAAGTAAACCTTATGTATCTCCGGTACTAGAAGAACCTCTCCTCTATCTACTCTTAGATAGTTATTAGTTTACAGGAATAGAGTCTAAATTCTTCAAAGATAAATTAATGAATTTATTATGGAGTTGAAGTACGAATTGTGTATGTATGTATGTGTATATATTAACAAAGAGTCTCATTGTTAAAGTTATAATATTTGGTTTCAGTTTGTAAGCATAAAGTAGAAGATAAGATTTAAAAAATCGAAGGGGAAATCAAAAACCGATAAGTCAAAAATCCAGACAAAAGGTTCGGAATGTTTCCGAATTTGGACTGTTCCAAAGCGCGAAACGATGAGTACGAGATCGGGGTAGATCGAATTATTTGAAAATTAGAACATTATTTACAGCCCTGGATCCGTTTCTCTTGCAATTGGGTCATTCCATGACAATCGATCGGTTTTTGATGTCGATGTTTGCAATTTTGTTCGAAATGAGATATCGTATATCGCGTGTCAAATTAGGAGTCATCATTTTCCCGGTTACGAATTTGTTTATGAAATACGGACCGAGTAGTATTCTTCAGAAGTCTGTAACCACGTTCATTTTGCGAATTCGAACTCACCCTTTTGTGCACACATATTTTACAACACTAATATTTAAATCGAAAAGCAATAAATTGATTTTTCAAGAATGAAAAACCGGAGTACCTTAAGCCCAGTTGTTAAGAAAATTTGTGAAACAAAAGTGTTTTATATAATAAAATATACTTACTAAAATATTATAAAATAATTTTATACAATGAAATATAAGCGAATTCGAATTGTTGTTCATCTACATGGCCCGTCAGCGGCTCATATTTTCCCGAGAATTGCTTTCCATGTAAATTTTATCGAAATCGACTACGAGTTGGGTTCGCTTGCTTGTTAGAAACAGCAATGATAAAGAATTTTAATTTCCGTCGTAGCGATGCGCATTTTCTTCCGAGTCAGTCGATTCTAGAGACATAAACAAGAGGATTACCCTCTCTTTATTCACTTCCTCTCGCTTGTGTATACGTTCGTCGTAACATAGCGCCTAAAAATCCGACCTGGATAATGGTCCGAACTTTGCGAGCGTAGTCGCACCTCTTTCCCCTTTTTCCACTTTTCTGGAACGACATTGCCGGCGCACGTTCCCAGATTTAATTTAGCATTCATTAGTATTCGTCCGATATATTACGCAGAACCTCTGTAATGGGCGAGATATCGAGCGTTTCGTAGCAATACGAATCTCCCGAATTAGCAGGGACGATTCCAAGAAACGAATTAAATATCTCCATGTGAAAATACGTTCAAGAAAACGGGGATGCGAGGTACACTCCAAAGTAATTAAACAATGCTCCCTTCGTCGACAATATTTTCCGAGAAACTTCAGAGCCTAACAATGTGTGCCTGAATACTAGCGTGATTCTTTTAACAATTGTTACGACCACTTAAATCAATTTACGAATTTATTATATTACTAGACTGCTATGGATTCAGTTTATCAAAATTAGGAAATCCAGTGCATAACTATAAAAACACGTAACGAATTTATAAAGAAAGTGTTATACTATCTGCAACTAAGCAAAATTATTAAAAAAAATACAGTGGATCCAAAAAGTAATTAAATTTATTATTATTACTATATAGAATAGTATAACAATATACCTGAACTCATTTTAACTTTACCTAAACTCATTTACTTTCACAAAATTAATTCCTTATTAATCCTAATTAATCCCAAGATATTTTTGCATTATACCAGAATGTTACAAATTGAAGCGTATGTAGAAACATTGAAAAATTCTGTACAAAATAATGTCGTTCTTCATGTCAAAGAACTTTTCTATTAACAACATTTTTAATATCTTTTATTATGGTTTATTTCAACGTTTTCAGTGAGATAAGGCAGATTGTAGGAATAATCCAACTGCTTTATTTATTCAATAATATTATTTTAATTTTGTATTATACAAATTATTATTGAAAAGGAGTACTTTAACTCTTTGTGTTTGTTTTCCAGTATCGAGTCAGACACGTGATGAAGATTTTAAATCCAATTCAGTAAATATGAATATTATTCAGTTCACATCAATTCATAAGAAGTATTATTCCGCGCTAATAAATATTCAATATTTACAATAAATATGCGTCGACAACATGTATCAGTATTTAGTCTTTTATGACGACGACAAAGGGTTTCTTGTAAGGATAATTTCGGAATAAATTACAAAATGATTAAACATTTTTTGTAAGCTACTTAGTATAGTAATTGAATTAAAATTTAATTGTTAAGCATAGTTTTTGTCAGCTAAAAAATTATTTAATAATATCTTGCATGCGTATTTAATCATATTTCAAGAAAACAGTATAATTTTTATACAATTCTCTTTAGTGTTCATTTCTCTTGCAATTCATTTCTGAGATGTGACACTTTAAGAAAATGTACTAAAAAACAATTTTGTTGCTTTCTGTGTCAAATAATTAACAATAATGCACCTCTGATAAGTAGAGTAGTGAAGTAAGTATAGAACTAAAGTAGAGTAATGAAATAATCTATGCAGCCTGTTTAGTCGAGCCAATTCACGACAGTCACCATGTTGGATAATTTTTGATCCGGATTAATTTCGATCCCGATATTTATTCAGCAGTGGAATCCAGGAAATATTCCATTTAAAACAAGTATCGCATCGAATCGCGTAATTCCAGTTGAAACTGTAGTACTGCGATAAGCGCGAGACAGGTTATCAGAGGACACAATTCCTAATTAAGTACCTAACTTCACTCAGAGCGGGTAATAGATCTCGGTCGTAACCGTGATATCACTGAATAGCTTTTCGTTTCGTCGTGTAATCGTGGAAAATGGAATCGAAAGGATCTATACCTCGGGTGTGGAATCACTATTATGAACGATATACATAGGTGATCCGTTTGTTGCCGCTTCATTAAACTTGCTTTACCTTCACGTTGGTTACTCATCGTTTATCATTGTTTCTAATTACCTGGCCTTCTACTTCACTAACATTCCACGATACTAATTCAAATTAAGACTGTATTAACTCGCTGCAATCAAAGTCCGCGACGTGCTCTGTGAAATAGCTTTGGCTTATCGTAGATCAGAATATTCTGCAGTTGTACAATGATCCATGACACGAATTACTGAATTTTATTAGCGGATTACGGATTTTAATATAAATTTTTATCCATACATCAACTGGTTTATAAGAAACAACCGATAAACAATGGCATCGGATACTAGATTAGTGATACAAATTTTTGGTTTTTTATTATTTTTTTATGCAATTTTTACCAACATATTTGTGACATTTTTATGATTGAAATGATATCCAATACAATGCAATTTCGATCATATTTTCTGGTTTAATTCATGATACAGTGGAACCTCGATTATCCAACTCAAACAGTGCAACATAAGTGTTTGGACCAGTCACATTTATTAGATTAATTATTCACTAATTTGTACAATTATGTATATCATGTTTGGTGGTTTATTAAAAACATAAATAAAAAGAAAATAGTAGAGAGAGAGAGTATATGTATATAATACTAATATTAATAATAAATATTCTCCGAATTATGTATATCATGTTCGGTCTCATTTTAATCAGAAAAATCAGAAAATGTCATCAATATATCAGTGGTGGTTTATTAAAGACATAAATATATTAAAAATTAAATAGTAGTTGATTGAATTTAATTCACTCATTGAAATAATAAATTACTGATGCAACGTCTAAAAAATGGATGTATAATTATTGAGAAGACAGTGGCTGATAAATTAGAGTATCCGTACAACGAACATGATTTATGGCTATAATGAATAATGTTGTCTACAATGACATTTGTATACAGTCGTGTAACACATTATAATGTCAATGAAAGGTGTAAAAAAAAATGCATTTTTTCACGTATTCGCGATAAATTCTTTCTATACATATTCATGTGTACGTGTCACGTGCTTTAATAACCGTTATGCGCTATATCACCGTGTTAATGCACCACTTTCGAGAATATTTTTCGTTGCATTTTGCGAACCGCGTGAAATATGAAAACATATTTCAAATAAATGTTGCCGATATTTTAAAAAATATATTCAAAAATGTAAAACCGTGTCCGTGCCAAATAAATGGTGGCAGTTGTATCTTTCGAATCCACTAACTGCTGTTGCATTATTTATCGCGGGGAGAGCATCCTGGAATTTGTAATTTCAAGAGATTATTTTATTGTTATACTGCACTTCAAAATATTATTCGACGAATCACACTGCTGTTAGTTTATAGTACGTGGAAAAAATCACGATTTGCAAATCTTATGATTAAATCAACACCGTGCTTGAAATATTGCGGTGTAATGGACACGAACGTGAAATTTTGCATGCGAAAACAAATGGAAAATAGGTACAAAAAGCTTTTCGCAGGCTTCGTTTTTGGAAAAATCGATTTTCAAAATCAGTTGCTGTTTTATCGTGATTTTATATATGGAGGTTTAAGGGTTGATCGAGATGTTCCATTAAGAAGTGTTATTTTAAATTATAAAACAAACGCTGTTATATTTTATAATTTTATATTTTCCAATTTTAAATTTTACAATTTTTTACAATTTTACTAACCACGTGTTGAAGAGTGAATGATCTTCACGAATAAGAAATGACGCGAAATTTAAAATGACATCCCTTGATGGAAAACCCTTCAGTTACTGTGCTCATAGTCTTCATTATTAATCGTGTAATAATGTCAACTTACTGTGAAAAACAAATGATATAATTCTCTTATTAATACTTACAAATAGCTATCATTTGCTAATGCAGTAATACGCGTATAATATAGGAATTCAGCTGTCAAACAAAATTCCACGCCAAAAATTTCCATTCCATGCTTTTCAAATATTTTTCCGTGTAAAAATAAACTACGATGGGCAACAGCGTCATTTTTGAACATTTAATAGAAGGATGGAGCAGAATATGGAATAATTTGGACTGAGAAAATTTTAAATAATGTTTCTCTTTGGTTTTACAGTCGCCAAGAGAATAGAAAGCCGGAAGAGACCCATATATCTGGCGCGAGCAGTTCCATTAAAAAAATTTGTGAAAATTTTACATAATTGGTTCGTCCAAAGTAGCGCATGAGATTAAAAAGTGTCTTCAATTTTATTCCCTCGCTGCTATTATATTGCTACGCGCGTTAATTGATAACAATGGCAGATAAAATGAGGGAAAACTCGATTTTAAACGTCACTCTGCGTTATTTATTCGCTGAAATTCTTGCAATCTTTTACGGGAATAACATTCAATATTTGTAGCCTTCATAGAGGAATGGGATTTCATTTGGTAGTATAACAATATTTTTCTTCCGGTATTATTAATCTACTGAAACTATTCGCGAAGGGAAATTTTCATTTCCATAAAACTACGCAGACTAGTCATCAGCTTGCAGCATTTATTAGCATAACGTTTTAGTAAGAATTTATTCGGATTGCGGTTGAAAGGTACGCCCAGCGAGAAAATTGTATTCGACACTGATAAACAAATATAATACAATAAACAGATAATCAATTGTCAAGTATATACAGTCAGCCGCAATGTTAAATAAAAAAAAGAAACAAAGATTTTGCATTTTTTATCGACGTTGATTAATTTATGAACTAAAGTTAGATGCAGAAATAATTGTTCTTACATTTATTTATTTGAGAAAGTAATTTTATCAAAGGGGCAACTTGAATTTCGTAAAATTCTGTATTTATTTTTTACGATGCATGCAGCATGTCTACAATCACCGTTTAATTAATTTCCATATTCATGGTAACAGTTTCTAGATTTCCGTGCAGAAGGTTTAGTCATATTTTTTTTTATAAACAAATATGAGAAACAATTTTCCAGAATTTTATTTTACGTACGAAATGGTGAATGCTCGTAAAACGTTCAGAATTTCTGTTTTTCTCTATCAAATATTTAGAATTTGATACACGAACGTAAATATTTATGATTGATCGTAACTATCCGAACATTATAACTTCAAGAAATATTGTTAACATTTTTCGCTTACGGGAAGCCTATTGATAAGATTTTAAACAATTGTGTATAAAAAGGAACTTTGGTTAAGAATTAAATTATACATATAAATATACATACATATACACTACTGGAATAATAATACTATAAATAATAGATTTTTAAATAACTGTGTTATATTTAAAAGAAATTTTATTTTATTTTTCTGGATAACGATCTCTTGCAATCTTCAAGGATCAGTAAATTATAAGTAGAATGCAGTTGCATTCTTTATGCAAAATAAAAATTGTTTGCATTAATAGCATAGACATTCATTTGTTTTCTTAAGAATTATGATTAATTGAAAACAACGTGACAGTATGCTTGAATTTTTAAAGTGTTTTTACTGTTTTGAATAAGTGTAGAAAATTCACAATCTAAATATTTATAATTGAAAAATCGTAGATCTCTAAACATCTACAACTTCGTGTAGAAAATATTTACAACATTCTGCCGGTGCTCGTTTTAAAAGGTCAAGTTTCCACTTTTACGCTCTTGAACTCAATTTTTCCACTAAGTCACACAAAGATGCAATTTAGTGATTCTTCAATTTCGTAGATTAATTCATGATAAAATAACTTGGTTTCCGAATGAAATTGCTACTTTCGATTTTTATTAAGTATTTGCAATGCAGTTCGTAAAGAAACACTACAATATTTATTTGAACTTTTTCCTGGTATATTGTTTCCGGTAACATGAAAAGCCAAAGTTCGTTTGGGAGAAACTATTTTTGCGAAGTTTCAGTTTAAAAAAAAAATTGCTTACAAGTAAATATTTCAAATAACGCTATATGAAGTAATATAAGTAATTTATTAACGTAATACATGAAAGACCTGATTATTTAAGTAAATGTTTTTCGGATAAAATTTAAAATAAGTTAAAACGTTATCATTTCGATAATTATGCTTCGCTAATAACTTATTCAGTACATTTTAAAATCCAACATTTTCGACAGTGTTTCATAAAATATCAAATAAATCGTTTAATTGCAAATAAATAAATTCAATTTTCGTATGAAATACATTATCACATAAATTTGTTGTCACACAAACAGATTATTTCTGAAATAATTTTAATCCTTTCCCATCCTCGTTCTCCCAACTTAATTTGTCCCCCGGTCTCACATTCGCATAATCATAAAGAATCAACGTGATAGAGAGCTGAATAATTCATTTTGTAAATTCCTTCTTTATGCAAAATAAAAAATTGTTCAAGTCGATCGTGAGAAATGAAATTTACGCGAAGATCTATTTCTTCTTTCAATAATTTTTATAAATCGACAATAATGTGCCAGCATTTTAAAATTTTTGAATGTGTTTACAACTTCATTTTTAATATGAATGCATAAAATCTGCATCGATTTATTAAACTTTGAATACAAGTACTGCCATCTATGCAATAATTTAAATTGGTCCTTCAAATATATTCTATAAAACAGCCAAAAAAAATCGTAAATCAAGTTATAAAGTGGTGGATTCAATCTTCAAGTCGAACGATTAAATCTGTATTTTCTACTAAAAACGTGTCCCCAGTATTCCGCCTACCATGCATAAACACCCCAGAAAAAAAATGAACGATGACCTGCGAAAATAGAGGCTTCTAGTTTTAAAACCAGTCTAAATTTATTATTGTACTATCTTTTTTCTATCATAATTCAAATACTGACAATTTCTCGAGAATCGGAAATTGAGCGTTCGAATACTTTTTGGATCCGCTGTAAATCACTTGACGGTAGGAAAGGTGTTAAACAACAGCGGCCAGCCAGCGTGTTAAAACAGAGAGTGACAATGTGCCCAGCCGTGTTTCCGTTCTACGTTGCGAAATCGAGAAAGACCATGCGGCAGAGAATTCAGGGAATTTCTCGTGAAAAAATCGCGCCTCCATTTCTCTCCGAGAAGAAAGGCGAAAGAGGGAGAGAGGAAGAGGGAGAGAGGAAGAGGGAGAGAGGGAGTGAAATAGAAAGGGAATTAATATTTCATGAAATAGACAAAAGCGATCCTCTTAGCGCACCAATTTCTCAATTGAAGGTACATCGGCGACTCGATCGGAGCATTAAAACGTTTTTTTTTTTTGGTGATTAACCGTTGGCCCCATGCAAAGGTGTTATTAGTGTGGAAGGGAGATAAGAAAATCGAACGGACGTGAAATCGATAAATCCCGCTTTGTTCGAGGTACGTACACACGTTCGCGCCGAGCGTGTCCTCTCCGCTCCGTTTTCGCACTCTCTCTCTCTCTCTCTCCCTCCCTTTCTGGTACACGTTTTCTCGGGGACAAAAGGCACGTTTCGGTTGGTCGAGGAGACGAAGGCACAAGTAAAATCCATCGATCGATGGATAGTTCCTGCGAGTCCGGCAACCGGCACCCCGGTTCTCTGAATGCGTCCCATCCTTGACCGAGGCTCCGCGTCTCTGATAAACCGTGTAATACAGAAAGGAACTCGACGTGGAACGGTTTCGACACGGGTTCCCTTAAGAGACCGCGAAACCATCTCCGCTATTGTAGTACGGACCACTACCGTGCAGATAGTACAAGCATCTTAATCGTTCCCTCCGCCTTCCGTTGTATAATAGCACTTCCATCTCACGATCGTCATGTTTCCAATTACACCGGCCGACGAATTTTCATTTACAACTTTCCGCCCCGCGTTTCTTATAGATTCTACATCCCCGTACTTTTGTTCCTCTTTAACTATACTCAGGCCCGAAATGGTAAGACACTGTACGTTTCTTTGTGTGTCCTCTTTTTTCAAGGTGAAATATTTTTTTTCATCACATACTATGGTTCTCAATGTTCTAATCGCGGAGAACAAAGGCTCGAAGGAACTATAGGTCTCGAGTCAACCATTCTCTTAAATAACTTTAAAGTTCCTCTTTAACTCTGCGGTTGCCAGGAGAAACGCCGCGTGTCACAATTTCGAAAAATTTGAGTTTATGCATTAATATATTTGTTTTTTAATAAATCTATTAATGCTTTAAACCAAGTGGTTTATATAGCAAATACAGTATTCTTACATTTGGCTTACATTAAGCTCCCTCTCTCTCCCCCTTGTCACTCGAATTTTCCTCTCTTTTTCAATATTTCGGCAGAAGCTCTATCGGCCCGTGTACAACTAGACCACTTGTTAACATTTCGATGTTTTTGTTTCCCTTTAATCCCGTTTGTTGGGATTTGATACTTCGTTCTGCGGTTTAAAATTGGTTTACATGTTGCCCTACGATTTATTCTGTGGCTTCTTTGTTGTTAGTAATTTGCTGTGAGAGAAAGGAAATATTTATTGCGTGGCTATATTTACGATAATGGTCGAATATTGATAAGAAAATAAGAAAAATTTTCATAAAGCTATTTTTAACGAGCTTTACACGGTACTGTTTGTTAAAAAGATCAACATTTTTAGTGTTTAATTAAACTTTAAAAAGAACATTTTCGGCCTCAAAGTTATTTTGTGTTTTAATAATAATAGTCATGTGATTATTTTTGTTGGTTTATTATACTGTAAAAACATTTGAAGAATTTCACAATCCTGTTGAACTATTTACGAAAGAAATAATTGTTCATGTATTTTTCTGCATCTTGTGGTTAATGGAGACAATTTCTATTTTGCAAAAGAATCCACATTTTAGTTAATATTATCTTTCATTCATTTAGTTAATATTATCCTTTCACGGTTGTGTTTGTTATTTTGTAGCACAACGTTGTTAACTAGTCACTCAACATCAGCATGGTTCAAAAAGTCCTCGGTCTTCGTCGTAGTATAATCGCATAATTTTGTGAAATTGCTAAAGTGTAATTAAAGTTCTTTAGTAAATACGTTATTAACATGCACTTCGGGTGATGTGGAGATTATTTAGAATAGCAAATTTTGCAAGAAGTGGTGGTACGCTGGTATTAAAAGGAAAGCTCAATTTAGCAAACAAGACTGTAAGAAACAGTAACGCATAATTCAAGAGATTTTCAATGCGAAAAATGGTTCTTGTCTGTTCGAATATCAAATATGTACAAAATAATAAAGAAAATATATTTAGGAACGTACCGTTAATGATAATGGTAATAACTAGACTGTGCAATTTTTGCATCATTTGCAAGAAAAAGAAATTAAATGGAAATATATTTCCATTTAATAAATTCATTTATAAATTCATCCATTAATAAATTCAATTATTTTTTAATTTAATACTTATTTTCCGTTACTTTACGTCTCTTTTTGTTACTTCTAATACTTGTTTTTTTCACCTACTTATTTGTGCCATAAATGCTCCAGATAATAACAACTGCTTAGTTATTTTACATTTTTGCGTGTAATACTCGATGTTTCATACACATTAACAATATTAGATATTTTACTCGAAGTCCGTGAGTCACGGTCTTACAGATGTAATCTCATTCGTCTTATAAAAAGAATGCTTCTTGTTTCCTTTACGTTCAACTTGTTTGATCATTTTTGTTTCCCGTCTTAGTGTCTAGAGCGCCATATTTTAATCCCTCTTTACCCTTCCTCTGCAATCTTTCTACTGCTTTTTAAGTCATTAATCTCGCTGTACGATATGCATTATTTCATTCCGCTCTTTACCCGCGTTATGTGTGCAATTTATTTTCACTTCTTTATGATTCGAACAAGATGCACTGACCATTTTTTACTAAAATCTCAAATTAAAGACGATTATAATGTTCTATTTTTATGTAATCTTACTACAACGACATTAATTTCGAAGGAAAAAGCCAAATTTGCTCGTCTCAGAACTGGACTGCACTATGCGTTTATAGCTGCTGAAGATATCGAACAATTTTAAAAGATTTTTTTACGGTTTTGTCAACCTACTAAAATTCATAATACAAAAAAATATCTAAGAAGTATTGTTTCACTTAGTATTAGACAAATATAATTCTAACAGATCCTATTGCTTATATTAATTGTTGTATGTATATTATTTCAAATCTTATTAATTACGCAATTATTTAAATTAATATAATTTAATTTTGCACCAACCAAATATTTCCGGAATAAATCTCTCACCATAATGGGTCGCTTTTCAGAAGCTCGTAGTCAAATATTAATCGGAGTTTGTATTGTATAACTACGTGGTCGTCCTTATTTATATGGGACCAGTTCAACCATAACACCATTAAATGCATGCGTACTCGAGGAAAATTCGAAGGTAATTCCCTCGAAACCAAACTCCTGAAGCTTGCCATACTAATCCAATGATAAAACTAGTTCGTCTCTAATGATTCTTTTATAAAACTGTTGCCAACATATGCGTGACACTTTTTCGGTTCACATGACACCAAACACGATATAATTTACATCATATTTATTTGTGTAATTCACGATACATTAAAACCTCGATTATCCGAACTCTAATCAGTGGATCATGAATTCCTTAGCCACAATGTTCGATTAAATCTTTGCTGATCCGTTCAATAAATTGTGTTGCATACATATACATTGCTTTAAATTGAACTATTTAGGAGAATTTAGTTATCATCGGTTCGGATAATCGAGGTTCTACTCTATCGTGGATTAAACAAGTATATATGGTCCAAATGGTGTCGTGTTTGGAGTCATTCTAATCAGAGAAATGTCACAAATATGTTACTGAAACTTTAACGAACAAAAAACTGGCTAATAAGTTTAACAAATAAAATAACTAAAATTACTATTACGTCACCAATGCATCTAATTCAGCTTCTGGGCCCATCAAGGGTACACCTTACAGTAATAGGGACATGATGCAGATCCCTTTCACACTAATCGAAACATTACTAAAAACTCTTTAAAAAATTCTTTCCCCCCATAACCCCTTGCTCTACAATATCGTGTCAGACTCGTGATGAAGATTTTGAGCAAAGTCTAATAAATATATATGTATGTTATTAATTTCCTTTAAATCAAGATGAAATTCTATTTTGATTTCGTTAATGTATAGTTATTGGAGAACATGTAGGCATACAATGAATATAAATTTTCTCGTAAAAAAAATCGTAAAAAAAATCGTAGGGCAAGAGGTTAAGAGGTCAATACGTGATCGTTAAGTTCTAATTGATCACAGCTACCATCAACACATAGAGCACAATAAAATTGCTTGCACTTTCGAATTCTTCGGAACCGATATCGCATGGAGATGCTTTTTCCTTTTACCCCCGTAACGTCCTGTCGGACTGTGCCCCTCCATTCTCTACTCGCCTTCGTCTTACCGTCGTGTGGTCCGGTTCCTTTGGTTGACCGTAGTTTCCCGGGCTTTTCCCTTGGCCGTTTTTCGAGTCCATTCTTCGCGCGAGTTACACCCCGTAAACCGTGGTAGTTTGTTGGTCACGGTGCGCGACCTCACGGAGGGCCAGACGAAGCGTGACGGCGCCCTTCAACCCCCCCTTCGTTGTAACCCACCACTCGAATTCGGTTTATCCACGAGGGTACGGCCGCGGGGCACGACAGCACCCTCCTCCTCCGCGCACCTGCCAACCCCCTCGCATGCGGCCACGTTTAACACAACAGCTCCCGGCAGATATATTTCGGCGCACCGACACGATGGTTGCACGTAGCTTCGTGCGAATCGCGGCAACGGCGAGACACCGTGCCACGCCGATTACACTGGGTGTTCGCGAAGTTGTTTGAACGACGCTTGTCTCCCAGCCCTTAGGGACTACAGTCGGGCACAAAAAGATAGGACATCCTATTAATTCCTTCATTCTTATGTAGTAGATTATTTTAATACTATTTCTGGACTTCTGAACGTTCAGTTTACTTCGTTCAGTTGGTGAAACTAAAATGTTCCTCCCCACGAATTTATTTATAAATGTAAATTTTTGAGAGAAATTCATGGGAACAAATAATAGGACATGTGTTCTGTCTAAGTTAGGTAAAACATGCTTAAAAAGTTAGGTTAAAGATGCTCATTAAACTGAAAATAAACCCTCGCTAATATTAAAGGAAATATTCTACAAGGAAATATTCTACATATTATTTCATCAATAAAGTTATTTGTTCAAATAATATATTCATATATGCCCATTACTTATATCTCATAACATTTAGGTTATCTTCATTAATGATAACAAAGAGGAAGATGTTACAATTGTAATTATACAAGAAATATAATAATAATTTATCCGTCAAATTCATACGTGTGAACGTGGTACGTGAGTGTTGAAGTTAACCACGCGGAATAAACATGTTGATGCAGCAGCGATAAAAATGTTTGCACGTGGGAAATTTTCGAAAATTTAATCGCTGGAATATTGCAAATATTGTTTTACGTCCTTGCTGTAACAAATGCTCAGCGTGTGAATCAATTTTGATTGTTCTCTTCTTGTGCGAAAATGAAGGTAATCTTTATTTTCATAAATAATATACTACGTAAATCATATGAAAGCCAAATTTATTTGTTTACTAAATTAACTAATAAAGATGAAAAATGAGTAAGAAATTAACACAAATTATTGGCGAGATTAGTTTATAGCAGTGTCAGTTTTTGTGAAGTTTTTCCAATTCCACACACACTAAATGAACTAACAAGTTCAATAAAAAGTGTAAATATTTCGTGTCAATTACAACGGACGATTAAATTCACTAGAATCACTAGAATCACTTTCATAAATTGACGAGTTCGCATTAGAACAATTACTTTTGCAATTAAAATTTATCTACAGAAGACAGTTTTAAATTGAGGTTTGCAATTTGCACATATAGGAACTTGTCGAATTGTAACTTTAACAAATCCATCAGTCACTGTGCATTCCGTTTTCTTTCGTACAATTTCGGTTTAACAGGTTTTTCAGAGGTACCAGAATGGAAAAACCAGTTTCTCCAAAAGTCAGTTTTTGTGCAACCCTTAATGACCGCCGTTTGCGTGAAAAATAGCGAGAAAGTGACTTGGTGAACACTCTGTATAGGTGGAAATACGTAGCAATGGTGCATTGTATGCAGAGTAACCGGCGTGTGCGGTGAAACAGAAGTACACAGGGAAGCAAACAGAACAGTGTATGGAAAAGTTTATAGGATCCGTGTGTACGTAGATAAGCGCACTGATAAGCTCTCTACGTGGAAATGCACGACGGATCTACATGGTGGACACTTAGCCACGACCACCTTGAATATTTCCGTTATTTGTAACAGTATGAAAAAAATGATATATACAGAACTTGCATGATATATGTAGAAGTGGAAATATTGTAATGTAAACATTTTTCAAGGTCATCGTGAAGGCGTTTCAGAGATTTCAAGGTCACCTTGATTTCGTTAAATAGAATGTGTTCTGTTTTAATTGGTTGATCCATTGAAAACGAATGCCGCCATATAGGTAAAGTAAGATCTAGTTCTTCGAATTACGAACAAATAAATTAGTTACCTAACTAACATAGGATCTAAATTGATTTTTCATTGAGAGTTCTCTGACTGAGGGTCCATCATGCTTATAATACAAAGTCCGAACAATTCCAACTGCTTCAACAAATGGAATCGCGAAAGAGAAAATGACGAAAGATCCTCCACTATATTCCTAAAGAGTTGCCCTGTTAAAAGATCTAAATCCAAACATAGGGACATATTGTTAAGTATTTTGATTCGTCATAAAGTAATTTGAATGGGATCAATCATTTTTAATAGAGTCGTACACTGTTTAATACATTGTCCAACCTGATTCCTATACAACACGATTTATTGCACAAATTAATAAGCACTGTAACTAAAGACACAAGTGCACTCCAGGTTCTACTGTATGTGTAAGTACTCTGCATGTTTATAAGCTTTTCCATTTTATTTATATTATAGATATTGCATATACATAAAATGATAAATAAATAGTATATTTGTTTCGACATTAATTTACTTCATATTAATCCGAGCTTACTCTATTGATAACAATTTTCATCTCTATCAGTTTGCGTGCTTTGGCATGTTTGCCAGATCATTTGAATATACAGAATCCAATACGCTTTGACATATATGCCAATGTTGCAAGAAATCGGTTCAAACGCAAATTTAAATAAATAAGCGTTAATGCGTCAAATATTTGCTATAGATATCACTACCTCGAGAATAATTAATGTTTCGCGGATCAAGGTTTTATGTTAACAATCTATTAATCACTCGTACACGCACTAACTATTGGCAATTATAGAACTTTTTCGGAATTACAATATACAACTAAAACTTTCTCAATAAATTCTTCGATGGACTTGACAATATTTATGTTATTAATAGACTTCGGATCGTTTTGCAAAATAAATGTGTATCAATTGCACGACACAGGAGCTAAATAAATTTCTATTTTTCACTAATGATTTTAATGCATTGAAAATAATATATTAATAAAATTCTTAAAATATTAGGCCTTATAATTATTAAACACATTGATATAATAAAAAAAATTAATAAAAACTCTTTTAATCTTCTCGCTGTTTTAAATTGCATCTACACCGGAGTCTAGTTATTAATATTCGGAGGAAAGTTAGCACATCCTTTTTCCGAACAATACATCGAGAGGCATACTAACAGGTGAAGTTTCGATTTTCGGTAGATCAAATTTTAATAGCGCTCAAACCAAAGTTTTTAGCTTCAAAGAAGGGCCGGTTTTGTTACTTATTAATGAGTAAACGGATAGACATGATGTTATACAACAAGATCTAAAATAACTCGGACGAAGTTTACTTTTGGAAAGTTGCGAAGGGATGTTCTGTTAATAGAATATGTTGATTATACGCAAAAACATGATACATAATACAGTTAGGAGCATAACTGATCACTAGACTGCGGATCTTTATGCATTTATGGCTTCTGAAAATTTTTAAACAAGCGTAGAATATAAAATTCGACAGACTTCAGTAAAATTTTTATTTATTTCAGATCTGCAAAGACTACTTCCACCGGAAATAAGATTCTATTTTAATGCACTTTCTTAAAGTTCGTCAACAAAAATTGCAAATTGCATAAACATCCGCAGTCTACTGATCACACACACTGTAAATCAGAATAACTTTTTCATGAATGGACCAAACGACTTCAATTTCTCTGTAAGGCTAGAAGAAGTAGTTTAGTAAATGACGTCTAAAAAATATGTTAAAAAAATGTATTTGGTCGGAATTGTGAAAAATCTATGTCGTAGATAATACAATATAAACCGCTCGGTTTAAAGCAATAAATAAATGAATAATTTGTATCTAATCTTTTGACCTAATCTTGAATTAAAAATATGTATTGTATAAGTCACGCGTCCTTAGACAACGTTGTTTCTCATATACAATCGTCGAATAAACTTCCGGTTTCGAGGGGAAACGTATTCCGAAACAAATTTTCGCAAGGGTTTGGTACCGATACGTGACAAAATTTCCGGCAGATATTTTTTCTCGTTTTATAGGGGCGCAATTTGCTCCAGCCAAATCCGCGAAACAAGTACTTCCCCCATTTGCAGGAAAACCGACACTAGAAAGTTTCAAAGGAACCCCTTTAGAAATTCCTGAATAAGAACTTTAATAACGTTGGTTAAAGTCGTATACCGTTTGCAATTTTTATGTGTGTTTAGTGACCCAGAATGAAAGTTGCCGGCGCGGTGTAACGTGTTGGTTGGCCGAGCAACCGACTAACAGTGTGAAAGAAAAAATTGGACAGAGGGAAACCCGAGCTTGTACTATGACACCTGACAATATCTTGTGTGGGCGCAGTCGTGAAGGCGAAATTTATACAATCCTCGTAAAAGCGGAGAAGAGGTATTATTCGTGTAAACTTTGTTAGTGAAAAAGGAAAGCGTCGTAAAAATGTGCTGAAAGCCTGCAAACAGTAACTAACGCGAGTGCATCCGAATGAAGCTGTCATACATTCAGGGATTATAATTTAGTTCAGCGTAATTTTCAATTAAGAGACTAATATGAACTAAGAGACATTAATATGGTAGATTATTTTTGAAAGTATGGATTAGCTGGACACATACGCAATAATTTGTTCATTTTATTGTTCTGTATATTTCCTGAAAACAATAATTAATCAGAATGTGTCTGAATGGAGCTGACATTTATTCAAGAATTATAATTTAATTCAGCAAATTTTCCAATCAAGTGTTATTCTTAAAAACAGTAATAAAAAGATTTGAAGAGTTTGGTTTAAAGCCACTTATAATTATCTGTACATGTACATCAATTTAATAATGTACAGAATTAGAGGTAATTCTTGAAAACAATAATGAAAAGATTCGAGGAGAAATTGATATTACAGAGAGAGTATATTCATTAAATAGGGGGTGTTTGTGTTTCTATCATTATGCGGGTATAAAACGAGTGTAATCAAATTGCGACAAATTATAAGATATTTGGGACTAAATTCACTCCAAAATTGAACATGTTGAGGTAATTTTATGTACTCCACCGATCTCGCAATTAATTATTAATCGACGTGGCCAGAGTTCAACGTTTAATCTTATCCGGCTGTTAAATTATTTATATAAATCTATTTACGGTCTATTCGTGTGGCCCACGCGTCTCCGTTAAAATTATCTCCGTTAAGGGTCTTAGACCATAACTATTCCACTAATATGTCTCCAAAACTTTTGAGCCTATGTCGTAAATAATAACTATACATGAACGCACAGATCCTCCAGGAGTTGTGGTCTACAAACAGCTGTTTAGAGATTATAAGATTTTACACCTGCAATATTCGAGCTTCGACCGACTTTACAGGGTTAAAGTGGTACGAGAAAATTGATTTTCCAAAAGTGCGTTCGCACAAATGCATAACTCTTGGAACGCTTCTATCTTTTATTGAGATATTCATAAAACTTACGACTGGGTGTAAATACGAAAGGAACTTGTCCAAATATAAACCGCATCTGGAAGTTTAAATGCTTCTCGAAATAGTTCCTTCAGAAACTGTCGTGAAAATATCAGGAACGGTGTATCAAATCAGCTACAGTGACCTGAATTAATATTCGGACGCTCCAAAAAAGACGATAACTTTTTTAATATTGTACTATACGATTTGAACTTTTTTGGGAAGCTAGAACAATTAGTTTACTACAGGATGTGAAATAAAATTTTTTCAAAAATTGCAATTGATCGGAATTGTAGAAAAAATACTAAAAGTTGTATTTTTCAGCTTTTTTATGTGTGGGCCTATATTGAAAATTTAAAAAATACAATTTGTAGATCTGTGTCAATTAAACATATTCTGAAAATTTCGTCAAAATCGGCCGTCGTTGCGATAAGCTACAAACGTTTAAAGATGGTAAAAATAGCAGATTTTCACGATTTTCGGCCTCTAACTGCAATAAATCTAAGGATTCTTACATGTTGCAATATCTGTCGTTTTTTCCCGCATCAACCGATTTCGATGAAACTTTCACAGTCCATATAATTGACACAGATCTACAAAACGTATTTTTTAAATTTTCAATATAGACACACATAAAAAAGTAAAATGCAACTTTTAGTATATTTTCTACAATTCCGAACAATTGCAATTTTTGAAAAAATTCCTGTAGTAAACTAATTGCTCTAACTTCCCAAAAATCGTATAGTACAATATTAAAAAAGTTATCGTCTTTTTTGGAGCGTCCGAATATTAATTCAGGTCACTGTAGCTGTACCTTTGGGCAGAGTTGGGCATTAATCGATTAAAATTTTAATCAAGTTTGTAGATGATGTGTACGATTAAAAATGTAATCATTGAAAAATCGGCGATTGATTCAATCAATTGATTCAATATTAAAAATATTATATTATTTTCAACCTATTCAACATACTAAGATAAAAAAATGAATTTCTATTCCACTTCAGTTTGTTGCAGTGCAGGTAGAAAATTATGATTTTGCATAAAGGTCCGAAGTCTAGTCATGATAATTATGAATGAATGGCAACTTTAAAAAAAAACGTTAGTTGTTATTTTTTTCGAATTTAATGTAATTAATTTCAATGCGCAGAGCGCACACAGCGATTTATGGGATCAGGATTGTTAAAGCCCCTATACTTGAGCGTGAGTGTGTTTATTCTAGAAGAGGCTGACCGGTAATGCAAAGGGACTGCTCGCTACTCCACTGTTTATCGTCCTTGGAAGTGGTCGGTGCAATGCCTCAGACCTTGGTTCGGGCTACATTTAGTGTGGCCTCTCATCCTGAGTGAATTCAGCGCGATAGTACCTGCAGAAAGCCAAAGCGTCCGTCGTTGTAGATTCAAGGATCGTCAAGGCATACAATTAACAAGTATTATGAGATTTAATCATTTTAGTTGCTCCGAATACTCGAGCGCCAAGTGTCACTTCTAATTTTATTGAGCTCCACACTGTTCCAGCAAAAACATCAATTCGTAAAACACGCTGCTATTGTCTTCAAGCTCCCATTGTGCAGGTAACCCTCCTATAACACGGTAGATAGATTCCTAGAAAATGCCGTGTTGTGTGAAACCATGTTATACGAGACGCAGAGCCAGTACAAAAAGAGGGGTTACGTTCCGAAAACCTATTAAAACAAACATTTTTTTTAAATTCCATATAAGCAACTTAATTTTTACGAAAAATATAAATGTATGTATAACACAAAACGAAAAAAAAAGCAAAAAATAGTATTTTCTTTTAACGTAACCTTAATTTTGAGATGGCAAGTCTCGCCACAGATGTCGCGTAAACTGTGCATGACGCTTTCCGCTATAACATCGGAATAGAGTTATAAATGATTAAATTATAATTTATTTATATATTTTCATGTAAAGCCACTATAGTTCATTATTCCTGCCAGTCATTGTTTTGAGGTAGTTTAGTTTTTAAATATGTTAAACAAAAATCATGTTATCCAGTGCTGTAGAAGTACAGTGTCGTACAAATTCTAATTCCGAATTTTCCATGCAGCGCCTACTATTTTTACGCGATGAATATTTCACTGCCTCGAATATTAAATATCAATTTCGCTGAGTACAAAGAAAGAATGTTTCCGTATAATTTAGCAGGTTTTCTTCATTCCCCGCTCGTGCATCTCAATCTTTCTTAACGTCACTATTTCGGCGGCTTTACTTTCTGCTCGTGCCATCTTAAATTCGTACCGAGAAAGTCGTAAATGATTGAAATGGAGTGCAATTACCATTAAATATTTCTGAACTTCCATTCCGTCACATTTACTTTCGACGGGCCCAACAATTTTTACATAGCGCGCGTTATTACGGGGGTTGTCCGGGTTTTCATTCTCAAAAAATTTTTCTCTTTTCGCATTTTTGCATGTATAAGTATAAGCTAAAAGATTTACATGAATTCGTAATATCAATTATAGGCGTTTGAAAAATGCATCTTGCATTTCGAACAGGGTGTTCGACTGCAGGTGGGAGAAAATTTAAGGGGTGGTTCACCATCCCAGTATAAATCGAAAATGATAAATGAGAAAGGTGTACTCGTGTAACGCGTACCACTGTCTGTCGGGTTACAGCATGTTAGGCGGATCTTTAATTGTTAATAACTAAAAAACGAAGCCGAAATCACAATTTTTTCTTATATTGTTTTTAATCTTATATTGTCATAGAGAACTTGTATAAATTATAGATGAATCTTTAAACGCAATTTTCTCGAAACCATTTCATTCGAAACTGTTGACACGATATCTCGAGTTCTAGTTTACCAATTGACTCGAAATTTTGAAAGGACCTTCAGCACATACACTGTTATCACACAAATCAAACATTTTAAAAATCCGTCATTTTTTTATATTTTATAACGTGCTAAAATATTAAAAAACCGTATTTTCGTAAAAAGTAATTATTTTTATATTTTATGGGGTTTCGGTGTACGCGATAAACAATCTCGATCGCGCTGTCGATCATCGGAAGTTTATTCAAAAACAGCTTTCCTGTTCCCTGTATACTTCATTGCCTTCCAGATTTATTAGGTCGCTTCGCGAAGCCGTGGTGACGTTTAAAATGAATACTTTAATCAATCTTGAAAAGATACTTTTAGCAGCTACGGGGAAGCTTGGCAAACACCTCTGTTCCAAAAGTTTCGCCTCTTACCTTCGCAAAAACCGTAACCATCTTGTGACTTCCCTTCGGCCTTTTATTCAGAATATTCTTACTTGCTGTTTGTTATTACAGTCAGGGTATTTTAAAAGTTCCTTCCGTTAAGAAGATTCCTAAAGTACGAGGTAAGTAATTGGTAATTAGAAGGAACACTAATTAAGTATTGTACTAAGTCTTGTATAATACGGCAACTCAATTTAGAACTTTTCTGGACACGTTTAATATCGCACCTGTCAGCTGAAAGTTCGTGCAATGAAAAACTACTTCCTATTCATTAGTCTTGAATATTTTATTGCAATTTCATTTTTCTCCTTTTTTCAGCTTACTTCGCCGTACGTTCACCTTGGATGGACCGTTATTAGCCGACAGTCTCTTGAGGTGCTCCGAAGTCCGTAAAACTAAGCGTCTCGGTAATTTTACTTGTGCTCTAACGGACGTTGACGGCTTAAACAATCAAAATTGTAATTTTCTTATAACATTCGGTCCTTGGAAAAATCCAATGTGGGTTAAACTAATTTGATCGAGAACAAACCATTTTTTCCTGAGAAAATATTTTAGGTACTGTCAGTGTACTATTTTTGGGTATCTCTTCCATATTTGATACCATTTTTCACCTCTTTTTTATTTGACACTATTTATCTTCCATATTTAGGAGCATTTATGTCTTCCTTTTCCATTATTCGGTAACTCTTTCATATTTGGTATGTCTTCCATTTATGTCTTCCTCTTCCACATATGATACCATTTATGTCTTCCTCTTCTATATTTGATACTATTTTTATGTCTTTTTCTGCCATATTTGGTACCATTTATGTCTTCTTTTTCCATTATTCGGTAACTCTTTCATATCTGGTACCATTTATGTCTTCCTCTTCCACATATGACACCATTTATGTCTTCCCCTTCTATATTTGATACTATTTTTATGTCTTTTTCTGCCATATTTGGTACCATTTATGTCTTCTTTTTCCATATTTGGTACCATTTATGTCCTCCTCTTCCATATCTGGTACCATTTATGTCCTCCTCTTACATATCTGGTACCATTCATATCTTTCTATTATAAATTCAATAGTGAAAACTGTCCATAAAGTTATAAAAATACAAAGTGAATTATTTAATTATACAATCCAAATTTAATGAAAACTGTTTCATAAAAATATGTTACAAATAAAAATTATTTAGGTTCTCTTTTACATTAAGATACGAAGATGACTTAGAATTCTTTTACTCCGATACATTTGATCTTACAATTTGTAAAAGTGCGAAATCCTAAATAAGAAATCTTTAAGTTATATGCACACAAAAACTAATATAAAGTGAAATATTTTTTAATGTATTTTTAATTTAAATAATTTTAGACGACCAATAAAGCGCTTCCACTGTTATAATATTACGTATTTTAATAATAAATGTTTGGTAAACTTTTTGTTGTGCTGCCTCCTCTTCGATTTTAATGACCTTGAAATCTGTTGTCAAGGTCACGAACATTTGTTTTCCACAAGAAATATTTTTCAAGTAAAAATGACACAGCTAAGTGACTGATTATTCACTAAATCAGTTCGTTATGATTTTGAGGGAACCACATTTGAAAAACAAAGTGGTGTCCGATTGGATCTGGTGTTGCTAAAAAACTGCGACAGATCGGGCCATAAGCATTTAATTGTGGTCGAAATCACGGGTTTCGGTGCCCGTTGAATTACGTTCAGAAACTCGTGACAGAAAATGAAAACTTGCACGTCGCAGTGAGAATATTGGCCGCCGCAGAGTTACGGTCGCAGATCGGTGACCGAAATACAAACGTTCAGTCGTTTCGGTTGTTGGTCACTTTCGTACGGTATTACACTTCAAATTCCGACTTGCAAATTACGGTTATTGTGCCGCGCCGGCGAGAAGTAACTAGTTAACACAGGGCTAGTTTTATTCCTGTTTTCGTTGTTTAATTTAAACGCGTGCTTATACGGGTTTTGTAATTAGCGGTGGCTAGCTTTCTAAAATATTTTGCGCGCCACCCGTTTCACGTAACACGGTCACGTCACTTTTAGAATTTCATACAAATTTAACATGCATCCGAAATACTTGCTGCAAATCGTAACACTTTTTTTTTGTTCGCCTATCCACTCGTCGACGAGCATGTGAACAGGCTGTAAATTACATTTAAATACAGTAATATATTGATACATGTGAAGAATTCGGGACCGCAAAGTCAATTATAGAGAGTATACAAAATATCGATTGAGATACAAATTTAGTGATAAACTATTTTGTTAGTAATTATTTCTTTACGAAATTGTTACCGATATATTCCTGATCTGTTTCCGAGTAAAATGATACCAAACACGATACACTTCGGATCGTATTTACTTGGTTAATTCACAATAAAGTAGAATCTCGATTATCCGGTGTTGGACTCGGTGTTTGGACTCATTTTGACCAGAAAAATGTCCCAAATACGTCGATGAAAGTCTCATAAATAAGGAATTGAAAATAAAAACGGTTTCATCATTATTACGACATCTTTCACACATATTATTCCTGTGACTGTACACCGTGAAATGCTGAACAAACACAATTTATCGAATTACTACGCTCCGAGTATCGTGCACATATTAAAGCGATTTAATGAAAATTTGACTTCATTAACGTTACGCCGCCGCGTTCCGATCTTATTTCGCAAGCGTAATTTCATGTTGAAAAGTGTGAATGATTAAAAAGTAATTTGATTTATGCGCGCAAGGACGGCCGACGTTCCGCAGAAAATGTGGACTCTAAATTCGGAAATTATCTGTTGATCGTTCCGAATTTTCTGCACAATTACCAGCCGATCACCCGTGAGTTGACGCGATCATTAAACATCGAATATGATCAGATGCGACGTGTTTCCATCGGGGAATGTTCGTTAATTGGAATCCATTTCTTTACGGTCAAAGTAAGCGATGCTGCATTTTGGAGAATTATTCACGATGATATTGACACGTTCAGTGCCGAGTGATCAATGCCAAAAATTCCTTCGAAATCAAAATAATTGCCACGATCAAAACTAGAATGTTCAAAGAGTGTAACCGAATAAGGAGGTTAAAAGTTAAAACCAAATTGAATTTTCAATAAGCCATTGTATTACATATCCAAAGAAAATACTTCCTGCCAATTTTCATATCCAAAGAAAATACTTTCTGTCAATGAGGTGACAAAGAAAATCAGGTTTTCCCGTAATTTGCTTCGAAACCAAATTTTAAAAAATAAAAAAACTTTGGAATGCCGATTTCTTGTAGAAGTTATGAAATACTAAGTTTATAGTTTTACAGCTTTAGCATCTCGTTATGGTTGTTAACATATATTTTCTTCAGATTTCTCAAAGTGGGGGCGCATAGTTAAAAAAATCAAAAACCGGTAAATTTCGAGTTCCCTCTGGCAGAAATCGGGTCAACCTTGGAGGTTACAGTATACACAGAGAAATCCAAAAGTTATATGTTAAATATCTTCGTGAAAAATGATCATTGACAAAAAAGCTCGAATACGTGTCTTCATATAATTGTCTCTAGAATCCCCAGAAAAAGTTTCATTAATATCGGCGACCCCATGTGACCTCTTATTTGACACAATAAAAATGAATCTCCGAACCTGTTAAAAAATTATTGCTAAACATATCTGATTTGTGTGACGTGTTAATTGACCGGAAGGCAGTATCTCTGTTCTTAAAGTGAACCGAATAGGACATTGCAGCGATTGTAGATGATAAGTTCCACAAATAGAGAACGACTGTTGCTGGCTTTACCGTCCAAGTACTAGTGGTTTATGATGCTACCTGCCAAAGTCCAGCTGCTGGATAACTTTTCTGCTTACGTTGTGCAGAGGATTTTCTAAGTAATGGTCTTTTCTTAGAATTCGTTGATACAGTCGACGTATGAAACAATATTTTAGACAGCCTAAAGTGACAGGAATTCTCTATTATCAAATATACATATACATGTTTAAAATTTTAATATGGCTTATTAGAATTAACACTAAACCTACCACGAAGGATCAAATTACCAATTTCCGATTTTTTAGTTGAAAATTACTGAGATTATAAAGATGTTTTCATGGGAATTGATTGAATACATTTTTTGACTCCAGTATATATTATAGTAAAAATCGCACAAAATATAAGTAATCTTGTTATTATAACGAGTTATTATATGATATTATAATCTTGCTATTATACCAATAGTTCGACGCAGCAAACAATAGTTCAGACAGCCCAAAATGAAAGGAATTCTCTATTAGCAAATGTACATGTTTAAATACGATGAATTTTGATTATTTTCACTATTATAGCAGTAGTTCCAAATAAAAAATCTTTTATCTTTGTATTTTGTTCTTTTAATGGCGAGTGTACAATGGAAATGAATTGTTGTTATTATTAAAAATGACAATACTGTAGCAGAGGAATATTCCACGAAGTCTTTGTCATCTTGCCTCGCATTATTTACAAAGTGAATATACGTAATGAGAAGAACGTTTTTAACAAGCGTTCTTATGGTATTGATTTTTGTTCCACAGTCCAACAAAGGAAAATACTTAAGATTATTAGGTTATGCCACAAGTCAAGACAAGTTTTTTATTCAACTTTGTTCGTATTTAGGTTATATTTAATTATTAAAGAAGAAGTGTAGCAATTTATTGCTGTAACATTAATTGTACCGAGCATAAAATGTGACTGGTATACGTTGTTTTATTACATTTACTACATTTATTACATTTATATTTGTCTTAATTTTTATAACAGTACGTGTTTGAATGAAGAAAAGTTAATAATTTCTAATGGAAGCATTTTCTCGTAATTTCAATAATTATAAAATAGAAGACGCGGAACCAGTCATTTGACCGGTCGTGATACGATTAGTGTTAAACATACTGAAATTATTGAAAGAAGAAATTTTTCTTTGGCTTCTTTTAATTAATGTGGGAAACTTTCATTCTGCATAAAAATCGACAGTGATGATGAGAGTAACGTGAAGTAATTAAGTACACATTAAACACAAGTAGAATAAATAGAAGACCCAAACCGTGGAACTCGGCAGTAATCTTGAAATGTTCCTTGAGAATTCGTTGTTTTCAGGAGAGAAACATTTTTCTATAGGGAAATAAACACTCTAACCCTGTCTTGGACCCTTCGCCCTTATGGCTTAAGGACTCTGGACTCGACCTGAGGGGTTAAATGTCCCTGTAAACTTCGCTGTCAGTACGCACATGGACCTTAAGAACCGTCCTTAAGGATACTTCCCTCTACACAAGTGCAAACAGCGCACTCCGCTTCAAAGTTAGCTAGCCAAACGTTGTCAGACTCTTTGGAATAGGTGATGTTGCCGTTTCAAAACTCCCCCGATCAACGAAACGTTCTGTTACTGTCTGCATAAAATATTTTAATAATCGGTCGACCAGGAGAAGTCTTGAATTTTGACACGCTAGTTCAAAGACGAATTTTGTTTTATTCCATTCACATTGGGAATGTGAACATTTTCTATCTTTGGCATATGTTGATTTTATGCAAAATGAAAATTGTATGCACCAATTGCTAGAAACGGGAATCAAATAGAAATGTTCTTCTCTCTAATAATTTTGAGAACTTGGATATAATGTTTTGATTGAATTTCGATATCTATCATTTTCTACATCTTATTTGATATTTTTGTCATAAATACATTAATCTATGAATAACCATTATTTATTGCTCTTTGTTAAAATTGTTAATATTAGCTACTCGCGTAATTCCCGTTGAAAAATCAATGGCTGGCTTATTTCTGAAAGTATGCCACTAATTTATTTTTAACACATGATCCTGAAGGATTTCCGGGATCATAAAATATTCGTGCACCCTTTTGGACTAACGGCTACTTTTACCTGTGTACCAAATTTCACTCTCTCTTTCGCTCTCTATGTCTTCTGTGTTTCGAGATTTTTTACCGTTACAGAGGACAGAGAAATAACACTAATTTAATTTTAGCAATTCATGCTGAAGGACTTCGGCGACAAAAACATATTTATGCATCCTTTTGGGCTACCGGCTACCTGTGTATCAAATTTCACCTTTCTATGTCTTCTGTGTTTCGAGATTTTTTCACGTTATAGGGAACTGAGAAACTGGCAATTATATATGTAGATAATATTAACACTAAATCTATCGACCATCAAATGTGACTGATGCGTATAATATTATAAAAATAACAAAATTAAATTTATTTATATTTTGTGCGATTTTTACTATAATATATACTGGAGTCAAAAAATATATTCAATAAACTCCCATGAAAATACCTTTACAATTTCAATAATTGTCAAATAAAAAATCTAAATTTGATCCCTCGTGGCAGGTTTAGAGTTAAACGAATTTTTAATATTTATTGAATAACACGCTTAAAATTAATTGTTTAGAACAAGTCAAGTTTCATCCGTAAAATTGATTGATTAATTCCGTGGACAATATTTCGGACAATGTATTAATATTTCTATCGTTCATTTTAAATGCATTTATAATTACAATGTAGATGTTTATGTAAAGGTACAATTTTGTACATTAATTAGAAGTTGGCGTTATTGTATTTTTTAATTGTGATATCAAAAACGATGTCACATTGTGACATCTGAAACGAAGCTTAAACTGCATAATGAACATGGGGCATACATAGGAAGTGAAGAAGGAAGTCCGGAGTGTACTAGAGCTTGCACGAAGGTCTCACCTGTTGACAGCCTTCTTCGTGACTATGAGCGTGCCAGAGCCCCGCAATAACCTTACCATCATGATAATCCAAAAATGTCTGCAGGGCTATAATCTGTCATGAAACCGTGCCACACTCGTACCGTTCTATCGTCCCTCTTATTTCGGAATCTGTCAACATCTTACTCTATACAACATCTAACATAAGTTCACACTTTCGCGAACTCCTGTTTTATAGTAAAATCCGATTATGAGAAGCATCAGAGTGGCAAAATTTGAACAAAAACAACAGGAAAATATTTCCAGAAAGTTTTCTTCCGATTTTTGATACTATTTTTAATTTTTAACGATTTTGGAATATTTTCTGACTATGTACAATACAAAAAGAAACATTCTGAAATTCCTTATAAGTTATAACCAGACTGTGAATTTTATGTATTTATAAGAAAAATGAATGACACTCAATTGTAAAGACATTCGGAGGAAATTTAAGAGAATCATGTTATCAATTTCGACGAATTAAGCTGATCAAAAGGAGGAAGCATTTTCAATAGATTTTTGTTTCTCACAATTAGGTTAGAACATTTTGATTTTGCTTAGAGGTCCGCAGTCCACTTGTACCATTGCAGAGGTAATTACACCGTTGGAGCTAATATTTCGCGAATCGTTGGATCCATATTTCGTGCAAACGTTAACTGCTAATAGAATTCAAGAAAATATCCTCTAGAGGACCGATTGTCCGATTCAAATGCAAATCGAAATGTTCGCGCGGATACGTATTAACCGATGGGTTTCATTGTAACAGAGAAACTTCGTTACACTCTCGTCGTTTCTATAGCGAGTTGGAAAATGGAGTTGTACATACATATACACATAGACGCACACTGCGGGACGTTGCATGTATTTTTCTTCGGCAATGTTGGCCGCTAAGTCGGGGAAAAAGCTGGCGATAAGAACAAATAGACAGGTCCGTGTGGTTAGTCCGAGTTTAAGTTAGCAAATCTCTGGCGCTGGTTCAATCGATATCGAGAATTAAATTACCTGGTAATTTATAAGTTTCCAACAACCGCAATTATCGGCTGAATCAGTCTCACCCGACGTTAATCGAAATTCAGAGTAACTCTTAATTAACCAGAATGCGTTGCCACAAATCGACGTTGAAAATTTAGTTTATATAGTAAATTCGATACATAAAACTGTTAGATCAGTGCGAAAATAATTCTGGTTTAGCCACAATGGATCCAAAAAGTGTCCGAACTGACTGGACCGTGTTTGAACCTAAATAATTTCGTGAAAAAGTAGTACAACAATAAATTTAGACAAAACACAAATCGATAGATGGCACTTTTCATTCATGTACAGCGTGATTCTACATCTTAGGATCGGCAAAGATCTGTTAAAAAAGGTTTGTGCAAAGTTGACCTTGACAGAGTTTTCCAAGGTCAAACTTTTTTATGATTGTATCGTGTTCTACTCATCGAGAGGAACAAACTTCTCAGAAGTTGAAAAGAGAAACCGTTCTCTTGAAAATTGATAAAGTGCGAATAATACATAAACTCGATTCAGAATTTCATTACAACATAACCTAATAGATCAATTCTGAATCAAGATAGGGGAGTGTTATTTGAACTTTAACGTCGATTGTCAAGAGAGCGGTTCATTTTTCACACATGATTCCTCTCATTTGACCTTGAAAAGTTTGTCAAGGTGAATTTTGAGGAAACCTTGACACCCTGTACAAGATGTAAAGAAGTCTTTTAAATAAGTAAGTAAGAAACAAATTATTTTTGTACCAAGCTAATATGTACATATATTCAGTTGTGTCATTTTTGCAATAAGGATGCAATGTCGTAATGAAGTTTACATTGAAAAATGTGGGTGTTTTCGGAGTTTCGCCGCAGCGGAGGAAACGGCAAACGAAGTAGATTGGGTTCGTCCACGAATCGTTCCGAAACTTAACGATAATTCAGGTCTCTCGGTCTAAACAAGGGGACGGGGGTTGGGAAAAAGGGGGAATCGTGCCGAAAATGGAATATAGAAACTGCACGGCCATCGTGACTTCCGCGGTGGCTCGAAGCGAGTAGTTGAGTGGCTTTATCAGGCCTCGTTACTGAGCTAAATCCATGGCACGAGTGGAAGAACACTCTCGTGACGGACGTAAAACCCGAAATGAACTTCCTCGCTTACGGGGATTGCCGTTTTGGCCCGTGAAAGAGGGGCAAGTGGGTTGCCGGAGTCCAACCACCGGATACGTACAATACACACTGTGTCCCATTTTAATTTCTAAATAGATATGTCTCGGATAGCACGTTCAACCGATGAAACGAAACATACCGCGGTTAAAGGAGGTCGCCGAACGTTTGACTGAGAATATCGTTGAATCACTTTCCACCAGAAATTTCTTCCCTCTTTCATAGGGAAATGTCCCCATTCCTGTGCCTATTACCGAGTGGGGTTTATGTAAAAACTCACCTCCGAGAACACCGGTTTACGAATTACTGTATTTCCGGAAAATTTTCGTTGAACCGGGATTTTAATTCTCACGATTACATTTTCGAGTTTTTGCGAAAAGGAAAATATGTAATAACTATTACCAACTAGGGTTTCATAAAAACTAACTTGTGACAAATAACTTGTGCTGATTTTCGAATTATATTTCCAGAAAATTGGTTAAATCAGGATTTTAATTTTTGTGATTACAGAAACCCGTTTTCGAAGTTTTGCAAAAAGGAAAATATATGTATAAACATATTACCAACTAGGGTTACATAAAAATTGCCCTTCGGGAACACAGATTTTCAAATTATACTTCCATACAATTATTAGTTAAAACAGGATTTTAGTTCTCACGATTACATTTTCGAATTTTTGCAAAAAGGAAAATATGTATAAACTATTACCAACTGGGGTTACATAAAAATTGACTTTTGAGAATACAGATTTTTGTTTTAAAGAAATTTTCAAGCAGTGCAAAAATTTTCTTCCTGAAATCGATTAGTGTTTTTTCTCCTGTAAATTTTCATGTAGCATAGTTGAAAACAGACAATAGAGATTAATAAAGATTGCTGTGTACGGAACCATGGATGTTACGTGAATATTTAAAAAAGCATATTTCTCTGGATTATTTGAAAAATTGTTATTTCAGAAATGAGCAGGGCTTAACAATTACGGTTCACTGAATATTTCGTTCGGTGACTACTTTGCAAGCACCACCTGCTGTCCTGTCCTCTTTTGTGTTGATCATTAACAGACGCTAACAGATGTCCCTGTAATGATCTTTGATTGTTCAGAATTATTAAAAAATCGATAGACTGGTTTTATTAAGAGAATCGAACAAATGCAGCCGCACACTATTTTTATTCTCTTTACTTGCACACCATTATTTAGTAAAAACCGGAAACGACTCGTAGTACTTTTGTTTTAAAGCTCATTAATCCTCTGATTATATGATTTTATAAATCTCAACAATATTAATAAATATAGTCATTTAATTTATTTCTTATGGTCCAAATAAGAAGTGCATTAATTTTTGTTAATAGAATTTATACATCTAGCACCTCTGAAAGATCATTGATTAAAATTTTAAAATACCTATGAACTTAGTTTCTTTGTCAATGTGTTTTAGACTATTTGTAAAGTATAATTTACTGTCAGTGTAATTGTTTACGAAGTCTGGAGTTTTTCACTTTTCAAGACGTCTCCCGAGTTGAAAACCAGGGATCAAGAGACTCCATTGAATTATGCGGCCGATTTTGCAGGAAAGCCCGCAATTTGAAAGGTTACGTCGTAAATTTCAAGAAAACTGAAAGGAGAGAGACATTATCTAGATACAGTGAAGAAAGTTCTTTTCTTCTGCGGAGCAGCTGGCTACAATATATCTTTAAAAATTAATTTTCCGCGCTCGCACTTCGATTTTTTCCCTGATAACGCGGGGTTAGCTTCAGGTGAACGTGAAGAGAACTTCCCTTAAGGCATTCTTCAATTTGAGAAGTCTTGCTGAAGATGAAATAGAGGGAACATATTGCGAGACGTTTGTTCGTCACTATAATGTTGCTCCTTCAAAATCATTTTATTTTAATAATAATTATAAAAATTTCAATTATAAAAAAATAATCCAAAATTATGCAGTATGTAAACTTTCTTCCGAAGAGTTTTTCTCGAATCTTTAAAAACATATTTCAATTTTTTTATCTGCAATCAGAATGTTAATTATGGATGAATACCTCATTTGTTTACGAGATTGAACGTCATTATACTACATTAAAATTATATTTTTTATTAACTCTTTTAGGAGGTTCTCAGAAATAAACATACAAACGTACTAAATAAACTGAAAAGGACTCATTACATTAACAAATCATATTAGATCATAATTGAAAAATCATATTAAAACATTTTGTGAAAGTTTATACATTACTAATTGAATTATTTAGTTTGCATTGATATACAGAATTATTCCATTTCAATGCTTCCTCTATTTTACAATCTAATTCTATGTTTATTCAATCCAAAAAATAAATGTTATACTCTTCGTATAAATTCATTAATAAATTCGTATACATAAATAACTAATCAATTGAAAAATTCATCCCATGTTGTAGTCAGTTGTTTTCAATTGTTTCGTAGCAATCAGTCATATTAAACATTGCACATGTAAAATAATTTGTTAGTGTCGTAACATCTTGTCCATCGCGCGTGTACTTTTAACCAATAAATTTATCAAATAGGAGGCACACAAGTCACGCGTTATGTTAACTCCAACATTAAACATTGTTCCCTCTTCATTCGAGCACAGTTTAAATTTCAAACACGGTTCGAAACCTGTTACGATATTGATTCCAATGGATCGAAACAGTTTCGAGAAACCATTATTTTCTATATCGGCGATAAAGGACAAAAATCAGTGAGCACGTCGATTCTGGTTATGGTTCCACAGTCTGTACTTACTTATATCGATTCTAAATCGGCTTGGAACGACATCGAAACTGAATTGACAAACGCTGGAACGCTGTTCACCCATAAAAGCTGTAACGTCACTCCGGATTTTTAATAACCGTTTCATTCGAAAGCTTCAAAACAGTTATCAACAATGTTTTTTGGAATGTCAAACGTCAAACCTTTAGTTTTAGGTTCAGTTCCAGGCCATTTTTAAACATCGCTGGAAGAAACATTATTCAGTCTGACTCCTTGGCCTATTAATTAAAATAAATTAAATTGACAATTTAGATGCGAGATAATAGAAATTGCAATGAACTCTTATATAAGTGAATGGGGCCGATGTGACCCCACTCAAAATGCAAACAATTATTTAATGTGTAACTATTAATAATATAACTATTTATGAATTTATATGAAACTTTACTATCTCGTTTCTATTTCCCATTCCGATACAGATGAATATTTAACATAAATATTCTAATATTAAATATATTTTAATCGAATCATTGCATTTTTAAAGTATATTTGAAAATCCAGTGGAGAGTTAAATAATTTATACAACGTGTATGTTACGATGCATGTTGTTTGTGGCCAGCTATACTAGTGTTGTATGTATTGATTTGATATATTAAATGAATTTTAAAGTACTCTGCTGTATAATCTCAAAATCGTGTCGGAAGAGCCAGAAAAGGAATATGTATAATGAAGTTTCATGATTTAACGTGACGTTGATTACAAACATTTGTTTGATGTGCTCCTAGATGCAACGAATTTTTTTCGAAAGGATTGAAGAGATTTTTTATTCGACACCATGTAGAGCAACGTAACGAATTGACTGACAAGGGGAGGGGGAGGGCTCGCCAATTTCGATCAACTTTTTTTGACGAATATGAAACGAAAGTATAGAAACACGTATTCCAATGTTTGGGACGGTAACACGTACTCCAATATGTGGCCGTAGTAAAATGAAAACATGCTCCCATTCATGTACATATAATAATAGAGAAAGCACTATCATTATACAGAGTTATCATCACAATATGCAAAATATTTGTGATGTCGTTAATGGACTCCCCGGATTGGATGTATTTTTAATAAAAATAAGTCGAAACAAAATAATGGAAACGTATCAGAAAAATTTAAGAATACTGTATTACAATCTTTTTTATTCACTGTAGGTGCCAAGCGTTAAAATGAGCCCTGGTTTGTTGCTTTATAATTTTGTTTAATGAAATTATAACAGCTTAATGTCGTCAATTTAGTCGAGAATTGGAAGTTTAGAATGTATTTCAGCGTCACTGTAATTATTTCGTTTATTGCCGCGATAGGTTTGTTGTATATTTTCTATTCATCAGGCTGTCATCTCTTCGTCGTGCGGCTTTTCATCAGACGCAGGAATGTTATGCTTGTTTTCATTAGTAAACATTACGCTGGCCGTACACATTTCGCCGAGTATTCTTCCGCAAAGGTTACATTTTTCCTTCTATTTGCCTTGTTTAATGTAGAGCCTTTTGCAAGCAAACCCCCCGTGGTATCCATTTCCTTTTATCGTCTAAGGACGAACTCATTCCCGTTGCTTTCCACTTTTTTTAATAACTCTGTAATTAACTGCGAACACACACTTTTGTGGATTACTTTTCACTTTCCGCGTAATTATACGATGGCTTAGCAATTTAAATGCTCATTTACCCGCGCAATTATTATACAGTAACTTCCATTATTATCGCCCGGAGTTCTTTTTTTACATGTTACGTCAAACGATTATTTTCCATGTAACAAACGACGGTGAACAGTGGATATCATTTTCAAACTTCTTTGTAATCTCTTTTTACCCTTAAGTGAACTGTTGTGGCTGATGTGGCTCCATTTATAAATTTATGTTGATAAATAGACTGCGGATCTTTACGTATTTATGACGAAATTTAAAACAGTAAAAAGCTTAGAGAAATTTAATAAATACCGTTGTATTTTATTCAACCTATTAAACATATTAAGACAGAAAATAAGTTTCTATTTCACTATAGTTCGTTATAATTCATGTAGACATTTTTTATTTTTCATATAGATGCGCAGTCTATTGATAAATGTTTAATGTGTAACTATTAATAGCATAACTATATTTGTGGATATAGGGAGATTTTTCACGTATTTTTATAGAGATTAATTATTAGATATAATTTAATTGAATTATTATATCTTTAAAACACATTCTGAAGGCCCTCTACTATAAAAAAATGTGCAATCGTGTAATTTTGATTATTTTCACTTTAAAAAAATAATTTATGTACTCGAAATACCCATGAATACGTGTACAAAATTGTAATGCAAAAAGCTTGATGGTTCTTTCGAAAAAAATTCGTGAAAACTGGTGAGAGAAGGTCCTCGAAAATAAGAATACCCCTTTAAGGCTGATCCACAGGATCGACCGTGTACCAAAGCCATTATCCTGCCACGGGATGGCTGTTCGTCAACGCCTGAAAAATATTCGTCAATTGCTTCCCCACATCCTCGTCCGACAAGAATCCTTTTCCATCTAGGAGTTTCCTCAACCGGGAGAGCAGATGGAAGCTAAGTTTGGCGAATGAGGTGGATGTGGCAATAAATCCTACTTCAATCCGTTGATTTCTGCCACACAAACGACATTTGTGCGGCGCGGCGTTCCGATTTGCTTTGCCGGGGGATGATTTCCTCTTTTCGCGAAATCTCTCCAATATACACAAATAAATGTGCATTGTCTGTCGAGTAAACTGTATCCTCGGAATTAATCCCTTGTCCTAGACCGTCGATATTCATGCAAAATAAAAATTTTTTGCCTCAATTGTGAGAAGCATGAAATTATTGTAAGAATATTGCTAAGGTCTTTTTAACACTAAACCTACCATCAAAAGTGACTGATGTGTATAGTATTAAAAAAATAACAAGATTAAATTTATTTATATTTTGTGCGATTTTTACTATAGCATATACTGGAGTAAAAAAATATATTCAATAAATTCCCATGAAAACACCTTTACAATTTCGATAATTGTCAAATAAAAAATCTAAAATGGGTCATTTAACCCCTCGTGATAGGTTTAGTGTTAAATTATTGCTGTTCTGTGTTTTGTCCATATAGTTGTCATAAGAGCATGCAATTCGCTGTCTAGTTATCATTATTACAATTTTGTTTATTGTGGCAATTGATACTAAATACTTCAACTTAAATTGTGAAACAAATCTAGGTCTCTAAAATTTATACTTAATTTTGTCCAATATATTATTTCTGTAAAATGTGAAATTGTCGTAAAATAAGATCAAATTAATATATCACTTTCGAAAAAGCCATTATTGTAAATCAAAAATGCTCAAATTTTTTATTATATTTAATTTAGTATAACTATAGTGTGCATTCTCACACTTTAGTAATCGTACTAAATGTTAGTATGAATACATGTAAGTAATAAATAGACAAATGAAAAACATTCGAAGGATTAAAAAATACTACTGCGTTATTTCCAGCCTATTAAAACTACTAAGAATAAACATAAATGTACATGTAGCTCTTGTGTCTTGTAATTAACACAAACAATTTTTATTTTGCATGAAATCAACAGTCTAGTAATAAATATTGTTTCAATAATCTTAAACAAAGCACATTTCTACATACTAAACATACCGGCAAAGAAAAATTATATAATTTTTCTGATAACAAAAGAGTCCCTCTTTTATTGATTGATTTAGTATCGTTGTTATTCAATTTTCGTAAATGGCAAGCAGTATTGGATTCCCTTTTCGATTAACCTACTCCTACATTAAACAATTTTATGTCTCTCCGCAATACTCGGACAGATTTTCGTTAATCCTGTTTTCGTAGGCTCTAAACTTTTATAGGCTCTAGGCACCGTGCCTAAGGTGCCTATTGGACGAGACGGTCCTGAATTCAGGACATAAAGAGAGAGACGCGAAATAATTTTGCGGACAGTTTTCCCTTCCCATTCCTTCGATCAATGTGTGAAATGTGCATTCTTCCGAGGTGCTCGATGGAAATTACGCCTCGTAAACGAAAAAATAGGACTTTTGAGGGCGATAGCGCCCTAGATCGATCTTTCATCTAGCGGTTTTGACTACTGAAAACCCCCATCTTTGTATTATCGAGAAATGAGAACGCGAATCCCGCACCCTTGCAATCCTGGAAACGAGTCTACCGCCTTAAAAATCATATCAGTAATAAAGATACACGAGATATCTCGTCCACAGCATCGTACGACGAAATCATGGTGTCGAGATATCTCGTCCATAGCATGGTTTCTTCGACATCGTGGAAGCGAAATATCTCGTCCAGGATAGTGAAAGGGTTAAGCATAGATCGGATAACACGTTAATGCTCAGTGGAAAAACGAAATACGCACCGACGTTTTCGAAGTAATTTCGTGCGTGTCCGTTAAAGAGAGTGTCGTTTTCTATAACGCAATTAAAAGTCGCGGCAATGAATGAAAATGGAGCGCGTCCGATATCTCCCGAAGTGTTTTCTCAGCCGGTAACGGAACGTGTAATGGTTCATCGGAATTGGCAGTTACTTTAGTGAGGTAAATCGCGCTCACGATGCATCCATCACGGAACGGTGCCATCAGAAAATCTGTCACCGTTGATTTGTTTCGAAATTGTTACCTGCAGACAGATGAATTTACGTCGAAGTGACCCGCGTGAATCGGATGGTCCGTTAAAGGAAAAAACGAAAAGCCCTCGCTGTCTCTCTCTCCGTGGCGTGTGCACGCAATTCAAATTCGAATAAAAACTGAAAGCTCAAAATACAGGATAAATCTGCCGTCAAAAGAGTATTTGACGGTACGGACAAGGGGAAAGCCAGCTTGAAACAAGCCAGTGGAAACTATGGATAAAACGGTTCTGTTTGTTACCGGTGCCGTAATCTCCGTTTACATAACAAATGCAATTACGTAGTTTTTTGATATAAATTATTGGCAGCGAAATTCAGAGTTGTAAATTTTAGACATTTTATGAGATACAAAGATGTTATTAAAAGTCCTGTTTCGAAATTGAGTATTCTTGTTTGGATGTATCTCACTTGCGAATGGTTGTATACAACTAGAACTCTATATGTAGAATGATTCAAGGTTTCGACCGCAAATCTATATAATATTAAACGATAAATTTGTTCGAAAGCACTTTAACTATTTCTAAGCAGCATAACTGTTACTGCCCAACTGGAACTGTTTCCCAAAAACTGTTTCCGAAAAAGTAAAAATTTTCTATTTTTGAAAGTCAAAAAATATCTGTTACATCAGAACTGATTGAAAATTTTAACAGTGTCTTTCAAGCCCTGGTGTTCCGAATCTAGTAAAAAACATTTGCTTAGTTAGAGCACAGAGAAATCCTAAAGTTGACAATTGGATTGATAAAATAATATACGAAGATAAACACGCGTATCAAGATAATCGGTTCACTTGTGACAAGAACTGCAAAAGCTAACAAGAACTGAGTCCATGCACCTCTACATTAAAATGGTCGGACGAGTTCAAGAGGCAAAGATAAGGGAAGTTTCCGAGTACAAGCAAAAGAGAAGGAAGTTCAAGATAAAACTGGCAACATTCGTGAACAGACAATTTTTGTCGACAAATCGAAGAGTCAGATTTATTCGAAAGGAAGCGGCGATAACAAATCCAACTTGATTCCTTTGGACGATCAGCCTCTTCTCGTAGTCAATGACCTAGGGAAGGTGATGGAGCCCTTAATACTTGTCCCGGCTCTCGAAAGAGTCCTCTTCGAGTGCTGGCATTCCTTAAAATTCAGGCCGATCCCGTTGTTTTCATGAAGTCACAATATTTTTTCGATGCATCGCTCGGATTCGCCCGGGAATACGATTTTAATGCATAAATTTGTCTCTGGTATTGAAATATTCCTCAGACTCTTGTTTATCGTTCTACCTATCCACTTTTATCTGAATATTTTATGAAAATCTCCTTTAAAGCCTCCGGATTGAACGCAGGTAAAACAGAAACAAGAAAATTCGAACAAAAGTTACGCTTTACTTGAAAAAATCAATCGGGCTGTCGATGATTAGCTATTACATCTATAGATTGACTGCGGTTTTTCATGCAAAATAAAAATTCTTGATACGAAACCAAATCAAAGTTTGTTTCGTCCTTTAACAATTGTAGTAACAATCTCAATAATCTTATATTAATATCTCTAAAAAAATTACATAGAAACAAAAATATTTTTGCTATCGTGGGAGCCCCATTTTACCATTCAACTTTGTCCTCAAGACATTTAATGTATCTTTGAAAACAACAAAGGTATCCGAGGTGAAAACGTTAGGTGATAAATTAGTCAGACAAATATATATAACCATATTTAAAATTTTTTAAATATTTCTGCAGTTTTATAATCTTACTAACCATTTTTGTCATGGCTGCATAAAACCCGCAGTCTAATAACTAGACAGTGGATCTTTATGCAAAATAAAAATTTTCAACCCAAATTGCAACAAACTGGAGTGAAACAGAAATTTCTTTCCTTTTCTAATTCTTCCAATGCTTTTGCTGTTTTAAATTACATCTTATTTTCATTGATAAATGCATAAAATCCGCTGACTAATAATCGCATGAAGAGAGTATTGAGTGTGCAGTAATAGCTTAAAGTATAAATAATTATTTGGAAATAATTCTAGGTATCCTTCAAGACGAATACTATTCTTATTTGAAATGAAGAATTAAATAACTTTCATGAATTTATCATCGAGTGAAACATTTTATTTCCAAAAGTACTGCGATCTAAATAACTTGAAATAACATTTCGTCGAGTTCTGTTTGTGTGGAACAAACAAAGGCAAATTCGAACGGCGGCGGCGCGGCATTAAATAAACGAGTTAATCTGCTGACAGTTTAACAGCAATGCGACGGGAAAGTTAAAGAAATCTAATGAAGTGAAAGACGACGGGGGGATCTTTTAACACTTTCCCATTAAATATTAATGGTCGTTCGAAGGAGGACATTTCGAACGGGAATACTCTCTCAATAACACACCTCCCGTTCGCCTTTTTGCCCGGCCATTGTTTCCCCGCGCTTTATGTTCCCCGCTGTTCGTATTACCATTTCACCTATTCACTCTCTTTATATTTGCCACTTCCGTCTTCCACCGGGTTCCCGTGCACCCTTTTCGCAATTTTTCCGTCTGTCTCCTTTCCACGCTCCTTAAACCGTTCCCAATTGTCTCGCTGCGGCTTTCAAGAGGCACCAGAGGCAGGCTCCACTTTCCTCCGCGATCCTCGATCGAAAACCCCCTCGGTCTCTGAATTTTGATGCGCACTCACCGCAGAATTTAGAAAGCAGAAGCCCCGAGTTACCCGCGGCTCTTGTTTGTTACCCCGACCGATTCCGAGCGAGCCAACGAAATCCCCGATCGATCTATCCATGTGACCGGAACGAGTTCCGAAACAGTTAACCCCTTCTACACGAACGAGTCGACGGTAACGTCTCGATATACAGTGCTGGCCGTTTACTTACGGACATGTCACGTTTTAAGTATCGAACGGCTTATGGGAGGCTTGCAGAAATGTCTGAACTATACACTATACAGTGGATCCAAAAAGTATTTGGACGCTCAACAAAAAATTGTCAATTTTTGAAAACTTGTCTAATATAGCCTTTAAATAACTTCTTGTAATAATTGAATGTGTTTGTAGTTTCTTAATAAAATTGATATAAAATTAGTAATAGAAAGCTGGTAATGATTGAAACAGATTGACGAAATAATAAGAAATCTTAGGAGCGATCGTTATCTCTATATCAGGTTACCAGAAAAGTTTCAAGCTTTCTTTAGCGTTAATCGAGCTCTGCATTTAAAAGCATCGCTGTAATAGAATTTAAGCAAATTCTTCTTTCTTCGCCGAGGTAAAAGGTCAGCTAATTCCCTTTTAAAAAACTCCTGAAAATATTTCCGTTAATTCAACACGTTTAAACAAAAATTTGTCTTGGCTTCGCATACCGAAACATAGTGTAAAATACATTTTATCTCGTGGAACTTCGTCCTCGAGAAACTCGGGTTTTAAAGGCAAATTATTTTGTTTTGAAATTCCATTAAATTAGTCGAAATAGTGTTGAAATGAGTTTTCTAACTGCTCCACGAATCAATCAATTTAATCGCTTAATTTGATTGGATTCGGAAGTTCGGAAAGGTGGAAATTCTTTAAATATATTATAATAAAGTCACTGACGCCAGTGCATTTCACGTTTTAAAAATCCCGTCAGAAAAATTTATTTTATTTCGTTATTTTTAAAAATTTTTTAAAATTTATTTTATTATGGTATTTCGTTATATATTTATAATATAATATTTCCTATAATAGCGAAGAGAAAATCATTTTCACATTTGCAGCTTGTGATTTATCGTTCAACGAAAATAGACCACAGTTTATCTATGAACAGTTTCGAAATTCATCCATGAATTCGTCATGTAAACAATTTTAAGTATTCTGAAACTCGTGGAAATCATAGGAACCACTGCGGTGAATATTCAGCACACCATAATTTTACATACATGTATATCCATATAATTTATATATATAAATATCTAAAATGTATATAATGCTAAAGAATCAAATGGGATTTATTGAAATTGATTGTGATGGAACCTCCATGTAAATACATTAGTTACTAAATTGTTTCATTAATGTCGCTCACTTTATCCAAATGTTTAAGTATAGGAATTCGTTTTATTCGACCGTTTCATTACCAAACTTCGATAAACTAAATGTTTGATTATTTCAACATTGTCACTTATAAAACAAGCTTTTAGTTTAAAAGTATTTTATTATACCCTACAGTATTTATTTATGTAGTGGATCTAAAAAGTATTTCGACACTACATTTTCTATTTTCGAGAAATTCTGATAACTTTGTAAAAGCAAATAGTTCCACCATAAGCCCATTCTATATTACACGATTATTATATTTTTATACGATGTAGCAGGTGCGATGCTGAAGACCAATTTTTGCTAAAAAAAATACTGCAAATTCAGACGTCTCCAAAAACTTTCAAAAATTTTTCTCGTAAACGAAACTGCTATAGGTTTGTAGATCGAAGCTCCCTCTTTACAACTGTTCCTTAAAAATTGATATACGATTTTTGTTCACTGTTTCATGGAACAAAAACGAGGAACAAGTTCGGCCGTGTAAAGCCCATGTAACCGATACTACTGTAAAGTTGGCGTTCATCTCTCATTCAAAGCTCGATAAAACAATAAAAAAAATCGCACATCAATTTTGAACGTGTCGTTCTAAAGAGAAAGCTTCAGTCTTGGAATCTATGGTGGTTTCAGTTACAAACAATTTTTTCAACGTTTTCGCAGGTGGTTAAATATTGTATAGCATTTTCGAGAAAAATCTTAGAACAAAATGAATGACGAATTATAAAACTAGAAGCTTCTAGCTTTATAATCTGCCTTATTATCACTATTTAAATATAGGCAATTTTTGAACATGTATTTTTAATCAATTATATTGAACGTGTAGATTATGTTAGATATTGCTAAAAATATGAAAATGGTTCAATATATGTGCATATAATAATACACTATAAACATACAGACATACAGTATAATAAAAATACAATATGAAATACACAAATGTGTAATATATAACTCGCCCAAAATGTGTAAATGTATATTAAAATTTCGTAATGCAAGGGTACACGAATAATCAAACTGGATTTTCTTGGAAATGGACCTTTTTATAAAAATATTTCATCCTGAAGCATTCAAAAAGCTGATTACATATTGATGGATGTATTTATTCAACGAAGAAGTTTTCTTCGGGTTCTGAAATTTTCAACATCCGTGTAGGATTGCAAGCACAAATTTGCGACGCAACGGCGTTCAAAAGTACATAAGATACTGTATCATTGAAAACAGCACGAATCAGAATTCTAGAATCCTAGAATTTAGTTTTAAAATCGTTTTACCGCGATAACTCCATTGGAATCGCTTTTGGAACCATTTGAGCGAGATTTTGGAACTCTGTTTGAACTATACCCGAGTTACACGACTGCATACAGGCATTTAGACCACTTCTATTTCCGGGACTCGGATGGTTATGGTTTTTTCGAAATTTTATTCGCGAGATAACGGGACTGGTTTGTTATGCCGAAATGCCGAAGGATATTTATGATTGAAAAAAATGTAGACCCTTCGAAGAGAAATGGAAAAGTGTAATTCTTGTAATTGCATTGCAACAGTGTAATTCTTGTAATTGCATTAAAATAGTGTGTGTTTATAAGAAGTCAATCATTTACAAAATTGAATTTTAAAATAATTGTGTTCATTTCAAAACAGTGTCTTCTTTATCAGAGAATGAATTGTCCCGATCCTGTATGATTAATGTCTTATTTATGAAACAACAAGGGAGATTCATTATTTATTTACAAAATGCACTATATGTATCGTGATATAATTTTCTACTTACTTCTTCTTGGTAGTCCGTAAAACTCCGACTATTTTCTATACGCGAAGTTTCGCTTCGGCTTGTATGGTTACAAAATTGTATCCATAAAACGATGCAACACTGTGGGGTTGATTTCACCCCTTCAGAGGAATTGGTTCTCGTATAGTCGAACATCTACAATCCCATACCGTTTCAATTCACATTTCCAGTTTAAAAGCCTTTCGTTGTCAGCTTTTTTCTTCTTCTTCTATTTATTTTCAATAATATTTTTGCATTCAGTTGTAACACAATACTCACTTTCTAAAAAACAGCTTAGTTTATGTTTTCGATTATTTTGTATAAATGGTTTAAAAAATTTTTATTTTCCACGAAAGTCCGCAGTCTACTGATAAACAATAAAATATTTTACATGATATCATATAGAGACGTTCTAAATGAGAAAGAAATTATTTACAATCACTATACAGCGGATCTTTAGGCAAAACAAAAATTTCCAATCTAAATTGCAACAAACTGGATTGAAACAGAAATTGATTTCCTTTTCTAATTCTTCCAATGTTTTTACTGTTTTAAATTACATCTACTCATTTTTGTCATAACCGCATAAAATCCGCTGTCTAGTTATTATTTTATCTATTTCACGGTTATTATTAATTATTTCGGATTAAAGTAAACAACGTTTTACACGTCAATTCAATCCTTCGTTAATTAGCGAAGACGCATTAAGAGACGTAGAACTTAGATCGGATATTTTTGGAATTAACTATATCCTTAGCGAGCTTTTCAACTGGTACTGGTACAATTACATCGATAATACGGATTCCGGAGGCAAGAGGTTTCTTCTGTTCATTACGGATAAAGAATGTTGTCTTCCGCAGCCATTCAACCGTTTATAATTGATCCATTAATTGGCGGTCCGTTCGATTCATACGGCTCAATGGATGATCGCCATTCAAATCACAAAAAAGGTCCGACTGACAGCCCGCCGGAACTGGTTCAGTTTATCAGGAAGGTCTCGGTGAATGATTGGTAGCCGGCTATTTCAAAAAGAGAGCAGCTTGAGCCGCAAAGCTTGTTTTGATCCCTAAAAGGAAAGGACCCTATTCTCTCCGTATCCGGACGTCCTTCGAAATTCAGGATACTTCTATTGTTATACCGCGGCAGTGTGTTTCAGGTTTATGTCGCCGGATATAAAAGGAATTTTGGTCCGAGATGTCAATTCACCGCCACATTTTTCCGATCTAATGTTGCCCGCCGCATTATCGGTTATGGCTCTCATTATTCTAGAGATTGCGAAACATTGTAGACAATTGTTTCCTTTCAGTTCGTTCACGGACTCACCGATCTCATGGTTAGTGAAATAAGAAATCTTCTGAATTTCACAAACAATACACAGGTTATCCCTTTTGAAGTGAATCACTCGAATATCTCCGAAATTATTAATAATACATTTTCAGCTACAATAACATGGTTCAAGGAGAGTTTTAAGATGATCGTACCAAACTTGTTGCCCACCCTTTTTTTCAGTTATCAAGATCACCGTGAGTTTCTTGTAGGTAAACCTACAATATTTTTACACCCACCTTTTAGGGGATACTGAGAAGAATTCGGCAGACATCATGCATGTACACACAAATATATTTTTTTCTAAATCTAAAGAAATGAAAAAAGTCATTTCCTAACCGTTCACTCTTCACGCGAGTGTCTTGCTGCTAGTGGATGCTATTTTGAGCATCGATTCAATTAAGGTAAATGATATTTTTTAAACGTTTGAAAAGACTTGTAGGTTACCTATGAAAAACTAAACCTGAACTTAATAACTATGGAAAAAAAGGGTTGACTATAAGAACTATATTGACTATAATAATCTAAGTTGATCACGCTTTGTGGTCCATCCTGTGTAATATGGTTTAAAGCAATAAATAATGATAATAATTCTATATATAATTCTGCAATATAGAATTCTATGTTAATAGGATTTTTTTGCAGATGGAGGAGTAGAGGTCACATGAAGGTCACTTTCAATATTTTCGATGGAATCATGTAGTTTTTAATACGCCAGTCGATGTAGCACATTATTATCTGTAAGAAATTATTAACCTTCCCATATCGAAAAATCATTGGTTTAGGCGATATTTTAATTCTTGATGTATTGTGATATATTCTGGTATATTGTAGTATATTCTGGTACATTCTGGTATATTCTTGTATATTCTGGTATATTCTGGTATTTTCTGGTATTTTAATGAGGTAAATAATATTCACCTCATTGCAACTTTGCAATTGATGTTTAGAATTTCATTTCTATATTCTGTGGTAGGTTTTGCAAGCAGTATCTAAGGGTCATGAAATTTTAAATATTGCAAATAAGAAAATTTGTAATTCGTGTAATGCTAGTTTCGCAACCCCCCAACGTACAATACAAACCACGCAGAGTCAGATAGTAGAAAAAGAAAGGCCAACAACCACCGAACTAAATAATTTAGAAACGCCAAGCGGAGACGCACAAAAGTATTCAGACTGGATAGTTCAAGAAGAATGGAATCAAGAATGGCTGAAGTCGAAGCCGACGGAGTTCCATGGTGGAATAGATAATGTTTTCGCAAAGAATCCCTAAAGAATAAATGATAGTAATATAATGAAAAATGATGAAAAACGCATGTTGGAACAGTAATTGTAATAATGATATGTACTTATGTTTATAATAAAAATTGGACAAAAAATACGGAAAATATAAATTTTAAAAATAAAATTATATTTAGACTGCGGATTTTATGCATTTATGAGAAAAATGGTCAAGTTCAAAACTGTAAAGACATTAGAAGAGTCGAATGATGTTATTATGTGATTCCCCACTTATTAAAATGATTAAAAGATAGATTAGAATTAAAAGAGTAGGAATAAATGTCTTATGCTGCTCCAAAATGTTTATTTTGAAAAATGAAGAGTGACTAGTGATTATTATTCGCATTCAAGATGTATAAATTACCGAGATTGTAGTAAAATGGCAGAATTAAATTTCGCCTAGACGGATGAACAATTCGCAACAGTGCGCGCCACATTGATTCGCTAAATCGGACTTCTCGCGAACGTTTCCCGTCGACGCGTCTCTCTTTTTCCGTTGTTTTACCGGATAGTTATTTAAAGGAACATCTGTCCCACTTTAAGCATAACGGTACACGATCGAAGCTCCTTCCAGATTGTACACCGTAACAAAGCTTACTCTCCATTAGCGAGATTCGATTTGCCGCCGTTTAGGATTGTTCTCTCTGAAGTTTGTATCAAATAAAAGATACATTCAGTTTGCAGTAACGTATTCTGCGCGGCGCATACAGTCGCGTTCCCGACGAGATACGATTGTGAGCAGTGAGCACAATAAAATACTGAGGGAACAGGGAGGTCTTATGATTTTTCTTAATTTGGTACTTGATTGCTGGACTGCGAAGCTTTATAGAATAATCGAATTTCACACACCAACCTTTTGCACTCGAAGCTATTTTATTTCCAGATAAATGTTTCCAATCTGAAATATTTTTATTCTACAGTGAATGATCGAATTATTCGAACTATAATACGAAAAATATATTTATTGCCTTGGATAAAATTGTATAACACAGAAAATAAAAGAGCAACTGTTTAGCTAAGCTTATATTAAAAAATTGTGACCTCGACCCGAAAAACTGTTCATACAATTTTACACTTTCATTTTTAAATTATTTCATGTGAGATCATGAACGTATCCATGTATCCTTAATTATTCAAACGTATAATATTTATTCAACACAACTTTAGTGACAAAAATTGTTTCGATGGTAATTTGTAGTGGCGCCAAATTAATATACTATTTCAAATAAAATATAAATCTTCAATTATTCAAATCCTACATACCATAAAATTTGCGAAGACGTGACACGATTGACTTCGAAGTTTAATTAATGTTTACGAATTTCTTATTTTATTCGGAACATGTGAAGCTAAGTAAACATTTTAATTAATGAATCTCTTCCCGATGTAGTCAAAGCGCATTACCCGATATTCAGGAAATCAGCGGTACCTTTTCATGAAATTCTTTTACTGTTTAATGAATATAAATTTCTCTTAATAAATTGAAAATTACCCATCCAATTACTTGTGGCCAAAGTTTTTGCCAGTAGTCTGCAGTTGATATAATCAGGACTGGGTGAATATGTATGTAAAACATTTACTGCTGTTTTGGCTTGTTTAGCGTCCACACTTGTAGAAAATAATTCGAGGAAAAGGAAGTTTTATTTCGATTTGAAGGGAATGAACAACATTTTCGTCTTATAGAGGTCTTCGAGTTAAAGAGGTTGGAGTTATCGTGGTTTGACTGTATATTATTTTCAGTGCATTAAAGTCATTAGCGAAAATTATTATACTTAATCCCTGTGCCGCGCAACTGATGCAGAAACCTTTTATTTTGCATAAAGATCCGGAGCCCATTTATGAGCACACGTTTCTTGGCGAATCTTTCGTAACCGAGGCGAAGCAGGAACTCGTAACGATTACATTTCTGGAGATTGATAAGTGGCATAATTCCCGCTTGATCCCGGAGCCCTCATTAGCATTTCCCGCCGGTGAAATTGCATGGTCGCGAAACTGTGCTTGGTTCGCGTGGTCGCAAGAGGGCCGTGGTTTCTCGCGGATGATAAGTATAACGTTCCCCTGTTAAAGTAAAGCCACTCATGGAGTACCTCGGGCGCTTAACCTATACCACCAATGGGAGAAAAAGAACGACGAAACCACGGCCGAAAGCGAGAGGAGTCGGATAAATTGTATCCTCGGCTTTTAATCGCTCCACCGGATGACGCGCGGCCGGCGTCAAAAATTATGCGAAGGTCGCTCGAATATTAATTCAACTTTGTATATAGAATGTTTGCGTGTACACCAATATAATCTTTATATACAAGCTGAGTCACGAAAAACCAGAACTCCTAAATTTCTCTGTTGGTATTAAGAATAAACGAAAGTTTCCAAAGTGAAATGAAACAGTTCAAAAGGGGCAATATGATGATATCAACAGATCCTGTGATTAACGGTTTTTTTCGTTATTTCAAGGTCATCGGTGTTTTTTTTAAATGGCACCATATATTTTTAACTTCATAGTGTTGTAGCTGATAGCGAGGCGAATTCAATGATGTGGTACCTGGTACACTATGAACCTTAAATAACCTTGATTTAGACAATTTATGATAAAGATTACTTCAAAATGTGCAATCATATTATTTTAATTAAATTAAATGTTCGAAGGTATGAGCTTGAGCAGTAACACAGACATTTAAATGTTCTGCAAGGAAATTAATTGCACTTTAAATTGTTTCTGTTGAAATTGATCTACAAGATCTAATTACTCTTTGTTGCATGTTCTCTGGTCTAGTCGGTTGATTACAATATACTTCATCATCTTTGAGTGTTCCCCACAAACAAAACTCACATCATTAAACTCGTATTGACATCAGCTACAACGCTATGTAATTAAAAACATATGGCGCCATTTAAAAATCATCGATGACCTTCAGAAGACCTTGGAAGAATCACCATATTTTTCTGTGTAACATTTTCTTCTACCTTCAAGCCTGACGGAGCTAATTATAAATACAAATACAAAATATGGTATATAAATACAGTATAAAAATACAAAAAATACATATATACATATCGTTGCATAATTAAAGTTCAATATACATAATTATTACGTCCTAACGTAACAATTCTTTATTTCGAAATAGTCATTGATGAAAAGGGATTGGTATAAAGGTATATCCCATGACAATGTTCAATTCACTCAACATATTATGGCCTATCAAATTTGTTAATGCGATCTAGTCGTGCTAACGAACCAATAATGCACTAATCAGTTTACAGCATTATACTATTTAGTTGTAAATGTAACGTGTGCCACTGAGAAGAAGAGTAAATTGATACAGTATGCGTAAATGATTTCGATGATAGAATGCAAAATGTGAATTCAAATGTTTTACTTGGAGATATTATCAAAAATTCTTTATTATCATATATTATTAAATTCTTTATTTTTCAAGCACATATCCTATCATTGCGTCCCATTAATTTGTTTGAAAAATTCATTTATCTAGATACTTACATAGAATAACTTTTCACATGGGGAGCAACAAAATTTCAGTTTTAGCAACTGAACCAAATGAACAAAACCAGTGCGAACATTTACAGGAAATTTAATTCATGCTATCTATTAAATATTATTATTATTATTGCTTTATTTTTCAGCCTTACAGCTAAGAAATGTAACTTGGTTTACAGTATCCTAACTTTACGTATAATATCTTATTCACACATTCTGTTCATACCTTCTCTCACTCTCTCCGTCTCACTCATTCTTACCCTGGCCTACTCTATTCTTAACCTAATTATTATTAGCCTAATTATTGCACCCTTTCCTATTCCCTAACATTTGTTGTTAGTTTAGTCTTTCTTTTCTCTCTTTTTCCTCAACTTCTCGAGCCATGCTTCGACATTTCTATCTTTCCTCCCACTCACTACATCCTCAATCCTGATAATTCCTTCCATTACCCTGCAGCTATCTACTAAATAAAAATTAACAAATTAATAATGCGCCCAATGCTGTTGTCCCTAACTATATATGACCTGAATCGTCACAGAAGTCTCTCCTAAAGTAAACATTAAAAAATCGATGTTTCACTAAATAAAAAAAAAGAAATTCTCCAGTTAGTTCCTTCACGGTCTCCAGTTGTTCCAGAGGTTGCACGGTAACCTGCAGTAAAGATTAGATTCTCTGACGGCCACCAAAATGACTTTTGTCCAAGCAGATTGGCGATTCCTAACACCGTTGGTCGGCGTTGGCTACAATTGTATGGTGTGTCGACGGGGGTGAGAGAAGAGGCGAAGGGCGAGGTAGCGTCGAGCGAAAACGAAGAAGTTCAAGAGGGCTGAAAATCGGCAGGAGAGCGGTCGATCGCCGCGTGTCGGTCGGCTCTCGTCGATAAATCGAAGATTGGAACTCATTGTCAGGCGAACGAAGACGACAAACCAACCTTGGTTTCTCGTGGCGATCAACTTCTCCTGCGGTTCGGATTCGAGGGACCGATGGACCACCCGGGTCTCCGCCTCGAAGCAGAGCTTGCCTCGCTTCCTGAGAAAACGGGAACCCTTTTATCCGGCGTTCTTTAAAATTCAAGTCGATTCGGGCTCCTTCTCGCATTGTTATCCATCCAGTGCCTTTAAACGTATCGCACACATCCTCTTCGGCTAAGTTCATTGCTTGCCCGGGAATACATACCAACGCTTGGACCTTCCCTTGCGGTGTTTTATAGCGCAATGTTTGCTCCATGCGACTTATATTACATCCTTTGATCTAATATTGAGACAGGCTTCATGTACTCTTCTCAAATAGATACATCAGAATCGAATCAGTTACGAATAGACAGGATTTTATGCATTCATCATAGGTCTAATTTAAAACAGTAAGGTGTAATTTAAAACAGTAAGGACATCGGAATTTAAAAATTCTGTTACATTATTTTCAATCTGTTTAACTTTTTAACGAAGAATATAAATTTCTATATCACTTCAGTTTGGTGCAATTCAAGTGGAAATTTTTATCTTGCATAAACATTAAAAGCAAGTTCAACACCTCGTCATGTAATAACAACTCAGTTATGAATAGACAGGATTTTATGCATTTATGACGAAAATGGGTAGGTGTATTTAGGCCCACACAAACATAAAAAAGTTCTAAAATGCAACTTTTAGTATTTTCACCTATTCAGTTTCGTTATAAATCCTTAAAATTCGTAGATTATATTATTTCTCTATTTACATTACTAGATTACGTACATAAACGTGCATACAAATCCCCGTCTGTATACAGCCTATCAATTACCCGCATGCATTCAAATTCGCTCGAATTCACGCTCGATTCTAAAATCCAAAATTGATTTCTCCTATCCCGGCCCACCGCGTCGCGCGTCGGTTCGAATTCCATTGAAAATGGCCGTACTTTTGTAGTTTGTCAAACATAACGTTCCGTCTCGCTCGCGTACCTGCCGGATATTTCAAATGCTTAAAGCTTCTCAGCCCGCTCATCAGGGCTCTAATTACACGCATTAATATCGCCGATTAAACTTCCCTTCACGTCCAGTCGGGAGAGACCGGCTCTCGAAAGACCGCTCGGCCGGAAGTTTTATATTCCTCGGGATAGAGTGTAACGTATTCGGCTAACGAGAAAATTCGTTTTCACTATTCACGAAAATCATCGATTCTCTGCCGGTCGTTCGAACAACCGCAGCGTACACAATTTGCCTTTAATATTTGACGTTCCATCCGTGAAGCTTCGCACGCGCATATGGACGCGCGGAGGCATGCGAGCACTCTTGTGTGCGCGCGAGAGCGACAGTCACGGTGTGAAACAGAGAAAGAGAGAGAGTGAGGGGGACGAGAGAGAGAGAGTGTTCACGCTGTTCTTAAATCTGCTCGCAAACCTGCACATCTGCCAGCCACACGGTTTCCTTCTATTTCACCTTGTTCGCCCGTGTTCTTCGCACAAGCAAATGCCGCACATACAGAAGCGAAGGGCGGGATTCGCTCTGTTATCTGCTTTCTGCCGTGGTTGCTTGGATTCGCTGCTTCCCTTAAATCCCGGGTTTACGATTCCAACGGCGAGGCTGAGTTACTACATCAATGTCGGAATTCGCTAATTTCTTTCCTATTCCGTTCCAACACTGTTATCGAGCGACTCGGATTTCAACCGACGACAAGTTTATCAATCCGATCGAACGGAACTGAATCGGAACGAACCACGTGAGCGATCACTTCAGGAGTCAGTATGTTGCACAGTGGTCTGGGCGACCGATCTAGCAGCTCGTTTCGTAAAAAATGACTTGTCTCATATCGGTATTTAATGCATCTACAGTTAGGAGCATAACTGATCACACACACTTTAAATCAGAATAACTTTTTTATGAATGGACCAAACGACTTCAATTTCTCTGTGAGGCTAGAAGAATTAACTCATAAACCAATTAACCAATTTCAATGAAATTTTCAGAACGTATATAATTTATACGAGTTGACCAAACACATCTTTCAAATTTTCGTTATTGGCCCAGCTAATAAAGTTGAAAAAATCAATTTTTACTATTGTTTTTCACGATTCCGATCAAATGCATTTTTTCAACATATTTTTTAGACGTCATTTCCTAAACTAATTCTTCTAGCCTTACGGAGAAGTTGAAGTCGTTTGGTCAATTCATAAAAAAGTTATTCTGATTTAAAGTGTGTGTGATCAGTTATACTCCTAACTATATATTAATTTAGATCGATAAAAATTAACATTTTGTACATATGATTTTCTTATATGATGATGATGATTATTGATTATGATTATTTAATATTTCTAAACAATCTTTTTTTATGAAAAGCATTCATTTATTAAATAAATAATTCTTAATGGACTAATGAAAGTTGTCGAAGTAATTTCCCTTTGACATGGAATATCTTTCGAGTTTCAAATAGTTCCGCATTTTTTCAAATTGGAATATTTTCAGTATACTTTTCCTTATATGATCAATTGAAAATTCGAATATCGTAATTATTTGTTTACGATATTGCAGACAGGCTGCAACGCCAGAAAGCCCTTCTCAAGAAATACAGATTTTCGGAATTTCCATATGAATTCGCGGCTTAGAATTTAAGAGAAGATGAAGGTTCGAGCAACCAAGAGTGATGGAATAGAATCCTGTGACCTCCTTTCCGTGCGCCTATCCGTTGCTTACGATAAGTTGGTGAACATATGTATGCGCGGACCTGGAGCTGGAGCAGATGAAAGTTAATTAGATGGTACAACGTGTATCGAAGTTTTAAAAGACGCTCGGGAATTTAATAAGTTGATTGAAAATAAAAAGAGAGCACCGAAAATAGCTAATTAGACGTAGTTACATTGTAGACTTCCCTGGTTATACCTATTCTAAAATCATTAAAATCATTTGCAGAGCATAAAAGCCCTTAAAATAAAAATATCAATTTTACACGATTTCAATTCAGTGTTATATATTTTTAATCGTCTTCGATCATTCTTATAGCATAAAAAGCATGGAAATAAAAATTTCAATTCTACGAAGTCCCACTTGCAATTGTATGTTTTCAATTGTTTTAGATCATTTTTGAACTATTAATACCATGGAAATAAAAATAAGAATGTCGCTCAGCTTCGGCATATTTTCTGTATATTTGAAATTGTTTGTGACCATTTTTGTACGAAAACCACCAAAAGTTTCAATTTCACACAGCCTCACAGTTGTCCTAAACACGTATACAAACACATAAATTCCCACAAACGTTCGCAGACTACTGATAAGTACCGCGAAGGAAGCAATCAATAAAATGACTTCAGGGAAACGGACACATATTTTTCGGGACTCGGAATACGTAAATTGGTTCACCGATATGTGTGCGTGACACTTTACATATACTCGATGATTACATTGAAGAATAGTAGCTGACATAACTATTGTAACTATAAATAAGATATACAGGGTGGGTCGCCACATTTTGCCATCTAGATTTACGTCATTATTATTACGCATAGCAAACAATGTTTCAGATGAAGTTGAATGGTTTTGAGAGGGACACATTCTGATGGTACATTTTTTTTTGTAGGTGGACGTGTAAAGGACATATGAAGGTGATGATTAATGTTTTTTTAAATGGAATCATATATTTTTTATTGTATCAGCTGATGCTCCTTCATATTCTTTACAAAAAAGTATTAATCTATTTGTGTAAAAAAATCATTGGTTTAGGAGATATTTTAATTGTAATGTCTGTTTACAGAAAAGGTTCAATGTGGCAACCATTTGCATCGGAACACTTTCTGAATCGAGAAGTTAATGATTCATTAACATTGCGTAGTGTATCTGATGTTATTTTGTTACACTCATTGTAACTTCTTTCTGAAGCGCCGAGCAACTTTTTTCCCCCGTTCGCATCTCTCGACATTGTGACTCGCGAGCTCGCAATTTTCCGCGACAAAGAATCAATTTCCGAACGATCTACAACCAATTGTCTTTTTAATTAGGCCAATTTATTACGCCGTGCGCCAGTGGCGAATGTTTATTCCTGGGCGGCGAATCAAAGTTGCACAGTTCTTTGACGTGCTTACCGAACGTGGAAAGATTTATCGGAACTTTTTGGGCGACTTAACGCGATTTATCCGCGAAGTTAATTCCCCACTCGAGGGAACGGCGACGTAAAGTGGAGTATTTGGCACGGAAAGTCGGAAAAACTATTTTAGCGTCATGTATGGGATCAAGGTCATAATCAAGGTCTTAACAAAACTGCATTTTAACATTTTAAAAATCAAAATAATTTTTATCTTTTGTGGAACAACAGTCTTTTTCGAAATTTTATATATAGAAGTTTGTAGATGATTAAATACAGTTCAACTTTTGTTCGAAACATTATTTCCTCAGATTATCGAAAACCCTGGAAAAATCCTGGAAATAAAAAAAAACAATACTGAAACCTTGTTCTTCAGACGTCGAACATCAAAAATTTTACGACTTACGCAAAATTTTCAAATCGACTTTCTTCCGACTTTTCGCGTAACGTTTTAATGCGATTCCTATTCGCGTTTCGGAAAAATCGCGCCACACTTTTACGTCATTTCGCGGAACTATCTCCGTTTCTCCGATATTCTCTTGTATTTCCAACTGGCACGTGAGCGGAAAGAGAGAATGAGATGCTTCTCTTTTTGCCTCCCTTTCTATCTTTTTCGGCGACGTCTCTTTCGCGTAAATACCGCGGTAAGAATTTACATGCAAATTTTACACGCTCAGCTCACTACGGCATCATGCCTAGTTTTTCTGTTCTATGTTTCTGGTCCCCCCCCCCCCCCCCCTCCCTTCTCCGTGAAAGAGGAATAGAACAGTGGTTCTATTGATTTTTATCGATAGATATATACAGTGGATCCAAAAAGTATTTGTATACCAAGTTTCCGGTTATCGAAAAATTGTCAATATTTAAAGAGTGATAATTGCGTTAAAAATATAGTACGGCAATAAATTTGAACTCATTTTAAAGCTCGGAGGCTCTACTTTCCCAGACCGTCATTCATTTTTTTTCTAGGATATTAGGGCGAAATATAGGAGATGAAATTCGTCTGTAAAAGGGTAAACAAATTTTTTTCTGAATGAATCTATTGCAGACTTGAAAAATTAATTTTCCCCTTTACAACGACTGCTTGAAACTTGTGCTACCATTTTTTTGGCTGCTTTAACATTTCGACCTTGAAAATCAAGGTCAAAGTAAATTTTGCGGCACTTGTTTACTTACATGATATACCTTCGCACTTTTCATCCTTGTGGCGAGTAGAATACGATGCAATAAAAAATTGTTGATCTTCTGATCTTGAATTTCGAGGTCAAAGTAAATTTTGCGACACCTTTCTCAACACATTACAAACCGTGATTATTGCATAATATTGAAAAATCTATGGTACGTGGCTAAACACTTTTTAATGGAACCTTCAATAGCAACAGCAATTTTCATTGTGAATTAACAAGTCATCCTCAATAACGTCATGTAATAGTTTCATTTAAGATTGCAATGTAAGAGAAAATTTCTATGCTTTTGGTACAGCACAATTATTGAAAATCCTATTAACAGGCTTCCATTAAGTAAAGTGTTAATTACATGATGTACGTTCGCATTGTTTATCCTTGCGGCGAGTAGAATACGATGTAACAAAAATTTTTTGATCTTTTGACATTGAATTTCAAGGTCGAGGATTATGAAATTCGAGGTCAAAGTTAATTTTGCACCAGCTTTCTTACATCAATTTCCACGAAACTGAGGATGCGGAATCACGACACATAATATCTTTACACCCTGTAGATGTAGATGTTACTCTAGAGGTAAGCGCTTCTTATTTGTAATTCGGCTAGCTGGAGAGCATTCAATTGGCACGTGTGGCCAGGGAGCCGACTGTATTTCCTTCCTAGCGGGAAATGTCTGTTTCTCTTAAATCTTCTGGTAAGAATTTACATGCAAATTCCAGATAGCAGATGTGCCGCGGAATCAAATTGATTTCTTCCCTCCTTTGTCCGCGTCTTTCATTTCCTGCCTCCTCCGCCTGCCCGGCGCACCGTGTCGCTAAGGTTTAACTGTCGATCGTCAAAGAAGATTGTTTCAAATTTATACACCGTATCAGACTGTTAACTTCCATTTTTTTATTTTGGTTTTATGGACGCTCGGCCACCTTGCCGCCATCGGAGAGTACGTTTACAGACGTTGATGCGTGGATAAAACGCAGGATTCAATTGTAATAAAAATGGGAAAAAGAGGATTCTTGTTTGCAGTCGCTACCGATTTTGACGCTCAAAGTATACGGTGAAATTGTGGACGTCGAATTTTTTCATTTACGGTTATTCTTTGTTGATGTATTGTCTGTAAAAAGTCGTATGACGAGAATATTAAAGATTTTCCTTTTTACTTCTACTGTTCAATTTCATAACGAAAATTAAAGGAAAAATCTCTAAAAAATATTATTAGTATACTACTGGTGGCTTCAGTGGAAGCATGGGTTGAGCTGGGTTTGAAATAAAACCGGCTTTTGACATCGGTTTTCGACCGGATTGAGCTATATTCGACCAAGCTAGCTATATTTGACCTTGAATGACCTTGAGTCATAGGTCGTTGAATTCGTCTTGAAACGCACTATTTGATGGTGAATAAAAAAACGTATCATTCCATTTAAAAAAAGAGAATTGACCTTCACTTCACCTTGGTGTGTCCACCGGGAAAAATAAAAGTTCCACATGATGTCCCCCTTGGTATTGAACAACTTTCATCTGAAACATTTTTGCGTATAATCAATATTTTCGGAGATTTTCGACTGTAATGCTTTATAATTTCCACCCTGTACAATAATCGGAGATTAATAGCTTAATGATTTACGACCGAATTCCCTTCACGCCATCGCTCGGATGTCTATATTTTTTCGTACCTCTAATACGCCGTATATAATGATTAAATCTGCATTCTGGGTAACAAAGTTTATGCAAAATCAGCCACATAAATATCTCCGGATTACAATCATTACCGTGTCCAATTTCCTGCATTATGTTCTAAACATTCTTAATTTATTCACTTAATCCAATTCAAATCATTAAATATGTATAATTATCAGACTGAGGCCTTTATGCATTTATAATATTTATACATTTTCTAGGAACACGTATATTAACCAACATTATTATATAACAATATAAAATATTATAAAAAAATAATATAATATATTAAGGAATTTTCAGTTGATAAATTGAATTTGTTCCTCATCATGAATTTTGTAAAACAGTCCATGAAAATTCAAATTTGCTTAAAGATCTCCGATCTATTTATTTATGTAATGCTCGAATTTGTTGTGTTGTTAAATTCTTTATATACGAAACAGAAATCGGAATTTCTTAATTCTTCATTTTCGTTTTATATTGTCGTGAAGAACCACCCCTTAAATTTTCTCCTACCTGTGGTTGAACACCATATATAAGATCATCATAATCTGTGACTATTTGTAAAGACATTTTGAAAATGCGATCGATTAATTTTTCTTGTAGCAATTTAGTATAATTATCCCTTTATTATTTGTTCCTCAATGTTCCGAAAGTAATTTTTAAGGTTTTACACTTTTAAAAAATACAATAGAAAATGTTTTGGACTATTAAAATCAAAAATATCTACGCCACTATTCATATTTGAGAAATTGTCTATTTCAACCCTAATCTATATTTATTATCTGTTGTGTCTGAGACACCAAGGATAATTTATCACACACTTATCCCCGCGCCATAATTTTTAAGCGAACATCCCGATAACATCGAACGCTTCGTCAGAATTATAAATGATCGATTCGAATCGTTCCACTGCGATGAATAATTCCATGTTTTCATTGTGTCGAGGAGAAAAAAAAAGGAATCGATTTATCGATGACACGGGATGCCGAATCCGTTTCCGGGGGAACGTCTTACTTCTGTTCTTGGCGATGAAGAAAGATTCCTGGCGGGAATCTCTTCCGCGGCGCACAAAAGAGACAGAATATTCTATTCTTCTTTCAGCACTTTCCTTGAACGTATGGATCCATTTAAGTTCCACGGCGAGAGTTTACATAGAAATTTTAGAGCACAAGGTACTTCCGGGGTTCAAATTAATTTTCGTTTTATCCTCTTTTCTGCCGCTGTTCCGGCGAGACTTCTTCATGCTCCGCGAGTAATGCCAATCCAATTTATGTCTCAGCACAATATACCGAGGTGGTTTAAGACTGGCAGTGAGAAACTTAGCTTCACCCATACACAAAAATGATAGAATTCCTTCTACTGTTTTTTCTTAAGCGGTTGGGATGCTCGGTTGAGATTTACCTGTTCTACTGATGCCGTTGGTGAGCTTCCATTTTTGGAGAAAGAATACACACTGATGTTCAGCGAATGATATTTCCCCTTCAAAAATCAGTAAATTTTATATTTTTATCAAGCTACTTTCGTAAACATTTTTAAAACTTCTGTGAGATTCATCTCCAGATAGCGGATCTTTATGCAAAATAAAAATTTTCTATCTAAATTGCAACAAGCTGAAGTGATATAGAAATTTATTTTCTTTGTTGATATGTTTAATAGGTTGAAAATACTAATATTCGGACACTCTTAAAAAGACTTGTATTGTACTATACGATTTGAACTTTGTTTGGGAAGCTAGAGCAAGTAGTTCGCTACAGGATGTGAAAAAAAATTTTTTCAAAAATTGCAATTGATCGGAATTGTAAAAAAAATACTAAAAATTGCATTTTGTAATGTATGTTTTTAAGATTTATTCTTCATTCATTTTTGCTCTGTTATAATACTTTGTATTTGTCGAATTTTTATTTTTTAAATTCTTTATGTATGTCAGTATAATACTTCTTGATTTTTCTGTGACAATTTGCTTATTTTTTTATCACACAATGCTCCACAAGAATTTATAAATTAGGTATTACTTATTTTTCATTTCAAGTATCTAACTGTTTGTTTTTCGATTTTTACTCTACCAACCTTCATAAAGTATTTACCAGGAATGAGAAAATTCTGTTGACTATCTCGAGGGCATCATAAGAGATTTTTTTTTAAATGAACGCATCCACTAAAATAAAGGCTCAATTAATGTTTATATTAAACCATACCTCGGAAAGTTCGTTAACATATTCGCTATCACATCGCATGTATATGTGCATGACAACCAGAGTTTTGAATTTTGCTTCAGGAAAATCAATTTACTTTTATGTCGGTTTTTATTCAAAGCCGTAACGCATACCGTAACATTCAGGAAGTTAATGAGATTTTTTTTTATAAAAACTTCTAGGGTCTTGTAAAGAGAAAATTGCGGTATTTAACGAAATACCAGTGTAGCTATGGATACTATTGAAATAAATGGTGTGATAGTGAGTATGCTAATTATCTCGAGCCTTCGCTTGATTGAAATATTACATATACCAGTGAATAATTTACTATTCCCTCAATAATAAACAATATAATTCAAATTGAAGATGTCTAGCCAATTCGCGAATATCGATAAAGTATTTTCTTGCGTGACATAAATTGTCAAATTTCTAGTTCTATGGAATTTCTAATGCAAACGTTCATCCATTAAATAATTCGTTGTTTAGAATATGTCTTCAGTTAATTTGGCAATTCAAGATTATTTCGTAAACCGAAGCCGACCGCCAAAAACTTTAAACAAAAGTGTTGTTAAGAATGATGACCTTGACAATAAATTTCAAGGTCATTGAAATCGGAGAGGGGATAGTGCATCGACCCCATGGATTTACAAGTAAAGTTTTTCGCGAATATCTTTTAAGCCAAAGCCGACCGCCAAGAACATTAAAGGGAAATGTCCCTAATGGATCTTTATGCAATATAAAAATGTTCTAAATGTAAGCAACAGAAATCAAATGAAAGTGAATCGTTTCTTTTAATAATTATGTTAAATCAAAATTAGTTCAAATAGTAGTATATAAAATAATATAATTTTTAAATTCTTCTAAAATCTTCGCAGTTCTGTTTCCATCTATTCATTCCTATCGAAAATGTATAAAATCTGCAGTTTAATTATAACAAAGAAAATAATTTTCATCCTTTCTCTATTTACATTTCAACTGATGTCAGTCGACCATGGTTTATTCACAATGCTACACACTTTAACGAAATACAGCAATTTGCAACACAATCACAGAGAAACAAAAAAATGTCACATTATCTGAAACAGAAAATGGTTGAATTTTCCACCAAGCGTTAGCAATGGCATTCCAGCAGAGTACCGAGCAAGTAATTTTGATTGTATTCGCGAATCCGGCGTAAACTTGAAGCGTGTTCGCGTAACATTTCGCGCAAGGACAGCATGACGAAAGAGTCCACGGTGTTATTTCCATGAAACGTAGAATATGTGCCAAAAAAAAAGAGAAGAAGAGAAGCGCCGACACAGCGAAGGAACGAGTACCGGGGCGAATTGAAAATAGTTCAGTGGCCAATTACTGTTGGAATTTTTACGGACGATTTAACGCCGCTTACCTTCGTTCTGCAGCGGGTTTCCATGGCGCTTCCCTTCAGAAATCAACAATGAAAGCAGAAAGGGGGGTGGGAAATAAAGGAGAGACGGGAAAAATTAGCTCGGGATCTCTCGGAAATCTCGTGTCCTTATATTTGCATGTGATCTCTCACCGCAGGATTCCAGGAGCGAGGGACTCGGGGGAGAAATGGGCTTTACAGAAACGAAAGGAAATGTACCGCCATCTTTCCTTCTCTAGCCGGCGTTACAAAATTTCTTGTCATTTGTTCCGGCACGATAACAGTTTGATTTATTGACACTTGCTGCCACTGCTTCCATATTTGCAGCTGGAGCTGTCTCGGATGCAATGACTCCTCGTCTTATAAATAAATTCTGGAATTCATGGCAAGTGCAACATTTTTAAATTTTGCAAGTATGAGTAACCTGTTTGTTAAATCTGTAGTTGAGTACTTAAAATCATGTTTGGGTAAATTTGACGATGTGCTACTTCTTCTCCGATTTCAATGACCTCGAAATATTTTGTCAAGGTCACCATCCTGAACGACAGTTCCCTTTTGTGGCATTGTGAATAAACCATGGTCGACTGACATCAGTTGAAACAAGTAATCAGTAAAAAAATTATGTTTAATTGTGTTCTACACTGTTCATGAGAACCAACTCTGTGAGAGGAACCAAGGGTCGTAACTCAACCGTTCTCTTGAAAAATGATGTTCAAGTTCCTATAATTTCTCCAACTCCTTTGTTGATAATATTTTTTCATTTTCTGATACCCTGTACTGCAAACTTTGTTCTTCGACATTTTCCAAAATTAATCGAAAATATTGCTAAATGATGTAACCAATTAAAACCACCCTTCACGCTCCGTAAACGATTAAAATTCATAACCTCAAAGAAAATGAATAATAGATGTTAATAATGCTTAAAGTTTCTAACTACGCGTGAAGCTCGACGTTCATCTGCATTCGAATATTTTGTAAAATTTACCTCCGGGTAATACCGAAAATACAGTATTCAGAATTTTCGTTCACACGAATTTTCGTTTAAAACAAGTTTCGTTCGTTTTTAGTGTATGGATTTAGTCTGGAAAGTTTTGTCGCGCAGTCACAAATTATCCTGTATATTACGGAACTTTGTATTACCAGATTTTCGTAAACAATTCGAGAGACCTTGGTCACCATTCTTTGTGTACGTTTCAATGAATGTTTCATTTAAGTCGGCAATTATGTATGTATGTTCTGTACCTTTAGCTTTCTAATGGCCATTGCTGAAAAGTTTTAATCGAGCTGCTTTTCTTTCCATCGTGGACTTTAAATGCGATTATCTACTTTTAGTTTGCAAGTGAGTATATACATATTTATGAGGCCCAATAATTTCCACGTGAAATACGTAATTTTAATCGATCGAAGGTAATTTCCTCGGGGGAATTCAATCTCTTTTTTTTTGCTTTCGCGTGCGCACTTTCAATGTAAATACAATGATTCACCAGAAATGGGTAATTGAGAAATTGCAAATTCTCCCAGCTATCGTTCAGTAGAATCGAAGTTATGTCAAGATGAGTAGAAACACAAGAAACACGATCTTGTTAGAAAGGAAAATCAAATTAGAATGATAAATCCAAATAAAAATTCCACCACATTTTTGGGAATGGAAACATTTGCACAATAGTTACAATATTCGGTTAAACTTTGCACTTCGTACTTCACTTTGGCAAGAATTATATTACAACCATTACAACTTATTACTCCAAACATGAATACGTATTTTAAATTGAACGTTAACATATCATTCTATAATGTAATATTACTTGTTATATGCAATTTGAAAATATTCTGCTGTGTGGGTTATGTTGATTTGATAACTACGATTTTCTACGTGGAAAAAAATTTACGTAATAATTAAAAGATTAATTTAAATTATGCACTTCTTACTTCATTATTTTTGCGTATTTACAAAGGGTGCCTATGCAGAAGCTTGCAAGAATGATATTACAATTATTACTTCAAACATAAATTTTTAAATTGTTAATATGTTATTTTATAATATAACATAATTTGTTATCGATTCGAAAAGAACTTTTTCTATTAGGTTACGTCGAATGAATTTTCTCAGGAGCGTTTAAATAAAATGTAGTACGGGCACCATGTAAAATTGTTTTCAGGTAACTATATGAAATGTAACTTTACGACGAGATTCCCCGAAGCGAAAAAATGTAGAATTTGTTGAAAACTGCTCATTAAGGGTGTACCGGTTTTTATTTGACCCTGCTTCATTCCATAATTTCATTTCAACTTTCCTTCTGGGTATCGAGAACTTCCCTGCGAATGATATAATTTTCTTGTACAAGTTTCCCCCTCTGCTTCTTCGTCGATAGAAACGGCGAGGATCGATTAAAGCCACTTGAAATTATTCGTTCGAGAGATCGGCGCGCATCGTGTAAGAAGCGAAATCAAACATCTATGAAGGACGAAGATCCGAAAACTAATAAACGTTAAAATCGACGGTCGTTTTCCGAATCGCGCCGCACCATTGAATATGCAGGCGTACTTCAAAATTACATTTCGCAGTTCGTCTGCGATTTATTTACGATCCGGCAACTCCCAATTCGAAACGTTTCATTTTAATGTTTAATCTCTTGACAGCGAAGTGGTCGCGTTTAATTTATGAATATATATGTACACTCGATTAAAACGTGTATTGAATTTAGTTATGGCACGACTCGCGATCGGGCTATTTTGCCTCCGATCGCTCTCGATTCAATAACCGACTAAAGAGAATTTTATTTTCAATGATGACGTTCCGTACGTTGTTTTAATAATTCCCCGGATGAACGCTGCACCGGCCGTGTGTGTGCAGTTCCATTCTGACCCAGCTTTTCAAAAGCTGCGTCTAACTTGTAAGCTTCTAATGGTCAACGTAACTCGTCAATTATTTATATTAAGTCTGACAAGGGGTACCACGCAACTCCTAAAGCTACTTCCGAATGTACAACATCTAGAACAATTGATGAGTCAGAGATAACGTCATTAACTTTTACCGAGCTCGCCGACCAAATTTATTTAATAGAACAAATTTATTGGCTGAACAAATTGTTTCGTTGGACTTTCTAATTCCTATAGATTTACACCATCGCATAAATAACTGACGAGTTTATTATAAAAATTCAAGTAACATGTTGTTTCATCAAACAATGAACTTTATGAGTTCGAAAGAAATGAAGATTCCGGCCTGAATTTCTTTTTTAAATATATGTAACTGCACATATAAGAGATTTAAGAATTTCATACTTTCCGGCAAACAAATTTTTCTTCGTCGCGTCAAGAAAATTAATTTTAGTACCACTAACTTAAAAATAATTTTAGTACCGTTCTCATTTAAAATGAATTTCTAAAATTTCACTAAAAAATACCTAGTAGTTGGGCAAAAATTTTATTCAAATACAAATTTCGAATAAAATGTGTTTTTTTCACAGTGGGTTCTAAACCCACTTTATTCGAAATTTTTATTTGCATAAAATTTTTGCCCAACTCCAATTGATACAAACGCTCTAATTCCCACCCTCAGAAATCAATTTTCGAATGTTTACATCCGAACAAATCGACGCTAGGTTTGAAATCGTGGTGCAGGTCGTCTGCTGACGTCCGCGCTATGCGGGATCGATTAATTTCTGACACAGAACATCGGAGACAGGACATCTCCTCCGGAAGCGATAGTTGATTTTCATAAGCGCCTCATACAAACGGAACAAGTAAATACATTCGGTTCTGGTTCAATCCGCGGCGGATCGTAGGATTCGATTGTCTGTTGTCAGCGGCTCCGGTCAGGATTCGATTAGAACTTAAGTGGATTATAAACGACGTACTTGCAAATCAGTTCTGCTCGGCAATAATTAACTATCGGCAAGGTGTTCGCTTTAAGCCGTATACCTTGCGCGGGGCTCTCCCTATCGTGATTACCTACCGACGGAAATGGAGATCTCGTTGTCGTTGTCGACGACGATGGACCCACTCGACGATCCTATGTAAACCTCGTCCCGATCCCACTGGCTGACGCAGACCTTCGGACACGCGCCCCTACCCCTCCCCCCGCCCGCGCCCCCGCGCATTATTAATTAAATACATAGACAATATACGTCGCGCGTGCCTCCGCCTTTTGTTTTGATCTTCGGAGCACCCCATTCTGAAATTGGAGTCGGCTACGCGCGCCGGAAATGAATCGCAATAATGCAAACACCGTCTAGAGCACGGCTGGGATCATGTTCAGTGTGTACTCACGAATCCGGGGTAATTTGAATACTCTAACTCAGTTTCATGGGTTCCGGAGCACTTCGCCGAAGAAACACCATTTTGTAGCTTCGTGAGTCGGCAATCTCACAAGACTCTTTTCGATTCTCTCCATTTTTGAATTTCAACGTCGATTTTCAAGATAACGGTTCATTTTTTACCTGTTGTTCCTTCGAGAAGTTTGTTCCCCTCGATAAGGAACACGAAGCAATTATAACAAAAATTTGACCTTGAAGCTTTTTCGCCGATCCTTTCTCGACACCCTGTACATGGGAGTCTATGGACATTTTGGATTCGAAATTTTATTGACAGAGAACGTCTACGTTTAATTGTTGCTTTTATATGTCCTTCTTGTATGATGGATTTCTATATGAAGTCTCATACTATAATGCAATTTAGTTTGGAAAAATAATACATCATTCTCTATAGGCCTTGAACTTTATCACAAATTATTTTTTAAATTTATTTTCTGCTCTTCAAAGTATCGATTCGAAAATTCTTTTAGTACATAATTTAATTTTACATAGATCACCACCTAAATATAAATTTCACGATATTGTATATTTTGTACCACAAAAAGCTTCTTCATCTATTGTACAGGGTGTTTCAAAATTATATCTCGTGACCACTATAGGCTGATTTTGCATCTCTGAATCGATGGAGATTTGTTACAAGGTTAAGATTTTTGTTCGTCGCGATGTGTTGTACACGATGACATAAAAAACAATTTTGACCTTGGGATTCAATGTTAAGAACAATTTTGCGGCCAATTTTTGTAACAGCTTTCCACCGATCGAGAGGTGTAGAATCACGTCATACTGGTCAGTAAATATAATTTTGAAGCACCCTGTAGATTTTCATAAATAATAGAATATTATGGAAAACAATTCTATAAAAATTGTCATCTTTCATTCCCCGAGAATTAATGATTGAATAATCCATCTCTCGAAAATTGCCGGGTACGCAGACACCAGTAGATGCTGCCGTAAACGTGCAGACATGTCGGACGGCGGCGCAAGGGAAATGAGTATGGGATAGTGACTTGCATTAGGCAGTCGCGCGCGGGAGCAGGTCCGACGTATGTTTACCTTTGACTTCCTGTTTAGAGCGTTGTTCAGTCCAAATTGCTGCTGGTTCAGGAGCAATCGCACGCTCTGGATTGCACAAGAATGCGTACACAAGGCACACACTATCCTGAACTCTTGGAAACGTTCAAGTCGAAAGTTCGAAGGTACACAATTAAAGAGTTCAGAATAAAAGTTCAAAGATAGTTCAGAAAGGAAGTTTATTGTAAAACTTGATAGTAACAGTTCATAATCAAGTTCATGATGAGTTCATACTAAAGTTCATAATAAAGGTTCGTAATAGAGTTCGCAACAATGATTCGTAATAAAGTTCGTAGCGATGTTCGCAAGAAAAGTTCATAAGAAAGTTCGTGAAAAAAGTTCATAAGAAGGTTTGTAAGAAAGATTCATAAGAGAGTTCGTAATAAAAGTTCATAGAAAGTTCATAGAAAGTTCAGAAGAAAGTTCACAGTCCACTTCACAGTTTAGCTTCGCAACTCCCGTTCACAATTCAAGTTAAACTCCAAGTTAATACTGTTTAAAACAAACGCTTCGTGATGTTCTACGAGTTAGTAAAATAAGATATAAGATTCGTCCGATTCCCTTGAAAACTCTTACAATTCTGTCCGCTATTTCTCCTATAATTCCCTACCAAGACTCGGGAAGAGATAGTTTCTTTGGTAGGGATAAGCAAGGGACCAATCACCAGTTCGGGGTGTAATCTCAAATTTGTGGCACGCCTACTAAATCCGTGATTTTGTTTCTCACGTAGGCCTCATAAATAAACCAAGCCTGTGCACAAAGATCTCTTGTTCAAATGTCTATCCCCAAACTGGTGTCGCCTTTCCGCTGAGTGTGGGCCTGCGATGCGTCAACTGTCATTGACCGGGCACGGTTGGCCTGCCTTCCCGATACGGAAGAAGACCCAAACCCTCAACCGTACCCAAGTCCGTAACTAATTCTAAAGCTAAGCACGCCAATAAATCGCTCGAAAGTGACAATGCTCCACTCGATCGCCGCACAGGCCCAGACACAGTGTCTAGACAATTCTAGACACTTCCTAAAGAACGGGCCTCCGTATGGGGAAAACCTTTTACTACATTTTCGGTTTCTTTCTCCATGTAAAAGTGCCCTCTGTCCGATTGCATTCCTCATCCCGTCCCATCCAGTATTTAAGTGGGCAACTTGTTCGTCCCAGGAACAGATTTTGCTCTGGCCCGGGCAAATAGTCCGCGCGGGAGCATAAGCTTAAATCTCCCGGAACCATGATTCTATAGCTGGCAACCGGGCGGATATAGAGCGTGTTTCAGAGTCCGTTCGTGTATATAACATTTCCAATTGCTCTCGCCATATCTCTCCGCCATGCAGAACAAACGACAAAGCCGGGTTTTTTCTCTGCTAGGCTGCGAAACGGGCTGGTCAACTCTGCTAATGTGTATACGGGATTATTTTGTTACGTGTCGGGACCACGCATTTTTCTAATTTCGACGCCTCGCTTTACTACCCTTCAAGAAACTTTCACCTTTCATTTATATAGGGAGATTTATTATATCGATATTATATCGATATATATAAATCGATTTTTGTGAACAAAACTAATGAACAACGAATTTTTTATCTTCTGGTGATAAAAATAAAAAAATAAGGTATCACCAAAATTTTCTTCTTGAGACCATCAATCCTAGATAAACAGAAGAAAATTTTGGTGATACCTTATTTTTTTGAGATCATCAATCCTAGATAAATAGAAGAAAATTTTGGTGATACCTTATTTTTTTATTTTTATCACCAGAAGATAAAAAATTCGTTGATGAGAAGTAAGTTACAAAGATTAAATACTTATGTCACTTCCTGTGTAAATGAAAATATCAGTCAAATGATTTCATTAGTTTTGTTCACAAAAATCGATTTTTTGCAAAATCCTGAGGTCACAGACAAATTTTGAGACCAGATTTGAAGTCAGCGTGAAAAAATCTACTGGAAATTATGTATAGCATGTCAAAAAAAAATTTTTTCCGCGCTTAAGGATAAACCACAATTTTCTTCAAATTGTGCAAGTTTAACGAATTTTCTCAAGGTTTTAAAACGCTCGTACAATAATCTCTCTATTTTTCCCATATTTTGCAATGTTTCAGCTTTAATTTAAAAAAAAAATCATCGTTCTATCTCATTCCTATAGAAAGTTCTTCGATTTTGACACAGAATTCATCGGTTTGTACGTTTAGCTTGCCTCGCCCGGACAATGTCCCGCAAGTTCAAAAAAATTCACATTTTCCGCTAATGTTTATTGATAAAATACAATGAAACCACATTTCAATTTTAAGACAAAAATTTTTAGTTTTTGGTCCGTCATTTGTCTCAATTTTTTCGAAAACCGTTTTCCCGTTATTCCAGGGTGCTCAAACTTTACACAGATTTCTTTTAACCCTTTGCACTCGGAGCAATTTTAACTTGAAAATTTCTTCCGACCTATGAAATTGGTATACCTCATACAATACCTAAATGTTTAGTAATTGATTACATACCGACATTTTTAATAATGTAAACAATATTTTGTATATATAATGGTACAATAATTTCTAGTGGCGCCTCAGAATCTCCATTCGAGTGCTAAGGGTTAATTATTTGGAACAACCTTGGGGGTAAAAGAAATTTTGACAATAATTTTTGACAAGAGTATATAAAAGCCGCCCTAGGCTATACCCTTTCAAAATTTTTTAATAGGTCACAATTCAAATCGGACATTTCACATGCTACAATGGTTATAGGAATGGTCCCGGGTCTGAGGGTTAGGCGGCGGACGTGTTAACGAATTCAGATAACGAATTCAGACAAAAACACGGTTGCGCCGTGTTTCGATTTTCACCGGGGGAAGAATAGGTAGACATTGTTTTCGATCTCGCCGATTCAATTGGTCGAGTAATTGTACTAAACTATCGCATTTAGTAGCAGTTGTCTGGCGACGGGAGTACGTGGGAATGGGAATGGTGATCAGAGAAGAGCGAAAAAAGCATTTAGCACGATAAACTTCGTAATAACCAGACCCGGCGACCAGCCAATCGAGCGTCGCGGCGCGTCGTTAACAGAACTCGTTAACGACAGGGTATCGAATATTGACGCGGGTATTAAGCGCATGGGGAAACAATTAGAAATTAAACACTTTTGCCTTGACTGGCTAGTGGCAAGGTTAATTGGCCTGTTTCCTCGTCATGCGTGACGGGCGCAATTAATTACTTTCACACGTTTCCCCCGTTGCCGCGGCGCGGCGCGGCGCGGCGGCCTCCATCGACGTCTGTTAATTATATGCTCGTCGTATTATGCGAACACGTAATCGGGTTTGCAATTGGTCGAGATACAAACCTATCGGGATACGCGATTGTTCACGGGAAGGAAATTCAACCGCGAAGCGTTTTGTAATTAACGTTACGCGTTATGAGTTACTCTCTCTCTTTCTCTTTCTCTCTCGCTCGATCTCTTTCTCTCTCCCTCTCTCTGTGTGTGTCTCCGAACCGCATCGTGGAACAACGAGACGAGATCTACCCACGCTTTTCCACCATCTTGTCGGTTGCTGGCATGGCAAACTGGCTTGCTTCCTTCGTCGACGTGATCCGAGCGGTTTAATTTTTCAACGTTCCCCGTTTAAGTTTTCCCTTTGTACTTTTATAGAAGTTTCGTTTTCATTATAAGGCGACTGTCTTTTCATTCGAGCAACAGACGTTCCTGGCTGATACGGGATACAAAGTACCACGGATAAAGTATGGAAAATTGTACGGTTTAAGGGAAAAATATAAATTTACGGGCGCGTATGCTGGCTCCTCTCTTCTGCGCTGGTAAATTATTTAATAATCTGGATACGGACTCCGGGAAATCATCCCCGACGCACATACTTGATAACTATATGGAATCAAACCGTGGACTTTCGTATTTCGTGCATTTCGTAATGACGGCATTACGGATACTGTAATCATTTTATTTCTAGGTCAATTGTAAAACATTTTTTCGTTTAATAATTGCAATAGATCGAAGATAATATAACAATTTCGTATTTCGTTTACTCGTTGTACATGTATTAAATGAACAGTCTAACAATAAGTATATGTATGTAAATGACCAATACTATACTGAGGAAGCAACTACTAAATGAACAAATAAATATTATCTGTATATTAGGAAACAATATTCTATTTCTAATATTAAATAAAGATTCATTTTATAATGAGAAAAATATATTTTTTGCATAATATGAAATAAATATTATCTGTATATTAGGAAAAAATATTCTATTTCTAATATTAAATAAAGATTCATTTTATATTTAGAAAAAAATATTTTTCTCGTAACATGATGAATATTATAACTATAATTAATAAGGAATAAAGAAAATAAAAAACTGTAAAGATATTGGAACAACAGATGTTGTTGCATTATTTTTGACTTGTTAAAATTACTAAATGAGAAAATGCATTTTCATTTAACTTCTTACAATTAATTTGAAGTTTGTTTTTGCACAAAAGTCTAATTATAACGATTGATTATATTAATGGAATTATTCTTAACGGCGACAATAATGATTATACGCACACATTCTCAATGATTTTAACACATAAATATTGATGCGATAATACTATATTGTTAATCTATACTTTCCTTTATCCGATTATTATGGATCGCAAACGCTAAACAAATAGCGTTCAATGTTCGGAAGCATCAATTTTAATCATCGCTGAAAAATATTGGTGGATACAATATAAAGAATGCAACGATGATAAAGGTAATACTGTAGAAGAAAGGGAATATATGTATTATAATAGGAAAATACATTCTGAGAAAATATTGTGTTTATTATCGGGAGTTGAGCTTTCATTAGACGAAAATATTGCAGACGAGAATGCCTGCAGCGGTGGTAAGAATGGTTACCGAGTCGATATGTTGTTCTGAGATTTCAGATACGTGAAACGTACAATAATACGGGAATCGAACGTTTCGTAGGAACATGTCCGGAAAATATTTTTCAATCGTTTTCAACTTTAATCAGAGCGGTTAGCAATAAATATTAACGTTCCGCGACTGTTTATTTATGCAATACCGCAGTTCCTGCAATTGCTGACGAATTTTATAGAGAGATTTTCTAAATATTTGAACTTTAAGAGTCTAATCTGTTGTAAACAAATTAATACTTTTTCCATGGGAAAAGTAATAAAATGATTTATTATTAGACTGCCGATCTTTACGCATTTATAAGAAAAATTAGTAGGTGTAATTTAAACAAGTGAAAACATTAGAAGAATTTAATTACTTATTATTAATTATTATTTTCAACCATTTATCCATATTGACAAAGAAAATAAATTTCTGTTTCACTCCAGTTTGTTATAATTCAGGTAAAACATTTTTATTTTGCATAAAGATCCGCTGTCTATTTATTATTAACGTATCTGGAGTGAAACAAGAAATTTAGAAGAAATATAATTATATGTGAGACACGAAAGTATTTGATCGCACTTTACATTATTCGGCAGCATACAACTGCGCATGTACAAGTTATTTTCATAGCTACATGCTGCCGAATAATGCAAATTACGTCTCGTAAACGAAAAAATAAGACTTTTGAGGGCGATAGCGCCCTAGATCGATCTTTTATCTAGCGTTTTTGACTACTGAAAAACCACATTTTTGTATTATCGAGAAATGAGAACGCGAATCCTGCATCCTTGCAATCCTGGAAAAAGGAGTCTACTCCCTTAATCGTTTAATTTTTAAATGATCAGTTTCATGGAATTATTACATTTTTTCTTTTTTGAGATGCATTAATGTTCAAATTGTTAATATACATTTAGCAACGCCGTAAGCAATATTGTCTGTGGCTTTGATAATTTGATTAATAATTTGAATAATTTGAAATGAATTGTTTCAAGAAGCGTTGTTAACTGTTCGATACTGACATTAAATTTTGTGAAGATTATTAGCTCAGATATAGTAAAGCTAGTTAGGGTACGTAATGTTTGGCTTATCGATTTCTCACCGATAGAAAAGTGATTATACTTATTATCGATTTTCAGAAAAATTGTTTTAGATATCAAGTAAAGGAAGGCTTCAAGCAAATATTTAATAATCGTTACTGTCTCCACCACCTGCATACCACAGCAACCATATAAATTCGAGGGCACTGAAAAACACGTACAATAAATTCATATATATATGAAAAAGAAAAATTTATAATTGAATTTGCAGAAAGAAATTGCGATATTTACATCAGAATTGTTAACTTTATAATGAATGTTTTATGAAAAATACTGTATAATAAAGTTATATTTACTATTAATAAAGTTTATTTACTATTAATAATAACACTACCGACCTTTTCCATATTTCGTAATGGTTCCATGATTTATAAAAATATTAAAAATTAATTTGCCAACATAATTCTAATTCCAACTATAGATGTTTGTTGAGTTTGACGGAAGTCCATTGCGTAAGTTTTCATTAATAATAAGTTGTTCTAGTGTTAGAGTTATGTCGTAGCGAACGACGATTCAACTTCAAATTAAAAATCATTAGTTTCATGGATTTGAAAAATAAGCTATTCAAACGTTGCTAACCTCGACGCTGCTCTAAACGGCGTTGCAGTTATAAAACAAATGATATTCATAAAGAAATAACACAGTTGTTTTACCGGCGCGTTGCACGCTACTGGAATCGCTTTTTATTACTATGCCGCGCCCTAGTTATAACTCCGTTAATACTGAAAATTTTTGTGCACCACTTATTTACTAAGAATTTCTCATGGACTAGAAGACGTAAAAAGCACGGTAAAATAAATCGATTCTCCTTTCTCCATAAAACGGAAACACTCCTTCAACTTTTTCCATACGATACTTTAATCTTATTTCTTATTATTTAATTGTTTTCTTATGAATTTTTTGCTATCATATTGGTAGTGATTTTCGGATTATCATGAATATAAACACGATTTTGTAACATGACTTGAACTTTGAACTTAAATTTTGAACTTGAGCTTTGATCATGGGATTTGATTTGAACTTGAAATTGAATTTAAGCTTGAACTTAACTTGAGCTTCAACTTCAACTTTTATTCTGAACTTTTACTTTTGACTTTTACTTTACTCTTCACTTTGGACTTTGAACTAGTGTTTACGAACTAAAGCGTTAATTGCCCCTGAACCAGCAGCAATCTTGTACAGGACAATGCTCGAAATACCTATTTCCACGCAAGAGGTGAAAGAATAATGTTTGTACACGATATAAGTGATATTTGGGTCCCGAATTTTTCGCACGTATCGGGAGACGTTAATGCACGATTCGCTGGCGTGGACTTGATTTGTAATCCACGACGGTGCAGAACGCGTTCTGATACATGCATTATTCTTGCAGGGATGAAATCCAAACATCGTAAACAGTTTGCAATTTGTGTCTTATTATGAATTGATATTCGACCCGGCTCTACGAAGCATTTATCTGCTTTCCTCGTTTTCCTGACGTTCGTTCGTCGAGTGCTCGCGCTGGATACTAGCATGTTCGTTCTATGCGTTTGTTGACGTTTACTCGTTCGTGTATCCGCATTCGTTTATCTTAAGTAATTCCGCGTTGTTCCATTTTGTTGCATTTCTTCTCTTCCTTCCCCCCTTTTTTCTCTCTCTCTCTCCTGTCATTTTTAAACGGGATTCAATGTAGAGCACCGGCAAACCGCGAAGCTTTAATTCCGTACGCTCAGTTATTTTTAAAATTGCGCTACGCGTATTATGTTTGTCCGAGTATTTGTCACGAGTCTAAAGTAATCTGACAGCGCGACGGGAACACTCGAATTTGTTTAGCCGTGCGGCGAGCTTCCCTCTGTCGGCTCGGTTAAATTCTTCTTTTATTATGCGGCTAAAGTATTAACAAACAGAGTGGAATATATACCCCTGGACAGTTCAAAGTGAATTAGTCAATTTATGGTCGCGCGACGTTATCATATTTTCAAGCTCCTCCGCCAGAGAATGTGTAATGCTTTTCAACACTTTCTGCTGACGTTCCGATCATTTTATTAACACCGAAATAATGGAATTCGACGGAACGAGGGCACTGGAATTTCTTGTTTTGTGCAGCAGTGAAACTAAACAATTCGCTTCGTTTTCGACATCATTCTGTACGAATTTATATTTTTCGTTTGAGAAAATATCCAATTCTTATGGAATTTTTGCTGTTGTTTCTCCTTGAAGGAAAATGAACACTGCTTTGGCAAAATATTAGGTTGGCAATTAAATTCGCGACCTTTTGTTTCGTAATTCTGTTATTGTAACATTATAACCTCATTCAGTGATCATTCCTTTTGAATTGTATATCATTGGAATGTTCTGAATTTTGCGATTAATTTGTGATATAAAATACTCGTGCTTCAAAAATATATGAAAAAAATAAATGACTTTGTTTGAGAAAATGTGGAGGTCGCGAACTTTGTTGCCAACCTAATAGAAGATTCAAGCTTTACAATTAGTACACGCTTATGGTTGTACTATTTCTTTTTCACGAGGTGATCATAATTTGAATATTGACAATTTTTCGAAAATCGAAAAATGGATCCAGTTTAATCTAATTTATATTATTGTTCTAAACATCACTTTTACTTATTGTAATTATTTCAAGGAAACTAATATTCACATTCACGCAAAATGTACTTTATTTAAAGGGAATATGATATTATGTTAAATTTTATTAAATATATTTTATCAAATAATATAATTAAATATATTTTATCATCTTCCAGCAAAAGAAAGTTATTAAATTCTGTTAACACGTTCAACGCGGAGTTAATTTTGCATCATTTTCCATTTAGGCAGCGTAGAAATAAAAAAAATGCGACTGTGGATGAGCAAAAAATTTGCGAACCTCATTTTTGTTCAACGTGTTTCAATGAAATCTACTTAGAAAATTTCAACATATTTTTTAATATTGTACGTATTATAAAATTTTTCTATCTACTGTCGGTCCCAAGGAATTAACATAACGTTCAACGCGTTATAAGTCTAAATTTTGACAATTTAAAGACAAAAATTTCTTTGCTTTAATAATTTCAATAATTGAAAATTGTTATTCTGAAATTTTTTAAATATTTCTGTTGTTTTAAACTGTATCTGTAATTTTTGTTATAAATGCATGAAATCTATTGATAACATTTTTACCAGTCGAATAATCGTTTCCGCATGCATATTTAATGAATATACGAATTAACGTAATGTAACAATGTATTCGAAAATGTAACGCACGTAACTAGCAATTAATTATTAAATTGTGTCATTAAACGCTTTGTCATAATGGTATTTCCGAAATGGAGAAGAAGTGAAATGTTTTTATTACCACGGGATCGATATCACGTAAAAAGGATTATAATTGCGTATATAATTATTACGTTGCCAGACAATTTACATTGTATTTAGAACACGCAGGCCACGGTTACCGTAAATAAGTCCGCGTTCGAACAGAATCGATCGATCGAAATTTGCACGGAGTTTCACTCTCTACTAGTGGAGTTAAATTTGTCACAGAGATGCCTTTACGCAGCTATTAATAACTGATAACTGCACTTCAACCTTTCAAATCTGGCGAATGCTAATAATAGTGAATATTAACAACGGGATATGGTAAAATTGAAATAATGCAATACTGTAACATCGTTGATACTCTCAGAGCTGATTCATTTAATAATTAAAAACTTGTTTGACCACCGATCTCCAACTAGAATAAATTGTTCCATTTGAAACTGTAAAACATTCCTTTTTAAAAACAATCAATTTAACAACAGGAAAATCAATTTAAACATTAATATTTGAAATTTAGTTTAATATTATTTTGTCTGACAATCTTCAATACATTGTTTACACAAACTAATTTTTATTATCATACTACTGCGAGCGCAGCGATAATGTTCCAAATAATAATTTAATGGTTTCTAAGAATACATAATTTACTATTAATAATTTTTCCGCGGGCATTTAGCATGTGGGATGTTTAAAAAGAAAATTTGTATACTTTTCGAAAAATTATTTTAGGAAACATTGTAATTTTTAAATTCGTATACTGTGCAAATGTGTGTTTGTTTTTAACTTGAAGAACTAGAATGATGCATTCCCACAATTATCGTGCGCAATATAAACATTATATTATTAATACAAAAGAATAAGTTTTTATATTGCATTCAACCAAAAAAATCTTACCTATCATACATTTGCTAATTTAGCTAATTTAATACTATTAGCTAATTTGCAATATTGAAATCGTGTTATTAACATTATAGTACTAATATATGTATGTAAATAGTATTACTAATATAAATTCTATGACTAATATAAATTATATATATTACTATTAATATAAAGGAAGAAGCTATTACATTCTTTGTAAAATTAAAATTTGCATTTATAACAAAAATGAATAGATGTAATTTAAAATAGTAAAAATATTAGAAAAATTCAAACATACTATTATATTTAATTTCAACCTGCTAAACCTAATAGGGAAGAAAAGTAAATTTCTATTTCACTTCAGTGTTTTGTAATTCAGGTAAAATATTTTTATTTTGCATAAAGATCCGCAGTCTAATGATAACACAGTGAGTCATCAGTAATCCACGAACACTGTAAGGAAAATGTTCTTGCAAATCTGTTGCTTACAAACTATTTGCCCCGTCCCAAGTACATAATGCATCTATAATACATAGTTCGGTTCTGCACAAATATTTTCAAGTCATCATATTCCGCCACATCATCGAAACTCCAAGTAAACTCGAACTTTGTATTATCTAAGCCCACCATCCTAACCCACAAAATCCTAATTCACACTTGGCACTACGTGTTAAAACACTGCCAGTATTATTCTCGCTTCTAATCCAATATTGAAGAAGACTCGGGAGAAGCTATTATGCGATGAGCATCGTCTAACCTATCGTTGGAGAGAAAGATCCATGATGAATTGGAGAACGAAACGATCTCACACGAGAAGGTGTAGACAAAATATGACGTGTCGGTTTTTTTGTTTATATACTTGAATTAGTTCTCGATGAAATTGTCGAGGAAAATTTATCGCGTGTATTCAAGCGCCGTTTAATTCGCTCGTCTGACCAATGGTGGTTATCTCTACTTGTGACAATGTTTAGAAACGTTAGCGGTGATTTAATCGTATTTGTTATCGATAAAAATGGCATATAAATTAATGTTCGATGACAGATGTGCAGTGCGATTTGTAGATTTTATGCGATACATTTATTTGTTATATTTTAAAGCTGGATGGATTTTAGTGTTCGGGCTTTTGAAGCTCATAATAGACTATACTAATTTTTCTAGTCTCTGTAAATCTCTGTAAATCAGTGTCTAGAAATTTATTTCTGTGCCATCATCCATAGATTAATGATCAACGTTCGCTGTAAGTAGAAGTAGTAGATTATAGTCAGACACAGTATAGTACGCTTGTAATTTCAAACACGTATTGGCCTGAATTTTTTGACACAAACTTTCATGCACATATTTTCTAGATGTATAATAATTCTTGTGTACAATTTTAATTTTTTATCAATGTGAATATTGACATTTTTTAAATACTACGGAATTGTGGTTGATTATTACTACTGAAAACAAGTTAAGAACCAATTGATTTAAGTTCTCGAAAAATTTCCTTCCATTCCGAAAAACGGTTCCACAGTGGAAACCTTCCTAAAATGTAAAACCCTTATGTTCTAATATTATAATAACAAATTCTAAAAATATATAAAATAATATGAGTAATATAATTAGATTTGAATACACAAACTTTCATGCACATATTTTCTTGACGTACAATGATTCCAATGTATAGTTTTAATTTTTTTTATCAATTAATATTAACTTTCTTAAATACTATGGAATTATGATTGACTATTACTACTGAAAACAAGCTAGGGACTACTTGGTTTAAGTTTCCGAAAAATTTATCTGGTTGCAATGTGAACTTTGCTAAAATGTAAAACTCTTATGTTCTAATATTATAATAACAAATTCTTAAAGTATATAAAATAACATGAATAATATAATTAGATTCAAATATACAAACTTTCATGCACATATTTTCCTATGTACAATTTTAATTTTTTATCAATTAATATTAACTTTCTTAAATACTACGGAATTATGATTGGCTATTACTACTGAAAAGAAGCTAGGGACCATTTGGTTAAGTACATAAAATAATATAATTAATTACTAATCATTAATTTCACAAATTTTTGTCACACTGAACACGCACATAATTGTCTACACTCCTCCTTTCTGGTAAAGTATAATATTATAAAATACATAAAGGGATGGATATCGTATTTCGAAGCAAACGAATCCGCACAAATAAAACATTTCCAATTAGAGACAGCGAAGAAATGGCCGAGCGATACCTCACGGTAGAAATTCTGCAGGGAATCAGGCAGTTGTTCGAACAGAATATTTAAGACCATAAGTAAATTATCGAAGAGAAGCAAGAGAAGATTAAGAAATCTCAATTCCCACGATCTCCGTGAAATATTAATAATTATTAGGTTACGCGGGAGGAACGGAATACCTTTCTGAAGCAATTCAATGTCAATTACCTTTCCTTTCTCGTCCGTACTACGGGATCGTAGACATCTGAACACAGTAATGACGGCAGAGATCGTACCTCGTAATTTTCGAACAATCACTTCTATCATTCTAAATTCCGCCTCTCGTATTCTCATAATGTCAGCTCAGACCGCTCCAACTACATCGGCTTCTTCGTGCTCATCGGCGTAGTTCGCCCCGGCGAGGCACGGTAGTAGATCGTGATCCTCTTAGATGCGTGGAATTGTCGCAACGAAACTCATTATCTCGTGTCGAGAAACAGAACAAGCCGTCTAACCGCCGCGCCGGGAAAAAGAGAGTCGTTAATCAATGATATGGCAAATAGAAGACAAATATAATCTATCGTAAGAATACTAAATATCTAACTTCTTCCGGGTGCGCTTGCCAACGATTTATTTGTCAGCTCGTATTGGCATCCCGGAGTCTATCGTCCATTACCTGCTGTACAATTCTATAAGAATAACTTTATTCTTAGACCTGTTGCAGTATTTATGCATTTAATTCAACGATAGAACTAGCGTGTAACATATCGATTGATATGTAACATATCTAGTGTGTTTTATATTATATTTTTGTGTATTTTATTATATTTTACTGTATTACACTATATTATACTATGTTCTTTCATATTATACTCTATTCTAGCATAATATACTATATTATATGATATCTTATATTATATTGTATGATATCTTGTATTATATTCCGACATATTCTTTATATGTATTATACTCTATACAAGTATTGTATATTATATTATAATTTAGCATACTGTATTATATTATAGTATATTACAGTACATTTGAATATATTCAAGTATATCCAAGTATATTCAAGTATATTTAATCATATACAATCATATTCAATCATATTCAATCATATTCAATCATATTCTATCATATTCAAATATATTCAAGTATATTCAAGTATATTCAATCATATTCAATCATATTCAAGTATATTCAAGTATATTCAAGTACATTCAAGTATATTCAAGTATATTATAGTACACTCGAGTGTATTGTAGTATATTCAACGTATATATTTGCAAAAGAGCAATATGTAATACAACTGACCATTTCCGAGACACTTTTAAATGTTCTTCTTCTTCTCAACAGTAACTTTATTCTTGGAATAGTTTAAGTATTCAAGTGTTAAATCCAAAAATAGACAGCAGACTGTCTGCTGAAATCATGGCAGATTTATCAGCCATGTCCGGGACTGGTATTAAATTATAATGTCTACACATTTTTAAATCCTTCACTCTGCGCAGCATACAGATTCGACACACACGCTTCTGCACTTTGTGTAAAGACAGTCAAACTAATTCTATCGTAATTCCAAGTCACAACCGGGCTGTGGGACAAAGTCCCAATTTACATTTTTACGGAAGAATTTGAACAAACGGGAATCAAGTGAAATTCTATTTCCTTTGTTATCAGTTCAAGTGAGTTCAAAACGAAATGAACCTGTGTTAATATTAATCCACCCGTTTCTTTGTCATGGTCCCTTCAAATTTCGTCCGGAGCGTACGTTCTGTTTGATGGAACAATACAGGCGTGAACATCGGCAAGTAATGTCAACTTATTACGCGTCATTCAGAAAGTGTAAGAAAATCCTTTAATACCAGAAATTCTCTGGCTTCATACATTTGGATAAAATATGATTAAGATTTTACATGCACTGGATTTACGAGTCGTTCATTTTTCCAGTTCAACAGAGCATATGCTTTATACAAAGTTCCCGTCGTTTGCATTATTTATCGGAATTCCGGCGGAGAAAACAAATTGCGAGCTCCAAGACACGTTAATAGATTTATGCAAATTTCTTTTTCTCAAAAGAAGGCTCCAAGAATTCTACTGTACATCATCAAGGGCGCGGAATAACATTTTATGGTAATTATACCCATTTATGTAATCAATTCACTTTTCCCTTTTCATATACTAAAACACTATTGCTACTACCGAATTGAATTTTCGTTTTGCGTAAGCTTGGTCTGGTTGTCTGTTTACCGTTTATATTTACATTGTTCCAAAAGAACTTTCACGTGATTATAGAAAATTTTTTGTAAAAAAAATTAAAAAAGCAATTTTCTGCAATCTTTTTTGCAATTTTTTTAATGATATGATACGTTTCCGAATTCGCCTCGAAATCCTCTAACAAATAGGCGTAAAAAAATTAAAGGTGTATTTGCAAACAATTGAAGGTGACCTTGAAAAATCATAAAGAAAAGAGTTGACGAAAAATTTGCTATAATCACGTGGAAGCTCTCTTGAAACCATGCTATTCCTGATAAAAACATTTTCGATCGGATTGCTAATAACAGAGTAATCTTTACTGATCACGATTCGTGATTCACTCTGTATACATATGAACAAAGTCAGGCCCTGTTTTCTCTCCGCTCCCCGCAATATGTTTACAAAAACAGTAAAGAGATAACCTGACCAGGCTGACGCAATTGCAGCCACGGAGCGCGCACGCATACGGAAAATTCAATCTATTGGGTTAGCAAGAAAGTAATTTCGGTATTTTAAGGTGAAGTATAAATCGAATTTCTTTATTCAAACGATGAACTTTAATCAATAAAATATTTCTTATTTACTCTCTTTGGTAAAAGATCATCGAACCAAACAGAAAATATCTTATTCATTAAAGTTCATTGCTTAAATAAAAAAATTGGGCTCTATTTCGCCTTAAAATAGCGAAATTATTTTCTTGCCAACCCAATAGTAGTAGCAATAGATGTTTGCGAATATCTCGAAAACTAAAAGAGAGGCCCTCCTACATGAAAAGGAAAAAATTGTTGAAAATGTCGAAATCTATAACATATTTCAATTTCATCAACATCGGAGAGGAGTGGCTGTTTGTAAATAATTGCCGATTTTATTTGTCGCTGTTTAATATTTGCAAGCAAATGCGCAGCCGAGAATACACGTGGAAACAACGGGGCATAAATCTTTCAGGAATATTAATTGAATGTCCAAGTTTTCTTTACGTTTACAATCATAATTTACCGCGGAATGGTAATGTCCTATCCCGTAATTCAAACTGATAATTAGAATGCAGAAAAACCGTTAAAATCTCTCTGGCGACCCTTCATCTTCATAATCAAATATTTCTTCATCAAACATTTGCCAGTACCGATAATTATACGATCACTCGATGTAATGTTCCGTGGGAAATCGACAGACAGGCGGCTTGCAAAACATTTTTGCGACCAACTTCAATAGATATTTTCGAGATTGAAACTTACTCGTCGTTCTCTCTTTTTATTTTTCGTTTGTAAACGTTTGCTGTTTTAATTTTATCAAAAGTTTGCAGCAAAAATGACCAGATATTCTCATTATACATATAGTACACAATGGCCAGTTTGTCCAAACCCGTGGACAGAACAAATTTGTTGTTATCATTATCATATAAACAAATTCAATTGCGAGTGCAACTATTTTCTGCAAATTTAGTTGTCACTCAAATTGTCACGAAAATTGTCTAGCTGAATTGCAACGAACTGGAGTGAAATGAAAATTTAGTTTCTTTCTTAATATGTTCAATAGGTTGAAAATAACATAATTTTAGCCTATAAATGCATAAAATCCGCTTGTTGCATTGCAACTGCTCATATCCAGACTTCACAAGTGTGTTTAATAAAAATGTGTAACTTTTGATCAATTAACAAGTCAGTTTTCGATGAAAAAATATTAAATGGAAGTGACCTTATTTATACCTCCATAATTTCAAAAACATAGATAATGTACTTTATTCATGTTACAGCACATCTTTCTGTTCAAATCAAATTTAAATTTTCCAGTTTTGCAATTGAAAAAAATTTGAGCGCTTCCTAGATTACTAGGATGATCATTACCATGATAATAAAAATTATTTCTGTGATGTATCAGCAAGCTGAAAAATTTTGGACATCTGAACAATTAATAATAATTAGCTCCATTTAAATCTTTGTTCAAATATTTTTACTCGACATACTTTTTAATGCATTTCATTTATATGCTTCGCGATATTCTCGTTTCATCTAATGTAACATGTACTAATTTAAATTATTTGCCAGCAGCCAAGTCAAACGATGCTTTTAGTGCATTAATTTCAAATAAAAATGAACCATTGACAGTGTTAATTAAGAATTTAGATTTAGTCAAGCGTGAAATCTTTAGCATTAGACATTACTTCCTAAATGAATTTATGGAGGAATATTTTATGCTCATGTAGATTAATTGGTTTATAAATGTTGGTAATATCTAGCACGATTTAACAATAGGTTAGCACACATACTGGCTCCATTACTCTATTTCACTCAGTGAAGCTACGGCAGATAAAAATACGAGATCTATACATCTTCTCTGTTTGCCTCATAAAATAGTTCCCTATCAATCGAGCTCAAGCGGTCATTTTTTTTCAAAACAAACTCTGAAGGTTGCTGAACAAGTTTCTGTTTCATTTACCAGTGACAAATCGCGATTTCATGCGTTATTGTCATTTCCTTATCGCCCCATCATTCATGAAGCGCTACGTTTATAGCGTAGGATGACGAATATGTACGAATAATAATGCAATTTACCAGAGCGGATAATTTATACCTTAACCTGACATTGCATTAATATTTTTCATTATTGCATTAATAGTTTCGTGGATGAAAGATAATTAACATAGTTGCTATAAGTAAAAATATATAACCTACGATTATATTCATCTATGTTCATGGTAGATTTATTCAGTCATTGTTATCATTTTCAGTTAGATATTACAAATTTAATTTGTGTAGTGTAATATATTATCCAGTCCTGGGACGAAGAATTATTTGAAATATTGTTTCGAGACAAAATGGAGGACTGTGCTATGTAAAGTGCGATTTTTAACAAGATCGCTTGTTTTAATTAATATAACAAATATTCGATAGAAGAAGAATCATGTTATTCATGTAATGTTTGAAATATTTTCTGCATTGATTGGTGTCATTAATGTTCAACGTATCGTATTAATCCAAAATTTGTTGCATAAGTAAATATTATTTTTCTTACGTTGATAATGTTTAATGTTTTCATATAGCGATCGAACATATACTACAGATATTTACAGCTACGTAATATACAGCGACCCTCATAATAATTCGGACGCTCTAAAAAAAACGATAACTTTTTTAATATAGTACTATACGATCTGAACTTTTTTTGGGAAGCTAGAACAATTAGTTTACTACATGATGTGAAGAGATATTTTTTCAAAAATTGCAATTGGTCAGAATTGTAGAGCAAATACTAAGAGTTGCATTTTACAACTTTTTTATGTGAGCCTATATTGAAAATTTAAAAAATACGTTTTGTAGATCTATGTCAATTATATGTACTGTGAAATTTTCATCGAAATCGGTTGCTGTGGAAAAAAACGACAGGCATTGAAATATGTAAGAATCCTTAGATTTACTGCAGTTGGAGGCCAAAAAAAATCTGCAAATTTTACTATTCTGATGAAATTTTCAGAAAATTTAATTGATACAGATCTACGAAACGTGTTTTCTAAATTTTCCATATAAGCCTACATAAAAAAGTTGCAAAACATCACTTTTAGAATTTTCTCTGCAATCCCGACAACTTTCAATTTCCTTCAAAAATTTTTTCACGTTGCGTAGGAAACTAATTCTTGCTTCTGAAAAAAGTTCAAATCGTATGGTCCAATATTGAAAAAGTTATCGTCTTCTTAAGAGTGTCCGAATATTAGTGTAATTGTACTAAATAGTAGATCCCTATCCGATATCGCACGGGAACACAAAGAACCGTAGGCTTCCCCAACGTTTTGTCCCGGCCGTTAGGTGGATCGAGCGTATCAATTTCGCGTAGGTTCGTCGGCGAAATTCGGGCCAGGTTTTCCGCAGGCCGGCATTGGAATTAACCGGTATCATAGGCACGCCATGTCGCCGATTACGACGGCCTGGAAGTTGCTTTAACGAAACTCGTTACCTGGTACCAGGGACATCTAGAAGCAGGCAAGAGGGATGCGGCGGTGGCCAGTCGACCAAGCAGCTGTAACGGGCGGTGGGTGGTAGGGGGGTGGAAGAGAAGAAACAGGAACTCAAACAGCACGAGCCCGAAGAGAAACGAAGAGCTGGAGAGATCGTAGGCAGCGTCGCCGTTGTGGAGAGTCGGTTGGTAGGAAAAAGACGAGATGAGTGGAGAGAATGTGGTCGCCGGGTAGAGACAGCATCGACAGAGAGAGAAAGAGAGAGAGAGAGAGAGAGAGAGAACCGGCGGCATCGGAGAAACAGAATCCCGGAGAAAGAGGAAAGAAAGAAAGAAAGAGACGAGAGACCTGGCGAGAAGAAAAGAGGGTCCGGGAAAGAGAACGAACGGAGAAGTCCGAGGGAAGACGGGGTAGAATCGAGTGATACACAGGGAAAGAGACAGAGAGACGGATGAAGAGAGGGGTATAAAAGAGGATAGCGAGGGTTAGAGGAGGATGAGGTCGTAGGTGGAGGAGGTGGAGTGTAGGAGCAGGAGGAGGAGAGATTTGTGAAGGTACGAGAAAGCAGCAGAGGTACCAGCAGTGGCAGCAGCAGTGCCCGGGCATCAGGGCACAGTTTGGTTGGCGCAGGCGCTAGAGCCGGTAGACGGGTTCCTGGTGCGGGCTGCAGGCGGCAGAGGGTAGATAGAAGCGAGGGTGGTGGATGTCGGAGGGTGCCCGTAGGAAGTTTATCGGCGGCGAGTGGTGGTGGGTGGAAGTGGTGCCTTCGCGGAGGTGGGGTTGTAGGTAGACGGTGGAGGTGGAGGTGAGAGCAGGAGCATACTCCGTACACCGAGGATTTCCAGGCAGCAGACAGTCTACGGCCCGGGACAGAGGGACCAGGACCAGCCTCGGGAAGGAGAGCTCGTCGTGGACCCTCTTCTCTTTCTCTCTCTGCTCATTAATACGTGCGACACACCGTATTTTTCCGAGTGTTTTGGTGGCCTTGAAAAAAGTTCACGGAGCAGCAAGTTCCGTTTACACCTCGACTACGACCGACACCTCTTCCGTTTCGTTTCGGGTCGCGGATCCGCGCACGGGACCGCTAAACATAACAGTGCTAATTTTCTTCGGCTATCGGACAACCGGTTTTCCTTGTCTCGTGTGGTGAACGTAGGGGTCCAACCTGTCGGAGGAAAGAAGAGGATCGGTAGACACCGAGGAAGAAGTGGAGATGAGCGCAGTCGTTCGGCCGGGGCCTGCTCGGAGCACGTGCCTCGCACGCAGAAGGCGCTCTGAGCGGCATCAGGTGCGCTAATCGGGCACCGATCCGCGAAACAAAGCGGGACGAGTGTAATTGAACCCTGCTGCTGCTACTGCACACCGGTGTCTGCGAATTGCGAATATCGCCGGTGTCCGCGATTACCGGGCCGCTCGTCTTCCCCACGGGCTCCACGGGCCTACGCTTTTTTCGATAGTAACGATCACTAGGAATGACAGGACGTGCCGTTCACGCGGCAAGAACCGTCTCGATGATCGCTCTGCTCACCTCTCTACTGATGTTTGTCGGGATCGACGGCATGGGACACGCGAGTGGACACAATGCTAATCGCGTAGTGTTTCATCAAGGTGAGTTCCTGCGATTACGTTCTTTTATCTTTCTCGATTATTCTTCTTCTTCCTCGACATTCACGAACATCGGAACCAGCTCTCTTTCCGAAACGGTAATGGGAACTGATCGTTCAATTAACGGAATTACCAGCCTAACCCCCTCCACCCCACCCCATCGCTAGTTAAGCTGCGTTATTACTTGGTATAGATCTATGATCTAGCAGCATGCAATAATGAGGGTTAATGGGAATTGTAATTGAACTTCGCGTAGAGATCGCAACATTTGTGGAGGCTGCACAAACGAGTCGGGCTCCGATAAATAATCGTGGGGGATTGATTGACTGCTATGCTGCGCGGCTGCGGCTGCCGATTATGCAAATGCTCATTTTTATGGACGATGTTGTAATAGAAGTGCGATTTTTTAATTCGTCGGGTAACTCGTTCGTGGACGATCGACTTACTTGATTTATTCATCGTTTTGTAAATAAAATTTGCAGACTGTTTAGCAGATGTTTAAGTAACAAGGGTATTTAAAATACATCTGCATGCAATTTTTTTACATTGTCAATAGTCACGTAATGTTGTTTATACTTACTATAAAGAAGTTCTACGTAACATAATGAGTAAACAATCTTTAAAAAATTCTTTGAAATTGCAAGATTAAAAATTCCCTGGTGGTTAACAACAAAAAAATTCTATCATAAAGGTGGCATAAAGGGAATCTATATAAAATGGTAAATAAACGAACTAGGTTAACAAGGAGAAAATTGTAAATTGTCTCAGAAAATCGAAAACAAAGAGTTTACAATTTTGTGAATACATAAAAAAAGATACACACAAGATGTTTGCAAAGTAATAACAATCTATAAAATAATGACAGAGAGCATCAATATAAAAAAAAAATAAATGCGGTTTCAAGAAGTTCTTTGAAATTCACCACACCATCGCCTAGATTAACAACAAAACATTCTAAATTGTCCTTAAAAAGACAAATAAACTGAAGGATCAAACTGTTACGTGTAGAAACAAAATGCCACAGAGATGATCTACACAAAATAATGTGATGTGCTAAAAACATCGGAAAGTTTTAAAATAATGACTAAACGGTCACCAAAAAAAGTTCTTTAAAATTCGTCACACACTTGTTCTTGTTACTAACAACTGAAGCGCACGTTTTATGGAGTATGCGAGTAGTATCTGTCGCCAAACCGATCGCGCAATCATGAGATCGCAAGTCGTCGGAGCAAGGAATCGCATGGATTCTCGGATCTTAGTGCGACCGATATCCCAGGATCTCCATTAGTTCTGAATGATTATGTTCCGTGCGGCGAGTACGTGTGTTACTATCTAGTTCCCGGGACAAACAAATAGCAACGAACGGTGACGCCATCAAACTCTTTGTGCTGGTCGGTGGATGTCGCTGTTATTTACAACATCCTAACCGCCATTGTGTTCTTAAGGTTCGCCTCGGAGGGTTGGCTCTGCTATCATAAATATCTCGGTTTCCTTAGGGCAAACGGATCTGTTTCATTTGCAACGAAAGCCTCGCGAAAACCCGTTGGACCATCGAGCTAGCTCCGCGAGAGAGCGAGAGAGAGCGAGAAAAAGAGGGGCGGGGGAGGGAGAGGACGGTGTTTGGTCCGCGCACGATAACGCGTATTGACAGCTGAAAAGCGGGGAAATGAATTTTTCATAAATCATCAGTAAATGTCTATCGGCACTCGACCAGCGCCGACGATTCTTCGGCAACTCTGCAAGTCAAAACAGCATTCCCAATCCCTGTCGTTATTTATGTTTATCTCGAGCGAAATTTCCGAAACGGGATTTAGGCACGCGAAAAATTAACTCTACCTCACTCCACTTCACCCCTACCCAACTCTAGGCACGGAAGTTACAAGCACGGGCGAGGAAAAGTATGTTTTTTAAAACTCGAAAGTTTGCTCCGACCCCCCGGGTGGAAGGTATTTGACCGTGTGAAGCGTTGAAGTCTGTTAATTTTAATGTACACGGTAAACCGAGCTACATACTTGCATGTCCTCTAGACATTTTTTAACGTCCACGGGATCGTTGCACTCCTATACGCCGCGCCGAGGCGAACGTATGCTCGTTCCGCATTCGAATGATTGACCCCCGCATTGTTCCCAACTGAATGGCGGCAATAAAAATTAGTCGCGCGGTGGACGTTGCGAATTGGTCTGTGAATCGCGGAAGAACCTCAATGGAAATGTCATCCGAAGATTAATTGGAGATTAAGGCACGCGTGCTTATTTGGATTTTTTTGGAATCGAACGAAACGGCCGTTGAATGTAGCTATTCGGTTTCTTATTTTATTCAGTAATTTTCGAAATTCGAGCAGGATTATACGATTTTAATGTTGATTGTTGTTTTGATATATATTCCGGGGATATCTACTGTTTCTAATCTTTATCTTAGCATATTTTTGTCTAATCGTTATCTATATATTATTTATTTCATTCAAATAGATTGGTTGTTTTTTATTTAATTGTTAGCTAAACAATTCACAATCGATTGCAATACCTTTTTAAAACAATACAAACTTTACTTTATGTCTTAACTATAAACATTTAGACATATAGTTTAGTATACTGTAGACATCAGTACGTAAAAAACTGTGTCGAAAATGTACAATAAAATTTTTTCATATGGGGCTTTGTTTTAAAAAAAAATCAACTTTAAAAATCATCAAGTTCATAGCATTTGTAAGTAGAATAAGTTGATCATTATCAGACGATTCCAATTCACTAACACGAATTTTCAAACTCGATTTTCTTGAAAGCAAAACCTCGTGCGAAGAAATTCTATTCTACATTTTCGACTTATTTTTTAAATATAAACATTTAGACATATAATTTAGTCTAGCATTGACGTTCGTACATAAAAAATAAGTCGAAAATGTAAAATAAAATTTTTGCATACAAGGTTTTGTTTCGAAAAAAATTGCCTTTAAATATTGTCAAGTTCAACGTAAGTAGATTGGGACGGTGATGATCAGACGTGTCAGACGATTCCAATTCACTGACACGAATTTGCAAACGATTTTCTTTGAAACGAAACCTCGTGTGAAGAAATTTTATTCTCCATTTCCGACTTATTTTTGTATGTAGACTCACCCCCTAGTCGGTTCTACCGTCAGTTACCGATCACCTTCCATGGTCGACAATTTTTTCAACACTGCAACTGGAAAATGCACATGCCAATAATTTTCAAAAGATTGTCACTCAAACAGGTTTTTATATTTATTTGGTTCTTCCTTTATTTATTTAATTGTCTTATTTTTTAGTTAAAAACAAATATAAGTTCCACAAATATAAATTACAACAAAGTTTGAGAGCTATATTAATGTAATTACTCAAAGAACTGTCCTTTGAAGAATATTTTCAATAAAACACTTGAACTAGTAGGGAATTTTTGGCAACAAAATTGAAAAATAATTGTGCAATCTTTTCTGTCATGAGAGCTGAATTTTGAAACGAGTATATTCAGTAATGCATCATCAAATATTAAACTAGTGCTCGTCATAAACTAAAAAGAAACAACAGAGAAAAAGTTTATTAATACGGTACGTAGCAGAAGTAATTAATTCAGTTACGTTTTGTACCATTATCTCTTTCATCAAATGAAAGTAAACGTCGCGACAGAGTGAATCCAGGTGCTGCAGCACACAAGATATAATGCACAGAAATCTGATCATGCTCAAATATTCCCTTTGTACTTGCGGTGTGTTCGTTAAGTATTCTCACATATAGCTACGTGATGACACCGTTTAAGATCAAATAAGCTTAAGATCTTCTCTCGTTGCCATACTTCTGCCACTGAGAACAATTTCATTTTACTTCACACGATTTCTTCGCCTGCAAAATACCTTTACCATACGTGCTCGTGCACGTCCTAATCTGTGCAGCTTTACTTTTTAATTATAATAAATGACAGAACATCTGGGATCAGGAATATTTCTTTTGCATAGGATTTCACGTCTTACATTAATCGTTTTATTGTTATATTTGTTGCTTATTGTTAAGAATATAAAAATAAAATGTAGGAATTTTGTAAAAATACGATTGAAATCATTAATAATTATTTCTCTTTTATTCATGTGGCTCAAGCTTATGCATTCTTATAAATAGATATTAAACTCTATAAAATGTACTGCAAGCTTAAAAGAAGTCACGAAATTATTAGAACATAAATAAATATTTTTTTTATGTTTTGTATATTCATTTTCAAAACAAAAGTAAGGAACGTGTCATCATCAGTGTTGAATTATGCGACGCAGCAAATATTTTTCCATGCAAACGTAATCTAAAGTTACAGAATTCCAGCAACGTGCCTGAAACATTTTTTTATAAACCGTGCCTTTGAATTTCGCCGAAACAAAAAAAAATTTATTCCGCATGAGCGTGACCATCGTCTGAACGGGAATAAATACAAAATGCCGGGGAATAAAAAAATAGCAACGCCTGGAAAAATTGATTTTTGCCAAATATTGGTTCTGTTTTTTACTCGCGAAAATGGAAATTCGCAAATATTGGGCGCACTGTAGTTTAGCCGAGGAAGGGACATTTACTGAAAATACGTGGAAAAATATTAAGCAAATTATCGATGTTTTAGATAGCCTGTGAAAAAAATTTCACTTTGGGTTCGAAGTATCGAAAAAGTGCGGCGATCTCCAGAAGTGATCTTCCAGTTTATCTGTTGTGATACTTTCGAGTGACTTCCACAATGTATGAATCTTGCGGGTAGGATAAAACGAATTTAATTTTCTTCAATCGTCAAATTAGAGCGACCCCGTAAAAAGAGCGCTGCCGAGAGTGTAATCTTCATAAAATCTCAAATTTTCGTCAGCGGAAGCAAGCCGGGTATTTTATATTTTTTGGAAAAAGTACTGGAGCAACCATACGTCGCGCTGTCATCTAGATTTTCATCCAATTTCTTTTGCGACTTAAATTTTCATTAAGGGTCCAAATAAAACATTTTTAAAAAATGCCGTTTTCATTTTTGCATGTAACCTTGCAAATTATAATTTCTGGAAAATCTTTTCCGCATATCATTTCAGAAACCAATGCTTCTAATTAATTATAAAAAATCAGGTCGTTTGGTACAATTATAAAGAAGTTATTCTGTTTTAAAGGGCGTACTTTCGTGGCTCACTGTACAAGATACTCTAAAAATGTGCAATTAATAGCTGGTAGAAGTCGTTCTGCCGAGAAAAAGGATCATCCTAAAAATTGTTTGTTTCAATGTGAGATTATCAATTAACGCAAATGTGCCAGTGGTGTGTGTGCGCGTCTTTAATTGTTAGAACAGTGACAGGCCGTATGGCCAACCCCTGTGTACACAAGTGTTTAAACACTTACAGACGGAAGTGTTGGTGTTCCCACTTACGTGCTCCGCCTCGTACAATCCGCGACTAATTAACAGTATTGACGCGTTGCTTTGCAGGAATCTCGTCTAACTCGACGCGTATGAAATTTCGCAGAGGTTAACGCGTGCGTGGAATCGTCGAATAATATAAATTAGGGACCTAATGAGACAGCTGACGACGCTCGGAAAAGAAACTTTTCGGCCGTGCATCACGCTCCGAGCATGGTAATTACTGTAAACAAAAGAGAAGGAAAGACAGAGAGGACCAGTCGGAAACGCGTTAAATTTCGTGAGGCGGGAACGCGCGGGCGGATCACCGTTAATTAAGAGCAAATAGCAGCGACAAGAAAAAGAGCGCGGAAAATTAGTGACGAGCAAGTGTCGTGGTTCGGAGCACGTAAGCTAGCAGCTTAACGAACGATCCGGAATTCGCACTCTTAATGCGTTGGGTCAACCGAGCCCGAAAACAGACCAAGGATCTCTCATTCCCTGCTGAGCCAAACAGCCACTCCAGATCAAAAAATTATTCTCATTACGGACTGCCAATATAGGCCCGTTTTAAAGGGGAGAGTTGATTCGTGAACAATGTTTTTTCAAACATTTTACAGTCATTTCAATCATATACAAAGTGTCCCAAAATTCTTGTACTTACTTGAAAGGGTTCCTCAGGTCACTTGAAAAACTTTTTCCTTTGCAAAAATGTTCTCCGCGGCTTTGTTGAGGAGTTATTCACGAAAAACACGGACCACTCAGAGCGCGGCTACTACGAACAGATTTCGGCCTGGCCGATGCCAGCGCCAGGCTCATAGCGAGTCACTGTAGCCGCGCTGTGATTGGTCCGTGTTTTTCGTGAATAACTCCTCAACAAACCCGCGGAGAACATTTTCGCAAAGAAAAAAGTTGCTTCAAATGATCTTGGGAATCGCCCTGTTCAAGGACTACATTTTTGGGACCTGTGTGATTGATATGCCTGTAAAATGTTTACATATGAGAATGACGATGACTTCAGATATCGAAGGCTCGGACAATCGAGGTAACACGTTCATAAAATTCCCAATAGGACATTCGAATTTCGCTTTTCGATTAGCTAAATTCGCTATTTGCCAGATGATTCGCACACGGCTCGCAAAAAGTCTCGGTTCGCAGCCAGGTTTTTCACACAGCCGGAAAACGTGCCGCTGCTTACCGTATTTCGCGGGATTTTACCACCCCGAACATCTTTTTGTCTCGAGTTTCTTTCTTCTCAACGTCCCTCCTCGTTCTTCCGGTTTCGAACGTGCAAACCGACGCGATTTACATCGCGGCGCACCTCTGTGCTTCGCCCGTTCCTGCGAACAACGGAAGAGACGACGCCGCGCCGCGCGCCGGTTACCATCGCGTACTCCAGGGACTTTTCCAATTCGCGATTAAGCGAGTGCTCGTTGCCCTTGTCGTTTAAATCCTCGTTGAATTATCGTACGTCGCTCCGCAAATTAGATCTTTGTCCCGCTGTTTTGAATGTTTTGATATAATCAATAGACGACTCCCGGAGATTTCGATGCGCTGCACGCGAATCTGATGTGCAGACCTCGGCTTCTTCATGGATAATCATAATTCTGTTATTATTTTATAAGGTAAAGTTGTCGATGATTGTGGATCCTCTATTGGTCATTCTATTGGGTTGGCAAGAAAGTAATTTCGGTATTTTAAAGTGAAATAGAGAGCCCAATTTTTTTATTCAAGCAATGAACTTTGATCATTAAATTTCTTTTTATCTATTCTTTTTGGCGAAAGATCATCGAACAAAAGGGAAAATATCTTATTCATTATCGATTAAAGTTCATCGCTTGAATAAAGAAATTCGGCTTTTCCTTTCACCTTAAAATACTGAAATTACTTTTGAGAAGATTGCAATTGAGTTTCAGAGTTTCAGTATCAATTATATATATTCGGAGAGTTTAATCGTAATCTGTATATAAATAACTTGAATATAATTGACACAAGTCTAAACATTTTTTTAATTATTTATAAGCCCACATATAAAAGTTGTAAACAACAACTTCCGTGCCTCATCGACACGGTCAGCTGGACTTGTAGTATGTAGTAGACATTTGTCTATACGTGCAGTGACTCCCACTAATATTCGGACACTCTTAAAAAGACGATAACTCTTTTAATATTGTACTATACGATTTGAACTTTTTTGGGATTAGTTTGCTACAGGATGTGAAAAAAAAGTTTTTCAAAAATTGCAACTGACCGGAATTATAGAAAAAATACTAAAAGTTGCATTTTACTACTTTTTTATATGGGCCTATATTGAAAATTTAAAAAATACGTTTTGTAGATCTGTGTCAATTAAAAATATTTTGAAAATTTTGTATTTTATAATTAAGAACATGGCTCGTGAATGTTCCAGAACCGAATAGACGCAGAATAAACAGTAAATTTCCACTTTCACTTCCCCAAGATGATTTTTTAAGGATTGTTTCACACTATGAATCAGGTAGAAGTTATTTTTTACATATTCTTCGCAGAGTTTCAAAAATGTACATCCTGATTCCATAAACGTGAAGATTGAAGCTTGCCCCGTGTCCCGACCTCATAAAATTTGATGCTCGATTTTTCGTCGCCGTTTTATTGCACTTTAAATGAAAACCGTGCCGCCGACATTAGGATAACGTTGCACGGACTTGCGTATCTTGCGCAACGATATTATCTATAGAGGTATATGGCGAATCTTGCTAAAAATCCAGTAGCACGAATTTGAATTCATCGCACGGTGTACATACAAATCCGACCGTGTTACCTCCTGGCCCGCACTTTTCGTTTAAAGTGCAATAAAACAGCAACAAAAAATCATACATCAAATTTTATGGTGTCGTTGTAAAAGCGAGATTGCAATCTTTAAATTCATGCCAGGTTTAGTCGTGAAATAAATTTTTTAAACCCCGTAGCGAAGTTTGACTTTATACTCGGGTGAAAAAAATACTGTTTTCACATTTTAATGGGAAGGACCTGAAAATCTGAAGGATTTCAGTGTTAAAAATGAGCTCGGGCGGATTACTGTCTAATTTTTATTCATGAAAAGTTCGAAAGGACGAAATGTATGCATATGCAGTTATATTTTATGCAGAGATATTCTTAAATCGATAATGCGCGCGAACAGAAGAGGGAAACGCGTCGAAAAGTGAACCGATAAACAAACTTTCATAGAAAACTAGGTTTTATCGTATCGGGAACGATTCGAAGTTCTATTGTGAAGTTCTTAGCGGCGGCGCGGCGGTTCAAGTTCTCACTAGAAAGGTCTTACTGGTTGCATTTCCTATTTACCCGATCTCTGAACCTCGATAATCCTAAGGGATCTACGTTCAGACATTTTCTTCTTCGCATGCTTTATGAATATATCTGACGGACTGTGAGATCAAACTCCACGCTTTTCTTATTCGACTGCGCACCTGTCCAGCTGGAAATCAAATTATTCTTTCTGAATTTTTAATAACTGAAATTATTCTTCAGTTAATCAGAATTTTGGATCACTTCCTGTAGGTTGCGTCCCTAGTGCCGGAGACTTACAATTTTTCTTAGATAAACGAAAAGATATAATCCTTTTTTTATCTTGCGTTATTTATAAATTAATAATATCGCAAACTAAAATAAAGTGAAAATTAATCTACATTTCTAAAACTATAGATATTGGACTTGCTCTAGTGCTGGATACTAACTTTTTTAAATATATAAAAAATATAATAGGGTAAACTGTACTATTGCTGGCACTAGATTACCTTTTTCAATCGTACACATTAATCAATCAATCTCGGTTAAAATTTTAATCGATTAATGCCCAACTCTGGCCTCTATATTCAGCAGACATTACCCTGTGTGACTTTTTTTCTTCTCATAAATAAAGAGAACCTTAAAAGAGATCGTTTTTCAAGCACAGATAAGATTAAAAGCGTATCGCTGAAAGAGCTAAAAGCTACCGCAAACATCGAATTCCAGAAATGTTTCGGGAATCGGAAGAAGCGCTGGGTTAAATAAGTGTGTAATATTCAATGGAGTTAGTGTAAAGATATTATAGAAATGATAGAATTCATTTTCAAAAAATGTTAACACAAACAAAATTACATACGCCACTACGTTGCTTGCGAAAATAGTATTGCTTTCTGCTCTTTCATTTGTTTTCTAATATTTATTATTTGCAAGAAAAATTGTACAGTAGCCAAGTCTTTTGACTTTGAACGCTTTCGCGGATCTATTCATACAAAAGTCACGTGCCCGAGCACCGTATAAAATTCAATGACGCGGGGATTACGCGCTTAGGCAGTGATAGAAATTAACGTTGGAATCGGTCCGGTAAAGATGAGATAAGTGTTCGCGAAATTATACCGCGAATTTAGCGAAAGACGGCGGCGCCGCGCCGTTACGAAAGAAATATAACGCGCCGCGGCCGCGGATCTAAATTCAACGGGAACCGTAATAACGTTAATTGCCAATGTTACGTACCACGTGTTGCTTTCTTCGACAAAATACCATAGAGAACATTTCCGGCCGGAGAGTTCTCGAATCGCATGCAAAATAGAAACACGGTGTGCAGTCGTTCGCGTTCGCGAGCGGTCCTCTCTTTTCATACGCGCTGTTGCACAAGTATTTTCGGCGTTCCTACGGTTTTACCATTATTTATTACTTTTTTCGAATTGTAAATTTGTTGGCGCGCTACGAAACAGCATTACATTATATTGTCGTATTTATTGTAAATGCACGATCTTCACTATATGAAACGAATTTTACTCTTTTCCTTCAATTTTAGTTCTATTCCACTGTTTATCGCTGATTATTGATATGTAGTTTTTATGCTTTTTATATTAACAAATGGAAGTTAGGTGAAAATATGATTTTTTTCGATTATTTTAATAAGTTTAAAAATACTTAAGAGCAACATTCTTAAGTTCCTTTAACGTCTTTAATAAATGTAATCGATATACATGATGTTCACGCTAACACTAGTCAGCGTTCTTCTTGCAAATAGTAAACATTAGGAAAAATTAAAGATGAATATGTTATACTCCCTCTGTCCCATAATAATAGTAGCAGTTGATGAATTTAATTTGTCCCATAGTAATAGTAGCAAAAGAAAATAAATATAGAACGCAACATTTATTATGAAAAAACTAGATTGCATTAAACGATAAATTAAAAATATTACTCCTAATTTTTATTTTGAGTGTTCAGATAGTTTCTGGATTTTTCAATAATTGATTCGCCAATAATTCCCGTTTAAATATTCACTTGCTACTGCTACTATTATTATGGGACAGAGGAAGTACTATTTTTTGCAAGCAATGTAATGTCTGTATAATTCTTTTAATTTGCATTATTTTTTTAGAAATGTAGGTGACCTTCAATGTTTTAAATGGAAAGCCATGCATCTTTTATATCATATGAAAACGTGTGCCAAAACGAATTTATTTTTATACGACACAATGATCTTCAAGGTTATACTTATTGATTGCTATAATTCTATGTTAAGAGTTGATGGTAATAGAGACGCTAATTGTCGTTTATATTTCGAAAGGTAGTATTTGTCTAAAATATGCAACTACGAATAAAGTACAAAGTAAAATTGCCATTTATATTCTTTAGATTGGTACCGAATTTATTTAGCTAAAAATTTTGAGGTTTCCCATAGTATTTGAAATTAAACCTAAAACATAGAATTATGAATAAAACTGAATTCGCAGAACTGTTATTTGTATTTCTTAAACGGATGTTGAATTTATTTGGGTGGAAATTCGGTTTTCCGTAGCGTTCGCCTAATGTATGAAATTATGAATAAAGCACAATCTGTTGAATTAAAATGCGAAGAAAACTGGGTGAAATATTAGGGTTGGATCCTTTTGTGTAACTGTTTCTGAGGAGTGTACGAGGGTTAAATTCAGAGGGGCGTTAGCGAACCGAGGAAACCACCCTTAAGACCCTGGTCAAAAAATAAAGGATGTTACATGGGAATTTTTGCAGCATTCATCTTGCAATCCAGAGCTGTCTCTTTGTGACTACCACTTGTCTTTGTCTATAACGAATGTTTTTGCAAAGCTGTGGTTGAAAAACGATGACTAGATCCAGCCAGAAGTTGCTTCATTTGTTACAAGTAGAACTCGAGACTGTTATGCCAGCGGGAACTTACTACTTTCTCTATGTATAGTTAGTTACTGTCGGTGTTTATAAATAAAAAAAGTTAGATTCAGCTTAAACATTGGAAAATAAACAAAGACAAAACATATTGTCAAACTTCATTTGTAACTATTAGATATTGTATTTATTGCTAAAAATGTATATCTTCCTTTAATTCAGGGGTTTTGTTTCATTATAATACGGATAAAATTGTTTGAACATTTTTTTATGTCTGTGGAATAAAATTATATATAATAATAATAATTAGAATAATAGTGGAATAAAATTATATATAATAATAATAATTAGAATAGTGGAATAAAATTATATATAATAATAATAATTAGAATAGTGGAATAAAATTATATGTAATAATAATAATTAGAATAAAATTATAGGGATAAAATTATAAGGATTAAATATTAAGGAATAAAATTATATATGAATTCATACAGATCGAAATGGCTTATTTGTGGAGCCATTGCATTTATAGTATACAAACTGTAATTTATCACAGTCATAATTTAGGATAATATTACGCATCATATTATACTATATTATTATACTATAGTATATTGATAAGTAATATAAGAGTTTATATGTGAGCTTCTCTGACCTCGAATAATCTTGAATGTCATTATGTCGTATACTGTATACGAATGAATGAGTATATGAATGATTTACTGTATTATGTTTTACAGCAGTTAATGTCCACTGTCAACGGTATGTGTTTGCCATAGTAGACATTCGGGTGTAACAGAGGTTTTTCCAATCCCTCGCGGAAGGATAACTTTTCCGCACTCGTTTCGACGCGTATGGAGCTCGCGCATGGGAGCAAGTTGTACGATAAGACAACAGTTTATCTTGCCGCAATACAGAGGGCAGTTAGAGAGGATAGGTATGAAGGATTGACGGTGATGGCAGTGTGACGGAGGGTCGGTGGAGGAGAGTAAAGAAAGAAGAAAAGAGTTAAGAAGGTGGAAAAGGCGAAGGGGTGCGAGGAGACGCGACGCGCGACCGCGGGGAATCGCATGCAACGCGACCTACTTCGAGGAACAGTCAGGAAATTCCGGATTCGTTATTAAGAAAACTTCGATGCTGGCCGGTATGAATTTTCCGGGGCTCGAGAATGTGCAAATGCGGGGGTGCTTGAGGTTGTCAAATTTATTTCTGTCGTGCGGCGAAATTTGTAACGGTGCGGCCGCCTTTACCGCGGCCACGTTTTTCTTCGCCAAGACAATCGGAATTGGTTTCCCCTCGTTCTAACGAGAATTGGATTTCAGGCATCGATTTCATAAAGCCATGCAATTCTTATGCAAACGAACGCTTTTCTCGATGTATTTAACCTTTGCGCGCGACGGCTCTTTAGCCGCCGGCAGCCGCCGGGTGAATAGATTTTTTAAATTGATAAATGGAAATTGTTTTATTTTTTCGGGTCAGACGGAGTTCGGCAAACACTATTTCGAAATGGTGTTTACGTAATGAAGTAAGGCATGATTGCTAAAGTCAAGCGAAAAAAAATGTTGAAATAAAAGTTTATTAACGACAGAACTACCAAGTAATAAATTCGATTGCTGTGCAGCGACTCCTGTATTTCACTCCCACAGGCACTTTAAATCAGAATAGCTTTTTCACAAATGAACTAAATGACTTCAATTATCCTGCAAAACTGGAAGGATTAATTTAGTAGAAATATTGAAAAAATTTCATTCGGTCGGAATTTAAAAAATTTTTTTATTTGTATTGAGAATTTACGAAATTTGCTTTGTAGCTTCAAATAAGTTACATACCTGCTGAAAATTGCACCGAAATTGGTTTACTGGTTTTTTTAATAATAAAAGATTTAGGATGGAAATTGCAATTACAGACTGAACATTATTCTGCTATTCACTTTTCGTAAATAGTTTTTTCATTTCCAAATTCTGTGAAAACGCAAATACATATTATATTAACCATAAAAATTGCTCACTACTAAAAGTAATTGAAGTCAATCTGGAAAAGATTTAACAATTTTTATGACAACGCTAAATGCACTATTGTCCAACGAAATTAAAAAGTATGTCTTATTTTACCAATTTATTTTACCAATACGACCGCGAAGTAAATTGGTGCCTAAAAAAAGTCCAACTGTAGAGCTAACAATAAACATTTAGATAGCATTTCTCGCTTCGCTGGTCGAATTGACAATCAAGTTTTTTCGCGAGATTTAAGAAAATGTCCGTATGTTTTTCTTGGAATATTAAAGCTACACACAGCGCAGCGCTATTTTTGGTAGACTCGAAGAGGAGATTCTACGTGAAAGAAATAAATCGAAAACTGTGCAATATAAGTTTTACTTATGAAACTTCGTGTTCGGGAAAATCGAATTTGAGAATTCATGGAGCAAGCGTGCTTTCGGATATCCTATTCGTGACTGCTCTTCTCCGCTTTCACCTGAAGGGGCTGGATAAAATGTTACGGAATTATTTATATTATACCATCAAAACTTCCTTGCTTCTAATTGTTTTTCCATAAAACTTTCACCAAAGTATATGTGACGTTCTTCTGATTAAAATGAGTTCAAACATGACATGATTCATCTGTTCGAGAGTCAATCATCTTTAACGTTTTCCGTTTCGGGCTGGCCGGTAATCCCGCGGCTTGATTCCCGTTGACGGCCCTCTAAAATCTATTGTCTAGCATTGTATTGCAATCCAGCGTTGTTCAAATTTCCGATTGGACACTTCTTTTTATAATATCGATCAGCCCGTGAATGAAGAGCGACTCGTTAATGAGAATCTTGATGAAGAAATTTAATATCGCTCGATATTACCGGTTCGCTTGTATAGGAAGGGGGCCTTGTCCCGGGGAATCGCATGTTAAAGACAACGACGATGTACACCGCGCACACTACCAACTCCCTAGCTCAAGGAACAACTTTCCGCTTTATTAATTCCGGCGGGCGAAATTTTATTGAACTTCATGCGAAACAACTAAATCCCACTGTCAACAAAATAAGACGCGCAGATGTATCTTAATACTCGCCGCGCGCGCCCCTGTAATACGAAACCAATAAAGCCCGGCCCAGATAATAAGGCGCGCCGCTCTTAGGAATTCTGCTACACAACGAACAACATTGTTCACAGAATTTCATAACAAGAATTGTTGCATTCGACGAATTATTCGTGAATGCGAGTCCTGATAAAATTGCTTATCCATGTAGTTTTATTGTGCGCGAACGTGAACCATCGTTCTCGGCGAATTTTTATGCGAACTCAGATTTTTGTGGACGATGTTGCAAAATTCTAATTATATAACATTGCAGAATATTTATACCGTTGGTGGGTTTATCAGCCTCAAAGCAAATACCTCATTAAAATTTGTAACTAGACTGCGGATTTTTATGCAGAATAAACATTTTCTCTGTTAACTGTAACAAAGTGGTTTGTTCTCTTAGTGACTTTAACATGTTCTGTTATGATATTTTTATGCAGAATAAACATTTTCTCTGTTAACTGTAACAAAGTGGTTTGTTCTCTTAGTGACTTTAACATGTTCTGCTGATGCTTTTAATAGTTTGTATCCACTCATTTTTTTTATAAATATAAAATTCCATCTTAGACATTGTGTCACCTTGAAGGTTATTCTGTCGTGTACGAATGAATTTGTTTTGGCACACGCTTTCATGTGAAAAAAAGATGCGCAGCATTTCATTTTAAAAATTGAAGATCACCTTAAAAATAAAATTACAGACATTATAACATTGTTCGTCGAAAACAGTATAACTTTTTCTGTTTCATTTTTTTTTTCTAATGTTTAGTTAGAAACAATTCGATGAAAATTATTTGGACTTCGTCAAAGATCTATTTACAGTTGGAGAGAAGTATCGATTAAAATTGACGAAACTTCGAAGTATTTGAAAAAGTTGTTTCCGTTAGAAGTGTATGATATCCTACTTATAATGTAGCTGGGGCAAGTCATTTTCGCGGGCCATTTTCATCGGGAGAAGTGAGAATGGTTATTCTGTGTAGCTGGTCGAACTCGAAGAAGTTATAAGGTTACCAATATACTCCATCTTTGATACGGTTCGCTATTTCCATTACGTGGTACTTCCATTGAAAGAATTCAACTTCTCCGCAATCTGATCAGTGTTGGTTCAGGCTCCGCATCCACTAGAATAGCCAAAGCGTCGTTGTTAAATTACGGCGCAACCAGGAACGCGGATTATCCTCCACGCTGTTACGTCCACTTCCAAACGCTTCAAGCCACTTCTGAGCAATCTCTGCGATAACGATTCCATTACTATGAACATTACTAACTTTCCCTGACGGAAAAATTTTCAATCCATTGTTTGCCTTTGCCGGTCTATAACGAGTTTTAATTAGTTTCAAATAAAAACCTGACTGACCCCTCGGGCTGCTGCTAAAAATGCGTTGTTTGCATTTATGAACATCCACCTTTTATCAATTTCATCCTGATCGTGCAAATTCGTTTTGCGACATAAATTTCAGATAATATAATACAAATCACTGACATTTTTCAACATGTCTTTTTATGAGTTTTAAATGAAAAAACGTACTGATCCGTCAAATGCTAGAATGTGAAAATATTGATTTCGCTGCTAATCTCCATCCTCCAACACCCCTACTCCGCGCTACAGGTCATCCATTAAGAGGAGCCGTGTAGACTTGATCTTGACGGAGTTGATCGTTGTAGGTTTTGCGAACGGTCAGTAGACGAAGCTGATTAGTAAGATTTTCGACCGATAAGTGGTCTAAAGAAAGTAATCTCTGTACGTATGAGAGGGATACCGAAGCAACCCGAGAGTTTCCGAATCAAGACGAAGCGGTTCGTAGTTCGTGCTCGATTAACAAGAGTGTACGCGTGTGCTGTGTCCCGCGCATGTAAAGTTTTAATCACGTAATAGTTCTTATAACAAACTCTATGCTATACGTAAAAATATGTTTACATTTTGGGCATTGTTCATTAGATACATGCAGAAATTCCTATCTTCCACAAAAAGAAGTGATACAAAAAGAAAAATAATAAACCTTAAATATGAACATAAAGTTTCGAGACATCAAATTTATTATTCAGGCAAAGGGCACAGATACGAAAATGTCTTGCTTGAATATTTGATTATGTCCATACGATCTGTGTATTGCGTTTCCGTACGTTCTAATTACATGGCCATGTTAACAAAAAGCAATGATCATTTTTGCAGAGCCCGTTCAAGCGAGAAATTAATTAATGTCCATTGAACGTTGAAAAACTTTGGTTCTTTGTTTCGAATATTCGAAACTTGGCGAGCGTAGGCAGCGCTTTGTGAGCGAGAGGATGGGCGTGCATAGTCGTCGGAAATTAATTAATTATTTTTACCGGGAAGTTACTTCTAGCTTTAGAGTGCTTTGAATAATTCCAGGAAGTTTTCTGAAGGTCGTGCGGAACTTTACAGTTCCACCGGAGGAAAACTGTGCATCCGTTTCCGAATTTGCTGCCGGCGCGGCGCGCCGTAGTCGATTCGCATAATTTTACATCGCGTGACTTTGTTCCGCGCCTTTACGGGAAAGTTTCCCGGGGGCAATAAGCTTCGTTACAAGCGATCGCTAATTTCTCGAGCTCGATAAGGATGTTCTCCGGCGAGCGGACTTTACGCCTGGTGTGTATTTTTTAATATTTCGGGCGAGAGTGAAATCTTTATAGGGACACGTTAAAAATGTTACGGCCGCTTTTAAGAATGGCGAACGAGAGATAAGAGAGGATACGTAGCTAGACGTTACATCGCGACGTGCCACTGCAAATTCTCTGTTTCATCAGGCGAAAAATTTGCGTGCCTCCATGAATCCTTCTTTCATTTTACTTCGCAGATTTCTTCGGACACCTTTACAACGGTATCGTCCGCGCCGATCGTAAAACATATTCCTTTATTCGGGACGAATCTGTTAAGCAAATTGCCGGGTATAAAGTTGTAAGGATTTTTATTAATAATTACACTGCATTTGCTTGAATTCATTTGTTTGTCTTTTTTTGCCGCGTCGATAGGCTTTGACAATGACTATCAGATAACTTTTTACGGGCTGGGATTAAATAAGATTTATGAAACATGCACTTTTCCGGAAAAATGCATACTTACAGTGAAAGTTTATGTGTACCAAGTCGTTTTTTATTGTACGTGGGTTTAACAAAATCAAAATGAACAATTGTAATTATTATCCACCTGAATTGCAACAAACTGGAGTGAAATAGAAATTTATTTTCTGTCTTAATATGCTTAACAGGTCGAAAATAATATAGCAGTATTTTTAAATTCCCCTAATCTTCTTACTGTTTTTAATTATTCTGTCTAATATGGCTGCATTATTCGTTGCATAAAAGAGCATGTATTTAGCATGTTAAGTTGTAATTAATAATTGTTTCAGGTAAAATTATACAAATATGAATATTTTCAGAATAAATAACAATTTTAACCATGTACAAAAAATCCTTTATTTTTTCCATGGCAAAATGGAATGTTTCGATTATCGATACACGAGTAAGGACATTATTTTGTACGTTATATCTGTGGCTCATGGATTGTCGTGCTCTTGATACGCCAGCGGTAATATTTTTTCAATTTTTCCGTGTTTACATATGATACAATACGGGGAATATCTGCAGAGAAATGTGTACATGCAACATCCGAGACACTAGAGATAATATCATCAATTTATATCGATTTATAAATTGTCGCTACAGGGGCGCGTTATGCCCCATCAGTTATTTTATGAAAGAATTTTTGAAACATTTCACAGCCTGTTGTCTGAACATTTCCGTGCCCTTGTTGCGCCTTGTCAACAGCACGTGCACACAGCTCGGAGTCAGGGTTATTTGTGATCTCATAAATCTGACTTGTAAATTAATAGCAATAACACACATACTGTACATCGGTAATCTATTTTATAAATTCTCTTATTACGAACACCCTTGCTACTGGGTTTGTGAAATTTCACAGCCTTGCACATATTAAATACTCCACATTAGATATTTAATAATAATAGATCAATATTCATAAATTTCAAATAGTAAAAATAAAAGAATTTTGGAATGTCTAATATAACTTTCAATTTATTAAATTCTTCAATGGATTCTTACTTTTATATTTCATATTGCTTCACATTCTTGTTCAGTAATTCTTCTTTAACAATTTTATTTAGTGATTCTATAGAAATCAGATATTTTTCCGATGGTTTCTAAATGAACAAAGAGTGAATACAAATTATCTCGTTTGATAATTCTTCTTTGAAAATTCTATTCAGTAATTTTTCAGCAATTAAATATTTTCTCCCACAGTTTTGTTAATGAACTCTTCTTATGTATTCTGATTTATAAAAAATTAAAATTTTTTGTTCTATACATAATTGCCCAATGAACAAAACCTAAAAAAAGATTGCATTGTAATTTAATAAATTGCTGTTTCGTAATCTGATTTAATAATTCATTTTGACAACGCTATTCAGTAATTTTCCAAAAATGTTTCATTCCGTAGTTTTTCAATGAACAAAAAATCAAAAGAGATTGCATTTAATGAATTTTTATTTCATAATTTGATTTAATAATTCTTCTTTGACTTCCACAGTTTTAAGAATGAACAAAAAATACAATCAAATTATACAGAAATTTAATAAATTTCTGTTTTATATTCTGATGTAATAGTACTTGTTTAATAATTCCGTATAATGATTTTCCGGTAATAGGATATTTTCTCCAATAATTATTTCGATGAGCAGAAAATAAATGCAAATTATATTAAACTTCAATGAATTTTTCGTTGAGTTTTACGTTGCACTGTTTTACATTCCTATTTAACAATTCTGTTTAATAATTCTACAGAAACAGGATATTTCGTCCAATAATTATTTCAGTAAACAGAAAGTAAAAACAACCGATATGAAACTTCAATGAATCCTTGTTTAACGATTCTCATTTTTTTTTTTATTTAACCGATGACCCATGAACGTTTTGTAGAAACAGCGAGCAATTTTAGTCTTTCACACGAGAAATATTTTTCCTTTCGCTTATTGAAAGACGCGTTAAAGAGGATTTCGAGGTACATGCGATTTTCCTGGTAATCACTTTCGCATATTGCGTAGGTTTCGCGGTGCGCTTCTGCGCAGACATTTCGCGGTTGCACGTTTCCGTTCCCCGGCGCCCATTTTCCCATGGTACAACGTCGGATCTTTGAAGGAGGGGATCGACAAGATCGTCTAGTAACTGTTGCGGCGTGAATGCACGTTCTTTAGAAATTTGGTATAGTGAAGTATACGATACGGTTATTATGATACAAACGTATGGGTGCGGGTCCATTAACACGTTCTCTGTACTTTTGGTGAACCTGCCTCAGATGCCAGACATACTTAGGCGCATAATTGTATACACGGGGCGTCCCATTCGAAATAGTACCTCCATTTTGTACGAAACTGTAGATGACATCGAGGAATGTTGCAAATAAAAAATGTCTGAATTGAGAAAAGTCAAGGTATTCTAGTGTAACAATTGTTTTTTACAGATTTTGTATAAAAATTCAATAATTTATTTGGAAAAATAAAAATTTGATCTGTTGAAAAAGTAATTAAATTTTACTGCAATGGAACGCATTCAATTTGGATATCAATCAATAAATTTTTATCAAGAAAATCGAGGTAATGAACAGCGCACAAATATAAATAAAATATCAGCGTAGTTCCTTATTTTTCGTTGCAGAAATATTATTCTCGGATTACGGATCGCGCAAACGGGGCGTAAATATGCAGTTACAGCAGATGCAGTAAAGGAACAAAGACATTTACTTTAATCAATATATGAAACCGAGTATATGAAATTTAATTTTCACAGTTCCGAGCATTACTTTGAATATTTAAACCGAGGATACGCGCGCGCGCTGTTCCCGAACAACTGATTTCTCTCGGATAAAAGTCACTCAGTACGAACAATTCCATCGATCCGATCCGGTTAATTGAAACTTTGACGAAGAAATTTCATTTTGCGAGCGGTCAACAGAAACGCTACTGCATTTGCGATAACATGCAGATCGTATGATACTCCTGGCAGATAAAACGAAATATCAAACTTTGGATGCCATAATTGGCTGACACGTTCGCCATTTCTGATTTCTATTTGCGTTTCATCCATTTATTATGTCTAATCAGGCTATTCTAGAATCTGCTTCAGATGCCTGAAATATTCTTATTCATTCTTGTGCATGTTATTTCATTAATTTCAGCAATTTCAGAGTACAAATTATGGTGTAATACGAACAATTGAAAGCACCAACGCATGTTAAAATTATCTCGAGCCAGACACATAACTCGAGCGATTCGATCAAATCTTTTAATTCGGCTGACTCCATGGCCGCGTGTAACACAATCGATCGAATCATAAATGGAAATATGCGATCCCGTTAATGGACATTTTAGATTAATGGCATTCGTATAATACAAGTACTACTCAACTTTTTCATCTCGAATGCATCGACGAAATTGCGTTCATATTTTCGAATGAATACAAAACTGCATTTACATTTTTCGGTGTGCAGCTTCGTTTGGTATAAATTTATTTGACTCACGCGCGTCGAATACGGTAGTAATTGAATTGCATACAATTATTGCGAAATATCGCTGTCGCTGTTTCAGAACGTCGTCGGCGCAATACGGCAATACGGCAAATAACTGATCGAAAAATACATTCAGGTATGTATAATAACATGACCTTGAAATGACTCATCTCGTTGCTCCGAGTGCAACCGAAGATCAAGGTCATGTTATTATACATATCTGAATGTATTTTTCGATCAGTTACACGATGCAATAAAAAAAATGTAATTATGTATGAAAAAACATCGATGACCTTGATAACTACGAAAAAAATGACCCTCGGAAAAAAATATTCTTGCCAGATATTTGGTCCATTGACACCATGCACATTACGTAACAAATATTTTTTGCATCACGATAACCTGAAGAAATATTTAGGTGGCCTATTTAAACGGATCACCCTGTATATGGGCACCAGATACTCCGTTATCTTGGAACACTGGATCCTATGCATATCCTATACCTATGCCGGGTCTACATATAAGTATTATAATGGTCTACGTCTAAGGGGTACGACATAAGAGTAACCTTACCCCAGATATGTATTTTATAGCTACAGTCCTTTTCCTAAGAAAAATGAGGGAACGTTGTGTGTGGCAGGGTTCGAAACGGCGGTTGCAGCATAATAAAGAAATTTCATTTCGCGGAAAATTCGAAAACGGTGTGTGACGACGGGAAATCGCGGCATAAAGGATCGCGCGTGAATGGCGCGGTTGTGCATACTTCGCGAAGCATGTGGGATAACCGAGGGTTCTGTTATTAAGAAAACTTGAACGCGGGCAAACCGGTATGAATTTCCCGGGCTCCTCGGGGGAAATGGACTGTTTGCCAAATTTATTTTCGTCGTTCCAGGCACAGCGTGGAACTCGCCGTGATCGATCATATTTTCTTTTTTCGCCCCGGCGAAACTGTACGGATCGGCAATAGTAACTGGAACATTCGTCTACGTTCCGTTCCGCCGTTGTGTTCGAAGTTGGAAATGATTCATTAGTAATGGTACCGCTGGTACGAACGGAATTGGGAATTCAATGCGTTCCTCCGACAAGTTTTCGATTAAATCAATCGTCGCGAAGTTTCGACTTGGTGTTATTTGAATCTTGCCTCGGCCTAGCTATGTAAATATCCGCAAACTTTTGCGAACCGGCCTTTCATCACTTAACTGTGGTCTCGTGTTATGTTAATTGTCGACCCTTGTTGACAAGGTATTAATAATAAATTTTTATCGGAACTTACAAAATATTACTACTAGATTTTTATCAGAAGCTACAGAATATTAATTCTAGATTTTTATTAGCAGCTACAGATGCTATAAAATATTGATTCTAAATTGTTAGAAGCAAACAAAAAAATCCTTGTTAACTATAGAAGAATTTTGATTGTTGCTACCGTTTGCGTTATTAAAACTCACTGTGCTTTTTTACTACCTGTGGTGAACATACTGATTAATCAATATATTATTTTGAAAATCATTAGTTATTAATTCGCAAATTTTTTTGATAATATACAGTAATATGTGATCGATTTTCTTACAATTTTTATTTTAATGAACCTCCATCGTTATTATGTATTTACTATAAATAGCGTTATCCGATAGTATTTACGATAAATTAATCATTGCATTTTAGGATAGCAATATGCTAATTTATTTGTTAGCGTAAAATTAACACATTTGAATAATTTATAGCTTGATTTATAAGAACATTTATTTTATCATTTGCACAAAATGCAACACAAACATCTTTAATAATCTTTAATAATCTAGAATTATCGTACTGGATACCTTAGAGTTTCTTTTATTGATTCACTTTCTTAATGAAATATATTATCTTCAATTGTATATTACTTCAGCACTTTATCCATTTATCTTAATCAGTCATTTTGGTACATTCCTGAGAAATACTATTCGCGATATTTCAAGCAAATGGTAAAAGTTTAAATTGTAATAGACATGATCTGGTGATATTATTTATTTTTCGTCACATTTTGACGAATCTAATACTGAATGTGAACTGTATATCTTCAAACTTTTCGAAAGAAATTTCTGTATTTATATTTTCATTATAAATTAATTATTATTAGCAGTATAAAACATAGTAGCTATTATTATACGCATGGTATATATTAAATACAGTGTTAAATGTACTGCTAAAATTTGTTCATTTTCAAAATAAATTTGGAAACGGTCCGAAAAACTTCACGCGTTACAGGTGTCTCACTCGATTTAGACATTGTTTAAACATGTTGAAATGTTTATAGTTCAACAAAAAATATACCGTTGTATTTGGAAAATTATACAGAATTATCCATGTAGCTACTATGGTTAAAACAATAACAATTCTTACAGTTAAAAATTCGTTTAGTAAAAATCTTGAATAAGTTGGCATAAATTCTTAAAATTAAAAATTTTATTATTTGAAGTACTGAAAGTTGAAAATTTGACCAGTAAAAATCCCCAAATTTAAAAATTTTATTAGCTCAAAGTTTTGAATTTAAAAGGTTATAAATTTGACTAGTAAAAATGCTTAAAGTTCCAAAGTTAACTTTACTAGTAAAAGCCCTTGAAGTTGAAAATTTGCCTAGTAAAAATGTTGAAAATTCAACTTTCTCTAAAATTTCTCGAAAATTGATTGAAAAAGGCTCCAGGTTATCCAAACTTATATAAAATATAGTTATTGTTATTACGCGTATACTAGTATAGATGATTTTCGATCTTTTGGTGTCACACTAAGTTCTCGTTTTTCTATTTTGAAGTATCCGGCCGGGACCTATTTCTATCTGTATCAAGGGTAACGGATGCGACAGATCCATTCCGGCCAAGACACCAATGAATTGCTGTAAGTGTAACTTTACTCGAACAACGTCGTCGAGGAAAAGTTCGTCGGCAGGGATGTTAAGTTTCTCTACTACTTTCATACCCTCGGCAATAAATTACGCGTATGTGTCATTTCAGTGCTTTTATAACGATTCTTCGGGGTTGCGAGTCTTAATGAAAACTGGATGTCTTGTTCTGCACTGGACATTAGTTGCAAACTGCGGCCATTGTATCAATAAGGTGAGCACGCTGCAAACAATAACGCGTCCAATTCGAGGGTAATTAATATGAAATAAAATTATGAAAAATTTTCACCGACGTCGAATAATATTCTATTTGTTAGGTTTAATAATTTCAATGCAATTTTTACGCATCAAATTAATCTATTATTATTACATTGTAAGATATATTAGGGTGGCAACTAAGTTCTAACTTAATAACTTAAGCACGAGTATTTGATATCAAATTAATCGCAAAATTCAGAGCTTTCAAAAGGGATGATCACTGAATGAGGTTATAATGATACAATAAAAGAATTACGAAACAAAAGGTAGCGAATTTAGTTGCCAACCTAATATGTATAAAATTTTAGACAAAAATTGAAAGTAGGTACTGAAGTACTCCAGTATTGGATTAACATAGTTCTATATTAGTCCACCTAATTTCACCAAACATTATTAAACATTAACTATTTCATTTTAATTTATTCGATATTAATTACCATCATAATTCCACGCATTATTGTTTACACCGAGCTTATCTATTTAATTTCCGTTCCCAGTTGATTAAAAAGCAGTCTGTAAAGTGAATCTATATTGTACATACTTAATGTTATCCGATATTATTAAATATTAATCGTTCCGTTACATGCAATTAACTGGGGATGGAAACTAAATGTGATTTCTAATAGAATATCAGTTAAGTTCAATTATTTTGACAATACAAATTATTTTCTCACAATACAAATTAATGATTCAAGTAATAAAATGAATGGACAAGCAAAAATTATTTGGCACTTAATACATATATCAAAACCATATTCGTAGTTAAATCTTGTAACGAAAAATTCTTTTAGGCACGAATGTCTCGCACACTTAGAATGGAAATAATAAATCTCAACATCTTGTATACTGCCGTGGTATCAGACACGTTTATTAAATCTTACGGGTCTTACCCGGCGAATAACACAAGTAAAGAGTATGTGCAAGATCTTGTACAAATTATTACACAGGAAGAAATTCCTGGGAATTTATCACGAACCAGTGAATATGCAATTATCCTCCTTGCTTTATTATAACGAATTTAGGAGGTGAATATTTGGTATGCTTTCTTGGCGTTTCCAGCCTTTAAAGTTATCTCGATGACCCTGATATACTCGAGAAAGCTCTAAATTTGAGTAATCAGTTTCAACTACAATGAACGTGTCCGATAAGGGGGAGTAAGTATTTTCTTTTCTGTTAAACGTTGGCACATTTTTGTGCCGATTTAAACGGCACTATAATTTATTGATGGCGCATTTTGAGCTGGGATGCACGCGAACAGAAACAACAGGGAGATGTAATTACGTCCCTCCCCCCACCCCTCTACCCGATAAACATGCAAAGTGCATTTTATTGTCGTAAAAGTTACGGTAATTACGGTTTATAGAAATGTTCAATTTCCCACGGATCGATAATATCAACGTTGGGCCGGCGCAGCGGTGAAATTAAAGACAATTACCAATATCTTCGGCGTGATAAAACCGGGCCCGGGTCCAGCATGCCGCATGTAAATTGCACCCATTATTTTTCCATTTACATATTTATATTGAGCACGTCATACTTTATATTTAACTACGTGCTTTCATGTTCACCGCGGTACGCGTCGCTCGGTGGTATTGAAGTTAGCTTCCATGATAGCGGTGAGCGCGAACAGTCAGAGCAGGTGATTTATAAATTTGCAATGTCGCTGCGCTCGCTAAAGTGAATAACAAATGATTAGTCGACTGACCATCGCTAATTAATTCCTCTTCTGCTGCCCGGCAATTTTTCGTTCGCCCCGCGACGTATAAATAGGGTTTTTGCACCGCTATTTCTGCGAAAGTTTATGGTCGCCGGTGTAGAATTTATTTTTGCTCTGGGCACGCTCATTGTAATCGATGCGCGAGGAATTGCACAACACAGAGATCCGTACATTTATTTCTCGAAAAGAATATTAATTCCATGTGTAATCGTATGTATCTGTGGATGTTTATAATTGAATTATATTATTAGACATGAGCAGTTCATCTATCAAACTTACAACAGTTTTAAACAATTTACTAATATTGTAATTTTTATATCGATTTATTCATGTAAAAAGTATTAAATGAATTTGTAAATTGTTTTTATATTTTCTTGCGTCAAAGTTCATTTTAATCATTTCGTTATCAGTATTCAATAATTTTATATTGACTAAATTGATTTTAATATAATTCTATTTTTACGTCTTTAAATTTCTACAAAATATTGACGATCAATTTCATATATATCTAGAATTTTAGTTTTCCAATGAACTCTTTTATACATTTCTAGATTGTTGATTTTTACATGTTCACAATATATTGCAAATGAAATACAAGAAAATGTTTATATTGACAAACATTATGTTTCTACATCATTCTTAGCAGAAAGAATGATTTAATCGTTGAAACAAATATTCTCTTATTCTATCTTTAATAAAACAGTAATGAAAAATTAATAATAGCATAAATTATTCGCAGTCTAACAATACCACTGGAGTAATGTTACAAGAAACCATAAGTTATTTCCAATTTCTGTGGCAAATAATGAACTGAAATATTTGAGTTGTAACCAATTGTCCATGCTTCAGTATGACTCAACATTTTATTCAAGAAGTGAGGTTATATTAGATGTACAGCCGAGTGAAATAATGCCTTCTAGGTCAAACGCCGAAACTTACTATGTACTTTCAAAGCAGGCTGTTCTCCTGGGTCCCTCAGCCTTCATCCGCGTTTAATACCACAAAGAGGAACTTTGTAGAATAATCAAGGTTTCTCTGAAAAAATCCACAAAAAGTATATAACATTTAAAACTTTCCGGACGCGAATCTTCATTGGCACGTTTGACTTCTTGACGAACTTTTCTTTGGCAGAACTAGGGACACCCAAAAGCAATAAAAGTAGGCTCATGCCTAAGAATTTGTTCATGTATACCATTGCCACCATACTTTAAAGTAACTACAATTTTTAAAAATTTCATTTGATCAACAAAGGTGATATCTGAACTGAAAATTGTGATTCTGAGTTTAAAAATTATTAATATACTATTTGTAGGAAGTTCTATTAAAAACACAAATCTAAGAATTTGTTCTTTTATAACATTGGACAGTGTATTTTAAAGTGACTGTAATTTCAAAAAATTATAACCATATTATTTATAATATTGATATATTAGATACTTGTGGTAGCATACAACAAAATTGTAAACGTAAAAATTCCATTTGTAAGAGATAAACTATGAAAAATATAGTAGTAAGTCCTATTAAATATAATTAGACAATTGAACAAACGTTCAAATTCCAACAGCAGCGATTTCGCTCGATTTTGAATAAAACTTTCAGGAAAATCGCTACAAAGATATTGCAATCAAGTTATTAAAAAGTTGTCATCACAAGTCACACAGATGTAACTAATGGCAAGAAGTTGTCGAAGGTAAAAGATCAGTTTCGGAAGGAAAATGGCTGTTCGCTTCTGAGGCAGCAGTTGGATTCTTTGAATGTTTTCAGATAATCCTTCTTTGAGGAATGTCCAAGAGAAAAATTTCCCGCGGCCAGAGGAGTCGGGCGAATGCTCAAAGTGCCTTAGACGAATGCACTGATTAAAAGCAGCCGATGCAATTTATCCGACTCGTCCACCTTTACCAGTGGTTTCGCCCTACTTATTCCTTCCAGCGAAGGCATAGGCTAATCGCCTGGATATTCCACGAGTGGTTTCACCGCTCTAAATAACGCTCAATGTACCTTCCTCAACGAGCCAGTCCCCGCCGGATGAGTTCACATAATCCGTATCAGCTAATAAAATTCCTTGCGGCTGTGAGACTCGTGTCTTCGATCCTGAGAGCCTTGTTTTTGCGGGGGATAGTTGATCCCTAAACCACCCTTCGCGGTGTGTTAAATGGCACCCTGCCTTCTGGGGGTCTAGGCTAAGGCCTTCCTATTTCGTCCAACATATATGGCTCCTAAGCGACACTAACTACATCTTTTCCCATTCTGATAGCTCCCACTGGGTACACTCCAGTCGATCGTTCAACCCTCGTCCATCCCATGTTTTTTGAACTTGTCCCTTGGTGTCAAATTAATACAGTTGTAAACACAGTATTTTCACTACTGTAAATTAATGCGGTAGCGAACAGTCAACACGATAGATAGACGAATAATTCATTCTGGATATTTTTTCTTTGAACAGGAAAAATTAAGGAACACTAACTACAGTAAAGTCCCAATCTAAGTCAATTCTCAGTTCTATAGAAATTCTTCTTTGTCGATCTCGTGATATAATAGCCAATACCCTATTCAGTTAACATATACTTTAAATTATTTTTAAAGTATACTATTTTTTACAGACGCAATTTCTCTTGAAAAGGATCCATATCCGGATCCGAAATGTTGAGAATAATTTAAAAATTTGCAAAATTAGTTATTGCAAAATTAGTTAATATAGTTATATAAAAATTGCAAATTGTTAGTCAAAATTAGATCGAACCTATGCGCCGAAATCATTAAAAAGTTTATCTCAGTTCTATGTTGTGACACAGTAAATACACTTTAGCGGTATTCGAATAACCGCAGCAATTTACAGAAACAGTATAATAAATTAATATTTTCCTGTCGTTTTTCTGAAATATTCACTGTTCTATATTTGAAGCTTCCCTCTCTGTCATGAATGCGTAAAATTCGCACTTTATTTATAAACGTTCCCGGAAAACAGTGAAATTAAACGATACTAAAAATACATTATTCAATTCGAGATGGATCCAGGGGATACACTCTATCTAAATATTTAATCTTCATTAATCTGTACATGTTTAGGTATTTATGAATATAAAGGTATTAAAAGTATTATGAAGGCATTAAAAGATCAATGAAATATAGAGTTCTAGTAAACAACGGATATATCAAACAGGATAAAATGTTCGTTTCATTCCAATAACACTCTTGTCTCAAAATTAATGAAAGTAAAAATGCGTTTTATGTTATAAATTAAATTGTTCTACAAATTACAAATAATTATGTAGGCTGCAGTTTTTATGCTTTTATAATAAAAACGATTAGCTGCAAATTGCAACAGAAAATTTTTTAAAAATTGTAGGGTACAGTAGAACCTCGATTATTCGAACTGAACGGTGAAACATTAGGGTTCGTATAATAGGAAGTTACTTAATTGCAATGTTAGATTGAATCTTTATTAATTTTTACACTAAATAATGTTGCTTGTGGATCATCTTAGATTGAGCTATTTAAATGTAAAACATGTTGGGATACCAGAGACTTCGGTCATCAAACAAAATTAGTAAAGAACGAAAGAAACTCTATTTCTTTCAAGAGATGCAGAAAATTATTCTTTCACATAAAGATCCGGAGACTAATAATATGAACATCGTCTACAAAAATGTAAAACTTCGTGAAGCTACGCAGATTGCAAGCGATTGATCCTTTTCGAAGTTCGGCAAGTGGTTAATTATTTCGAAATTCTTTTAGCGGTATCGCGCGTGTTAGGTGCAAAACGTAACGTGAAATATCGACGAAAGCTAACTAGAATTCCGATCAGTGTAGAACCATTTAGAACTTCAGACAATATCGAACATTCTACTAGAGCCTTATTACGTGCAAAAGTAAATGGTACTTTGAACTAAATTGAACTCTTTGATCTACGTAACCGACCAGACTGATGGGAAATATGTGAAACCTTTAGTTAACAGAGTTTCAACTTCGCTGTTTTGTCTTACGGTTGTTTACGGACTTTTTTTCGAGATATTTACGCATAAAAGTTTATATTGGCCGATCAAAGACAAATAAGAGGATGAAATATTTGAAAATCATTCTATCATCATTAGATTGCGGATCTCTGAGCAAAATCATAATTGTCTGCATCGATTCCAAAAAACAGAAACCTAACAGAAATTTGATTTCTTTTAATATCAAAATAATATTCTAAAATTGCTTTAATCTTCCGTTTCATTGCATATCATATTTATTTCATTTGATAGTTATTATTAAAATTTATTCATAAATGCATAAAATCCGCAGTATAGTTATTACTAGACTGCGGATGTTTGAGTAATTTTCAATTTTTGTAGGCAAATTTTAAGAAAGTGGAATTAAATGAAATCTTCATTTTTAGTAGTAGCAGCCTTTTTAGATTTGGAATAAATCAAAATCGTATCAAATTCTATCGGATTTTACATGCCAGCATTGTTTGAAAATTTTCAGGTGTCATAAATGCATAAAAAAAGATCCGCAGTCTAGTCATTACAAATTAAAGTCCTGTCTACATCTGATTTGTGTCTAATTACATTACTATTATCATTTATTGTTTGATTATGTCCCTAATACTGCACAATAATAAATATCTTCTATTATTTTGCTAAGACAAAGTAACATAATAATGATTAGACTGCGGGTTTTATGCATTTATGATAAAAACGAGTAGACAAAATACTGCTGTTGATTCGACAGAATGTCCCAAAAATGTACTTCTTTGGAAGGGATGATTCTTGACGTCATTTGAAGTACCTTTTTCCTATGCGCAAATGTTCATCGAAAAGATCATTCTAGGCCGCAATGATTAGGCCCTCAAAAATTTTTACGTTTACAGCAACATGCTGCCGAATAATCCAAATTACGCCTCGTTAACGTAAAAATAGGACATTTGAGGGCGATCGTGGCCTAGATTGATCTTTTATCTAGCGCTTTTGACTACTGAAAACCCCATCGTTTGCATTATCGAGAAATGAGAACGCGAATCTCGCACCCTTGCAATTCTGGAAAAAGGAGTCTATTCCCTTTTAAGCATAGATGTGTACATAAATACAGACAATCGCATACAAAATAGTTGGTCATATTTTCTTCGAAGAAACTACCAAAAACAAAAAATCATAATCACGGTAGCCGTGAAGCAAACCAGCACGGCAAGCGTTAAAAACGCAATCCGCGAAATAACTTTGACGTTGAAGGCACGGAAAAATAGCATCGCACACGACGAACTCGACCACGCGAGTACGCCTCGCCCCGAGCACGGCAGATTTAGTATACCGAAGAAAAACCAGATAAAAAAAGGCAAAGAAACCGGCAAATCAGGTCCGTATCTATCTCGCCAATAAAAATGTGTCACCAGTCTTAATTGCAATTTTTCTTCCGTCGCTCACGACAAAAGCTCGTTTCCGTGGGCGACGAATAAATAGCGAGCGTCACGATATCGTATACGTTCTACGTTACTGACGATCATCCATAGGCCGCCGCGGGGCAGACAAAACCGAGGGATATATATTTGGAACAAGGTAGAGAAAAAGTATGAGGTCGAAGGTACACTCCTGGACAAAACAATGCCGCGTGCATCTTCAATTTCTCGACGTAGGTATTTCTGAACGAAACACTCGTTACGGTGCAGAATGAAACGACCCATTAACTCGAATACTTGTTCACATTCATCCAGAATACAAGCTGTAAAGATTGTCTTCATCTGCGTTTCTTCTAAAATAATCATCCAAAGTGACTAGCAGATGTTGATGCAATTTCCAATTTTTACAAATCAATTTTAAGAAAGTGGAATAAAATAAAATCCTATTTTTAATAGCAACAGTCTTTCTTGTCATCTCAGTACATACGTACAGTGGGTCCATGAAGTATTAGAATAAGTAACAAAAAAAACAGTGAAAAAATATCATATATTAACTTTTAAGGACTCGATGTAAAGTGGAATCTTCAAATCTCAAATCTATAACAGTTTCGTTCATGATAAAAATTTTTTGAAGTTCTTAAAGACGTTTTCAACATTTTTTAGGAGAAAAGGGTCTTTAGTAACCTATCTGCTACATCATGTAAAAATATCTGGGAAGAGAATGGATACAGAAATTAATAATAGCACACATTTTGTTCGGGAATGTAGGTAAAAAAAATTGGTTCAAGTATGTTTTGCGCGGTCGTATAACTTTCTGGTCTCATACCGGGTCGAACGTGATGTTTCGCCCGGGGTATTTTCTCTCTCTCTCTCTCTCTCTATCTTGCACGTCTCCTTGCAGTTTCTGCTTCTTTTTCCCCGCTCGACACACTCGTCCATCGTCCTTCTTCCCCGTTTCACAGCCATCGGTGTCGCCGCGATTGCACCGCTGACTGATTTGGGTTACGTTGTCACACGGAAGTTTTAGGAAAATCTGAACCCACGCTGTGCTCGTCTCGTGGCAATGGTAACGACCCCGTTAACATGCTACTGGCTCCCCGGATCACCTGATTCATTCTAACTCCCGTGTCCGAGGACCGGCGAAAATGTTCGCTCACCGTACAAAGATCTCCTTCGACGTTTTATCATTTTGTTCCTTTGATTAGTAGACTGCGGATTTGATTTATTTATGTCGAAAAATGGTGGGCACCATTTCAAAATAGTGAACAGACTAATAAGAGAAGTTGGAAACACTAATGTACAATCAAAATTGACCATACATCTTTGACATCTTACTACAGCCATTTTTTTATCTTCTTTCTTTCCAGGTTTTACAAGTGAGTTGAGTATTGGCTGCCATTTTATCATAGAGAAACTTTTTCTTGTGCACAATATAGTACTTCAATAATTAATAGTAGTATAGATACACTTTGTTGTGATTTATACATTTATACATTTATTAAATGCAGTTCTTCGTTTTAAATAGGTAATTCCGGAGCAAAATTTTATTATTTCTCTCAGTTTTTCTAAAAACTTTTCTGCAGAAATGAAATATTATTAGAGAAGGAGCAAGCCTAGTTCAATATAACTTTCAAATACAGGTTAGAGTTTTCTGAATAATTTTTATGTATTTGACTACCAGGTTTTGCAGTTTTGAATGTTTAAAAACTGTCACAAAACCAAATATGCCAAATAGGCTTCTTAAAAATCTAATTAAATTTAAAATATCACTACATCTATTTTGATCCTAACGATTCTGAATAGTCTTGGAATATCATAAAATTATTGGAACACAAATTAGTCAGAAATAATTAAATACGTGATGAGTATTTAAAAAATGACAGATAATATTACCATAATTAATTCAAGCAGCTTTTTTTGACGCAGCTATGTTTCAAGTTACTGATAACATCTGCTTGATACGCTTTTTTAAAATGCAAAATGAATTTCAGAATTTAAATTATTCCATAATATTTCCTTCGCTCTGATTTTACGTTTAATAATTACGTGCGAGTGCACATGTCTTCGTGCAAACATCCAGCCTATGTATGTAAAGCATTCAAGAACGGTCAACAATTTTTCTTCTGTTCCGCTGTCAGTTTTAATAGCCGTTGTAAAATTCGTCTCGTTTAAAGTGACGTTTATGAATTTACACCGACCATCGATCTCGTGCGTCTAATTGTGACTTCGGTCATGATTGATTGCAGGTCCACGCTGTTCTACCGACCTGATGAGAATTGTTCGGATACGTCTTGCATATTACATTGAGTTGAACGAGACTGAACCAATGTTCGTAATTTTTCATCATTTTTGCTCCGAAATTCCATTGATTAATTCAGGAGAGAATTTCTTTTTCTTTTTAATGAACGATATCGAATCTGTGGCAATTTCTATCAAGAGAAACAAATGGAGTTTATTCATTTGAAACTTCGCACGTGTTTTTTCATGTAGTAACATACAGTAACATTTATTTAAAAATGCAGTTTGTTTTATTAATTATTTCTATGATATTTATCCTGTAGTTTATCTGATATTAAAAATTCCTGTTAGGTTTTACTTTATACACATATGGTTATTATTTAATCTGCAATTAACAAGAAGAAATATTCTTCTAACTGTTCAAATTTGATGTTCGACTTCATCCATAAAGTTGCCAAAACTTATAGTAATTAAACAAACAACATACCTGCCCGTAAGTAAAATAAGAAAATTTGTAATTTCAAGTGGATCAATTGAATATATTTTTCTGAATATCGTTAACCAGCTGTGAAAAGTTGTTCAAAGTTTTCAAAATACTTTGATTTTTAGCTACAACTTTAGAGATAGTATCTATATGTATATGTGCCATAGTCACTATTGTTTAAAATTTTTGAAATCAATCTTTAAAGTTAGTAATCTGAATTTATATTCTTCGCAACAATCTTGACGTATTTAATACGACAAACGTGATTATTTTACACTGTGTCCTGTTATAAGACACTTTAAATCACGATTTTTTAAACCACAATCTAAACTTTGAACGTCTAAAGATCAATTATCTTTAGCAGTCCAGGAGTTTGGAACAGAATTAATTGATTTCCACGTTGAAGTGCTTCGCAAAACTCGCAAACAAGTGTGGTTAATTTGCATAATTGATCGAGCAATTCGACGTAAAATGATCGAAAGGGCAAAATCGAGAGACTGGTACGCGTGACTGGGAAAGGTCGGCAGCCATAAATTGCGAGAAGTTGCCGGAAAGTTGGAACACATCAAATGTGTGCTTTTCAGCTGTAGCTTTTAAGATGTACGAGTGGCAGCGGTGCATGATTGCTATGTCGGGGGTTATGGTAACTATGGTTTGCGGTCGGCTATCTCGCTAATCGCTTTACCGAAGCTCGCTGTCTGTCATTAACCTGTTATAAATGCCAACGATCGAACAGCTTAGTCGTAGCACTCGTTTCGTTCGAGACTGACAGGAACGGTAGAGAGAGAGACAGTGAATCGTGTAGCCAAATATTTTCCTTGGTATATTAAATTCGAACCTTAATGGTTCTATGTAATTCGTTTTTAATTATCGTATAATATTTCCTGGGACGTCTCATTCGGTGTGATGACATATTTTCTTACAATTAGTTAATTACTGGCTACAAAAATGGTGAATTTACATTTTTCTAGACGTAATGAAATGCTACCTAAATTATTGTAAATTAAAATTTTTACTATATGATACATAATATTTTAAATAATATATATTATGTTATATTGAAATACATATAACATAATTTAAACTTAAATATACAACATAATATATATATATTATTTTAAATGTTATGATAAGTAAAAATTTTAATTCACTATAATTTAGACAGCATTTAATCACGTCTAGAAGATGTAAATTTACAATTTTTGTAGCTTTTATAGTTTACATTATTCAAATATGTAACAGTGTAGTAAACGTGAATGAACATTGTAAAAATTGGCAGGTTTGATAAATGGTCTGAAGTGCAAGAGTAAAATCCCAATATAATGCACAATTGCGGGATCAAGTTTCCTCGGATCCTTCAGAAGCGTTAGGAGACATAGCAAAAGTTGGAAAGGCATCGTGACTGTGATGGTTCAAGTGCGGCTGACCAGTCTCGGACCTGTTCCCCTGGGATTTTTCCTTTTCCTTAGATCTAAGGTTGGACGTACACGCTGTTCAGAAATAATAGCACAAGCAGGAAATCATCTACAGTACTTGTACAATAAAATTGTCCTGCACCTATAATATAATTGCATCTCTTGTATTTCTAAAATGGAAGAAAATTCATCGTATGTTGTTTATATAATACTGGAAGAAAAAATATAGTTCCTTCTATCAAAAGTCAAAATACTTTCGTCTTGGACTCTGGTAAACAAATTATTGCGAATAGTGGAAATTCATCTTTTTATGTGGCATTATATACATAATTATTATAGGTTTAGTCTGAAAGAATTTATTTATGGTAAAAATGAGTAGGTGCAATTGAAAGCAAGGTTATTAAAATTATTAAAACAGCGAAGAGAATTTCTGTTCAGCTTCTGTCGTTATAATCGATGCAAATAATTTTTATCTTGCATAAAAATCCGCAGTCTATTTGATCTTGGAGGCCATTAAAAATTGAAGACAATCTACCAGAGATGCCATTGTGCAAATGTTAAAGACAATTGGTCCCTTTATGGTCTATTACAATCATTGTAAGCATAAATCATTTATGTATCCTCTTCTTGATGTATACATTATTTTCTAATTAGTTCCCTCCGAGAAACATTTCGAGACTCTGGTCCTGTCCTGTCCCATCTTTTTAAAGAGAGGGTTGCAACAATTTTCTAACTGATGGGTAGATAGTGGCGCGGTAGCATGTTCCAACCTCACTGTGTACAATATTCCTGGGCGCCATTAGGTCCAGATGCGATGTGGCCCTTCGGGAACCTTGAATTTGTAACAAGCAAACGCACATGCGCGTTTGACTTTTAAAATCCCATCAAATTGCACTGCCATTACCAGCGGTACATGTGTATCACTGGAAAGTGCTAATGCACGTAATAAGATCAAGTTCAGCTGTCCATCTGAATAACAATGTAACAAACTTGGTCTCTTGTTGCTAGCATCGAACGAATATCCAATTACCAAAACATTTGGTTCAACAATATTTCTTTATTTTTAATTATAACCTTATGAAACATTCACGAGCGTATTCGTGACATTTCTCTGATTGAAAAGACACCAAACACGACACCATCTGGATCATGTTTGCTCGTTTAACACACGACAAAGTAGAACCTCGATTATCCGAACTGATGATCCGAACATTCGGATAATAAAACAGTTACCTGGTTTGCACAATGAATCGTGTCGCGTATTTAGATTTTAATTATATCTCAGATGGAACTGTTCGCATAGTGGAGGTTCTACTAAATCGTGAATTGTACGGACAAATAGTGTCGTGTTTGGACTCGTTTTAATCAAGACAATATCACGGATACGCTGGTGCAAGTTCCATATGGAAAAATTTCACACTAGGTAAAATTTTTGAAATCGACTTTTGGCCAGCTAGATCGCTGAAAAGGACCACTGTGCGACGTGTCTAATCCCATATCGTGTTAAACTTCGATCATCTCCCAATGGGGATGAAGTAGCAAATATCGTGCACATGTCTTGCGCATACATCGAGGTATTACCGTACTGCCAAACGGCGCAGCCGTTTTCTAGCTGCGCGCCAGACGTCGAAAGCCGAGGATTTCGTGCCGGTTAATGATATTCAAATAAAGAATCACACGGAAGGTCCTGTTATCTAGTTCCGAACAGTAAGTACAGACTGCCGGCTAAGTATCTCATAGCTTGGTTGTCAGTTTCTCTTCGTTTAACTTTCCCGTCGGTCACTTGTAAGCGTTGGAACTATCAAACGAAGTATTCCCTGGTCGATGGGGAAAGATGGAGGGGGTGGAGAGAGGGGAGGAGGGGTGAATCCAGGTCAGTTTAAAATACTGCACTCTGATTCGTACTTTCATCGACCCTATCCACTCGCTTAGCACTCGGCACGATAGTAAATTATAACTCAGCTTCGAAGGAAGAGGGACAGAGAAGGGGGGGAGGGAGAGAAAGATAGAGAGCTGACAGCATCAAAATTAATTTCACGTCTTCTTTCGTGCTTTCGCCGGTGGCTCCAGGAGTCGCTTAGATGGATGCCTACGTTTATTCGTGCGGAAGATATAATGGCGCCCCAGTCCTCCTTACCGCTAAAAGAACCGTGTTGCTGAAAATGCTGGATTTTCGTGTCGGCGGAGAATCTTCGACAACGGCGAAATAGAAAGGACAATGACGGCCAGGGGAAAAAATTGCACGCGAATGTTGCCGTGCGGCGGAAGGAGCCCGGCCTGAAAGTAAAGTCGCGTGAACGTAGAAGACACTGTTCAGACCTTTGAGCGATATTACGTGTACAGTGGAATCTCTGTTATACGAACTAATTGGTGCGCAAACCTGTTCGCGTAATAGGACTTCCCTGTAATACAACAACAAAGTTTACCGCTCGGATTATGTTGGATTTTAACATAAATTAGCTCGGCTGCAGGTGTAAATGTATTCGGATTTGAAGGATTTAACTGTGCGTTACTCACATGGGGTTGTGCGCTGCCCCTTAAGTTAAGAATAATTCTTATTATGAATTAATTCATCTATAATCTGGAATGCCTCAGAAAATTTTCAAGAATTTTCAAAATGATAATTAAGGTACAGGTAAACACTATGACCTCCAAATGACCTTGAGTACAGAACTTTCATAGTTGAATAATGAATGAAAATAATGGAACAATAACTGTGATTGGATTTATTGTTGATTTATTGTTTTCCATTTATTACAATAAATGTTTGTTAATGTTAAGGAAGCTTGAACATACATTTTTAACGTGAAATGGACTATGAAACAGTTTTAAGGTATCCTAAAATGATATCCTAAAAATATTTTGCCGTACCAATTTCATGAAAATCTTATTTCAATAAAATATATTTAAGGTTTCTGAGAAATTTATTATATTCGGATGTAAAAGATTTTTAGATTGGGTGTCAGTCCTAAAATCCGTAAAATATTCGTCATTATTTTTAGTAACTTCTTCAGTGGCTTTTACGCAACTAAAAAATTAGATAAATGAAATTATCAATTCTGTTTTGCATATCTTGTAATATTGTAATTTCTGTATTAACGAAACAAAGGTACAACCTTTATAAAGTACTAGAGACACGTTTTATAAAATCCCTTTTCTATAAATATATTCTTCAATTATTCAATAAATTTAATCTTTTTTAAGATGATAAAAATCTCTAAAAATCAAAATAAACGTACTCTTGCTATTTTTGTAAAGTAATTCACAGTAATCGGTTTTAGTGCTTCGTAGACGTAGTTATTAACCCTTCAGTGGTACCCTGGGATCTCCCATGACTCCAACTTAATTTCTATCAAGTTTCTTTAACATTTCTATAACATATTTAGTCTTAAAAGTTTTTTAAAAAAGTCTTACAAAATGTTAGAAAGGTCTGGAAAACAAGACCATATTCCACTCAAGGGTTAAATGGCATTGACTAGAAAAATAGTGGTTTGCAAGTGCTAAAACTAATACTCTGCAATTCGAAAGTCATAGAAGAATGTTTCACTTTGAAATCGTCTTACCTCTTTGTAATTGACTGAACGGAGAGTCACCGAATTCCGCCGTATATTTCGAACGTCTTGTTCAAACAGTCTCGAGGCAGATATCTAGGGTAAAGATATCAGCGGGTAATAGTAGAAGGGTTAATAATATTTACAGAGTGCTGTGTGTCGAAGAGAAAACGGGAAACGCAATTATGTACTCAGAAAATAACGAAAAGAGGAGAATAGAATAGGAGAGCTCCGGCGTAGAATAAAAGAACCGGAAAAAAGGGGAAGGGGAAAGGGAAAAGATAAAATAGTATTTGTTGAAGCTGAATAGAAGACAGAGTGCACAATTCTATCAGATGCTTCCACGTTGCACGATAAGCCCCTGGTGTCTACACTGAGCCTGCCTAATTCCTTCCTCAGGGACCCTCTGGTACATCCGCCGGCTACATCACGTGCACAAGTTAATGGAAAGAACCGTTAAACGTTTCACTCCGCAAACTTTCTGCCACTATTCCTCCTGCACGTTAGCTATTTCTCTTCTCGAAACTTCTTTTTGATGTTGTGTACACTCTTCCGAACTCCTCGATCTCTGTTTAAACTATATCACGACGTTCCGCGGAACGGGAAACTCGAAATATTTTCCCATCGACACGATCTGATTAGCGTTTACCCTACGGCAGCGGTGCCCGGGTCTATTTTGACCCGGAGCACAGTGTTTACTAGACTGCGGAACTTTATGCAAAATAAAAATTGCCTGCATCGATTGCAAAATATAGAAAACTAAATTGAATGTTATTTCTTCCCTCAAGGGAGTAGACTCCTTTCTCCAGGATTGCAAGGCTGCGGGATTCGCGTTCTCATTTCTCGATGATATAAAAATGGGGGTTTACAGTAGTCAAAAACGCTAGATAAAAGATCGATCTAGGACGCTATCACCCTCAACAGTCCTATTTTTTCGTTTACGAGACGTGGATTGCATTATTCGCCAACGCAATTTGCATTATTTGGAAGCTATTTTCATAGCTACATGCTGCCGAATAATGCAAATTACGCCTCCATACGTAAACAAAAATATATTACGTTATAAAATTACGTAAACAAAAAAATAGGGCTTTATTAACATAGGTGAGATCTTCGTTTCTGTCATAGAATAATAAATAATTTATAAAATTAAGCCTAGAGTTACCAAGTTAAAGGGTTGAAGGTTATTCTAGAAATATTTCAACAAGAATAGCATAGATTAAAATGTTTCATAAATAAGAGATAACTGCGTCACGAAACAAACACAATCTCTTTCCAAAATATCTACGTCAATCAATTTATGACACGGAACTCGCTATTTTTACTATCACTTTAGCTGCAATCTGTCCTCGAATTAGATGCGGAAGTCATTCGCGAAAAGATATTCCTGCGAACGTTCGGGTACAACTTCTGCGCGACATGGTTCCTAAAATTCAATAGCGATTGACGTGGCATAAACCTCAAAACGGGACGTGGCCTTCAACGGATCAGCTAGGCAAGCAAGTCCCTTGGGCCCGGTGGCCTTCGAGGCCAACTCGTAAAGGGCTTTCACTACCACAGGCGTAGGCGTCAACAGCTATTTCGGAGATGACTGGCGAATAAGCAACTCGATTCGATTTGACAAATACAGTGGATCCAAAAAGTAATAATAATAATATTCATTCACGAATATATATATATATTTTTTTTTTGTTTTATAGCAATATGAAACGGAGATTCTATACCATAAATATGCGTGAGGACAGTAATCTTCTTATCCACGATAGAACGCGTCACGCACAACAGCGGCGCTCAACAATACACGCTGTTGATGACGAGGGGATTAATAATCCTTATTTCGCACGAACTTGTTTTTTAGTCGACAACAAAACTCTGTCACGTCAGTTATAAATTGTCGATCGCCTGAAAAGCGGGGAAAAACTCAAGAGAGAGAGAGAGAGAATGTTTTCCTAATATTACCAACTCAAGTAAAACGCAACATGCGACTAAAAATTTTTGCAGGTATATTAAAAATATATGGAGATTGCACCTGCGACATCCGTGCAACTGTTGACATTTTTCCGATCGAGGCGGCATATCAAAACAGAAAAATACCCTGGGTGTCCTGCAATGAATGAATATATGAAAAATGGAAATACTTCGTCAAAGTAATTATAGAGTTCCCACGTACATCATTTCTGACCATTGTACCGGAATATTACATTAAAATTGTTTGCATTCTTATGGTGCATAATCAACACGTTTTAAAATTATATTGTATGAACTTTCTTGTCTGCGAAACAATGAATTTTAATCCATTCTCGAGGTATCACAATTTATTTGTATGAAGCAATATTTTTAATATCTCATCTTTATTTTAATAACGGATCTATTTAAAGTAATATTTAATAACATACAGGATTGTATGTATATTATAATTAATTTTTGAAGCTCGATATTATCCCTAACCTAAAAATAATTCTTGATGACACAAACGAGTAATAAAGACCTGTGCCTCAAACATTTTTTAAAGTTTCGCAGCAGAAAAATTAATAAAAAAAATATTTCAAATTCACGTTCTTTGATCAAAATTCATGTGAAAATCCGGTGGTAAATGGATTTGAGGATTTGGATAAATTAGTTTCATTTATTTAAAAGAAGAACCAAACTACTTGGCTCCTTTTTTTAAAAAATTGACTCCTGTGCGTCGAAATCAATACACATTTTCATTTCCAAAAGTATATATTCATTATTACATACCAAATTGACAATGTGTATCTGGTTTTTCACAAACTTTGGTTCGAATACGAATCATCTTGATTTGTTTACTGGTTGAAAAATGAATGTGAAAGATGAATGGCACTCGAAGTAGAGTCGAGCAGGATCATTAAAGATCCGCAACGGTGGTTAATCCTTTGTTACGCGATAGAATTTCCTAGAGGGTCGCGGCTGGATAGATGAGAATGATAATGCCCAGTGTTCGGGAAGGCATTAAAGATCAAAGTCGGAATAAAATTATTCATTAGGTGACCGTATAGTAGCCTGGGCGTAGTGGTAAGTTCGATCTAAGGTAGGATTCGCCTAATTTGTTCTTAAGGGATTCTCTGATACATCAGAGACTCTATCGCGCGGACCGGTTAATGGAGAGGAAGGTTATCCTTTGGGACAAAGGGACTTCTCGTTAGGTCGCTCCTTTAACCGTTTCACTAAACTCTCGTGACGTCTTGAGCTTAAAATCCCGTCGGGCTGCTTGTCACTTCTGTACTTTCGGCCGGGGCTGGCTCATCCGTCCTCCTGGCATCTCTGTTCTTCAGTTCATCACACATTCCATTCTGGTAATTGAGAAATCCTCCGAGGAACCTACCGTTTTAGCGGGATTTCCGTATCTCGAACTTCTTCGCTTCGTTTTTCCGCCAGATAATCCTTCCGTTAGGTTTAATCTGTCATTCAGGGTCTCTCAATGAAGAAAATTCCACCTTGACGCTCGCTCTCGTGCCGACTCAACCTCACCTGTCCTTCCCTGATTCATTACCTGACTGCGAATCTTTGGGCGAGTACAACAAAATCTCTGATAACGTCGAAAGATTCGTTCTTCTGTGTCAGTATGTAAAATAGTGAGTTTGTTCAAGAATTCGCAGTCGAGGAAGTACAGTTGAAGTATCTCCAAAACTGTTGACGATACTAAACAATGTTCCAGACGAAAGTTAAACGGTATCAGAGGCTATATAAAGGTCAACTTTTTTTTAAAAATGGAATCGCATATTTTTTAATACACTACTCGATGCTACGGACTCGTTATTCCATACATTAAAGTACTAAATCACTCATGTTGAAAAATCATCTTCTTTCTATATGGACGCGCAGAGGTCATATGAAGGTCAATTATGTTTTTTAAATTGTAAGAAAAAGCCGTAAGGAAAAACGGATTTATGTATTAACAAAATTGGGCACACTGATAACCAGAAGTTAACGACCGACGTGTTTGTCGCGGGCGCTCTCGTTTCAATCTGTCTTACAATTCTTCTGTTATTTCTGATTTTCTATTTTTATAAAAGCTATGGGTTAGGGCTGTTAACACTTTACCTACTGGAAGCCTATTAATAGGATTTTCAATCATTGTGCTGTACCAAAAGAAAGCACAGAAATTTTCTTTTACATTGCAATCTTAAATGAAATTATTAGATGACGTTATTGAGAATGACTTGTTAGTTCACAATGAAAATTGCTGTTGCTATTGAAGGTTCCATTAAAAAGTGTTCAAAAATTCAAAATTATGCAATAATCACCGGTCGGTAATGTATTAATATACACACATACATATACGTACACCATTCGTACTTCAACTCTATAAAATGGAATCGCATATTTATGGCGAAAAAACATTAGTTCAGAAGGTACTTTGATTACTTTTTAATGTTCAAACACTTTTTCAATATTGAAGTAATAACGATACTGTTACTTGAACTGCTAAAATAATCTTTTACTCGATTATTCATTCAAGGTTGTGATTCTTTCCCTTCGCTTTGTTTAAAGGTAATATGTAAAACGCGGAGATCCTGAATACGAGAAAGAAATAATCAAATACAAACGAATATAAACAGTGCATAATTACCTACGGAGTATTTACTTTGTATAATGTATGCAGGAGAAACTGTTTTAATATACGGAATGACGTAAATGACATACATGCTTTTGGAATCCTCGCATGTAGTCCCATACTCGTTATCATTTTGAATGCATAGAAAACGTAGGTATACACCTGCCACATTTCTGGGCTGCGACAGTTTTTCGAGCTCTCTGTCTGCAGCCTTCATACATTTATAATTCCTTTCTACCAGGCTATGGTCTTTCTATTAAGATTTTGTTTATGGTTTTTGGAAAGGAGAATGCAAGAGTTAATTTCGATTTAAAAGATCTATTTTTATTGTGATTTTAGTATTTTTATCATTTTAGTATTTATTTTTATCATTTATTCATTCGACTATTCGAATTAAGAAGTCCAACACGTTTGAAGAATCTAAGCCCATTTTTAATTTTTATTCTTCGGATTTTAGTCTTTAAATATTCTTTGATAGTAAATCCTTGACGAGTAAGTTTCAAGACAAATATTTTTATTTTTATTTGTAGTGTATAATTGTTTGAATCATGACACAGAAATCTTTTTATATATTTTTATAAACAAATTTCTTTCTCGTTGCAAATGGCCACTGCCGTTAGAGCAACGTTGAATAAATAAATAAAAAGAAAATTTCTTTCAGTGCAAGAGCACGAAAATTCTAGTAAAATGTCAATAAACTAATGCACAAAACGGGAATTATGTGAGTCACGTAGAATGCAAGGAAACATGATTAACACTAGGTTTACGGAACCCGTCAAAATGACGGGTTCTAATATTCTTAATGTGCGATTATTGAGATTGTAAAGATGTTTCCCTGAGGAATTATTTACCAAATTTATTTCTTTTGGAATACAATATTGGAGAAATGGCCAAAAATTTGGATAGACACATTCTTGTTATGTTTATATAATAATGTGAAATAGGTTTTACAATGCTTTGTGGAATAATGGAATAGATGATTCATGTTCCAAGTAAATATTTATTGTCCATTGGCGGGGACAGAAGGAGTGCTCCTTTATATAAAATATTGTTCACAATTAGGTCAGTTAAAGACGGCAATCGAAGAGAAACGAGCGTCATTAGTTCCAGAAAATAAGTTGTTTTCCACTACGGTAATGCCAGACGATATATTTCATAGAGAATACGACGGAAACCATTCCAGTTTAGTGGGGATATATTAATTCATTTACCATAGCCTGATCGATTCCATTTTTACTCATTGTGGATTGTGCAATACGTTCTGTTATTAACAGGAAATCTTTTTAACGCATAATAAATATGAAAACTATTAATTAAAAATGCTACAAATTTGTTCGGTAATAAAACGAACAAAAATTGCTTATTTTGTGAAAGGATTAATTAGCAACGTCATACATGCATTTTCATATCTTTAGATTAACTTTTCATATATCAAAAAGATATATTCACGCTTTTCATCAATTTCATACAAAAATGAGATTGGTAAATATTAAATTTGAAGAAGTGAAAGTGCTGTCGAATTACTGTGATTTATATACATAATAATTTTATACTGATATGATTAATTAGCAATTTTATAATGGTATGATTAATTAATAATTTTATATTAACGCGTGAACCAGTTTCGAACGGTTAGATTAATTTAAAAATACGGGAATCAAAAAGACATTATATTTTTAATAGATATTAAATTCTGAAAAATAAAACTGCTATAAACTGTTGACATAAACGTGTATTATAAATGCATAAAATCTATTGATCAAGTGTTTCGTTAATTATTGTGTATTTTGAAATATGATTTCATAAATATGTATAATTCATAAATACATATCAACGTTACAAGACAGTTTGTTAGCCTGTCAACCGAAAAGTTACAGCGTGTTTCCTTAATACGCTTATTTTCTTTGTCAACTATAAAGTTCGCGGATCCTAATGAATGTTTACGACCGAAGAATAATTAACGGCGTTGTAGTATTATAAACATCGCAGTGCTGCATAATGGTAATTACGTTTGAAAATATCATCACAAAAGTCTCGGCGCTCATTTGTTATTGCACCATGGTCGTTACATTTACGTTGTTTATTTATGCATGTAAACCGTTTGCGTGTTGCATAATTATACTGGATCCGCTCATAGGATAACACAGCAAACGAAATGTTTTCGTCTACATCAACTGTTCGTATACTATCGCATTAATTGTTCCAGCTGAATATACGGTTGCCAAACCGAACGATTCGCCAAAAATTGAAATCATCGGTCATTCAATTCATCCGATCCACATAATTCGTATTTTTCATGAAAATTTCTTTCGTGCATGGAACATTATTTTTACATTGCATGAACACTTGAAAAATTATTAAATCGCTGAAAAACGCTTTATTCGACAGATCGATGTCAGTGAGAAAAGATGACGATGGAAAAATCGAGATTAATTAATACATTAATGAGGAACCGAGCGAGCGGAACTGAAACCTGTGATCTTCAGGTTCTTAATCATCGGAATCCCCTTCAATTTTTCACAGTTTCATAATACTTCAGAAGATTCCAGCTCCACGTTCAAACGTTTTATACCCATGCTTGATATTAATTTATTTATTTGCTAGTAATCTGCGGACTTAATCAGCTTTTATTTAATCGAAATTTAATATCAGAGTTTTGGGATGACTGCAACTAATTAAAATATATAATATTCGATAATTGTATTTTAATTTCATTCCGCTGCACGTAATTTTCATGTAAACAACTAGTCGGTGTGTGTGAGTGTGTGTGCGTCGATCGTTATTAATTTTTTACTTCGTCTTTTACGGTAATGGTAGTGTCAATACGCTATTGAAAATTATTCAAATCATTGTTAAAAAAAATCCTGATTACATCTACAATCTTACAATTACAATCTACAAAGTTTTTGCATTAATTGCAAGACACAGGAGCTGTAAATAAATTTAGATTTTTCACTAATAATTTTAACGTAGTGGAAATAATATATGTATTAATACCCTTAAAGTATTTTAATCTTTTCACTGCTTTAAGTTGCACATAGTCATTTTCGATAAAAATGCATGAAATCCGGAGTCTACTTATCGTACACATAAACAGCCATGGTCAGTGAGCCTCTTGAAAATAGTGAAAAATAATTCAGAAAACGTGTGTTCTCTATCAATTTCGTTAAAATCGGTCGACGTTGCAATGAGCTACAAACGTTTAAAGATGGTAAAAATTGCAGATTTCTGCAGAGAAAATTCTAAAAGTGGTGTTTTGCAACTTTTTTATGTAGGCTTATATGGAAAATTTAGAAAACACGTTTCGTAGATCTGTATCAATTAAATTTTCTGAAAATTTCATCAGAATAGTAAAATTTGCAGATTTTTTTCGGCCTCTAACTGCAATCGATCTAAGGATTCTTACATCTTTCAATGCCTGTCGTTTCTTCCCGCATCAATCGATTTCGATGAAACTTTCACAGTGCATATAATTGACACAGATCTACAAAATGTATTTTTTGCCAGCTATTCGGGGCCGCGACCTCTCTGTGCGTCGTTATAAACCTACATATACATAATAGCTTGTGAGAAATATAAAAATTATATGGCACCGCGGGGGCGAGAGTTGAATGAAAAGTCGGATACAGGGGACGATTACGTAAAATATCTGAACAGGACAGCGGTATAATAAGTTTGATTGTCAGCGTCGGGAACCGTATGGTACCAGAGCAGACTGACCATCATATTGGGTTTACGAGAAGCATAACGTACTAGTCTCCCTAATCCCTCCTTTAGGGCTGCTTCAACCTCTGCATATCATAATGACCGCTTAAAATAATGAAACTCCGGACGGAACACTGGATTACCACGTTTTATGGTATTTTCGTTCTCACCGTGGCGTGGGCTTATACTCCAACTTTCTACAATACCATAATTTCGCGTAAATAAAACGCGAGGCTTGAATTTCATTAGTGCACAATGTAGCCGTCTGGTTATTGCACAATTCAAACTTGCATATTAACGCGACCGGGCTTGGCTGCGAAAAATTATCTGCGATTATCCGCGGCCTTTTAACCTGCAACACGCGTTTAGTATGTACCTGGTTATGGCACTTTGTAATTCGTTCTCGCCTGGGTCGCGTGGGAGCACAGTGCTCGACATAGTAATCAGATACTTCGCACGTTCGTACAGGGTTTAGCATAAGTTTTGGCACCCTCTTCAGAAGCGGACAGGGAACAAGACAATGAAAAATATTGTTTTAAAAATGTTCATTTGAATTATTGAAACAACAACTTACCATTTGTTATATTACACCCTGTATATTTTGTACACAGTGGCCGGAATTAATATTCGGACGCTCTAAAAAAGACGATAACTTTTTTGATATTGTACTATACGATTTGAACTTTTTTGGGGAGTTAGAGCAATTAGTTTACTACAAGATGTGAAAAGAAATTTTTTCAAAAATTGCAATAGGTCGGAATTGTAGAAAAAATACTAAAAGTTGCATTTCACAATTTTTTTATGAGGGCCTATATTGAAAATTTAAAAAATACGTTTTGTAGATCTGTGTCAATTGTATGCACTGTGAAAGTTTCATCGAAATCGGTTGGTGCGGGAAAAAACGACAGGCATTGAAATATGTAAAAATCCTTAGATTTACTGCAGTTATAAGCCGAAAATCGTGAAAATCTGCAATTTTTACCATCTTTAAACGTTTGTAGGTCATTGCAACGTTGACCGATTCCGACGAAATTTTTAGAATATTTTTAATTCACACAGATCTATAAAACGTATTTTTTAAATTTTCAATATAGGCCCATATAAAAAAATTGTAAAATGCAACTTTTAGTATTTTTTCTACAACTCCGACCTATCCAGAGTCGAATTGTTTCTAATAGTCTGAGTTTTGTTTTCAGAAGTCTCAAAACCAATGGGTATTGGTAGCCGACACAACGCACATAATAACTGTAAGTACTCTCCATGAATTGATTGAAAACCAATTTTTTAACTTCGCTCGTACAATATCAGTTTATTCGTAATTACAGTGGATCTAACAAGTGTTTGAACACTAAATAGCCTTAAATTGAACCACGATAATTTCGTTAAAAAAAATAGTACAGTATTGAGCTTGGACTCGTTCTAAAGCTTGAAGCTTCGCAGACAATCTTTCCTTTTATTCTAGGATATTTTTACATGATATAGCAGATGAAAAACTGAGGACATGCTTTTTGTAAAAAATGCTACAAATGAAACAAAAAGTTTTTTCTGGTAATAATCTATTACAGATTTGTAGATTGAATCTTTCTCTTTACAATAACTTCTTAAATATATGTATTGCAAATACGGATTGCAAAGATGGTAGTACAGTAAACGCTCCTTTACTGTCCGGGTTCGTGGCCACGATCACTGCCTACCCACTCCACTGCTCCGCTGTTCGGCTCTCTATTGAAGTCTCGCTCGGCGCGGTCGGAGCGGTAGACGCAGTCATAAATCAAAAATAGTGTCCGGGTACGATCACTGTCCGTGCAAAACACGGCTGTTGGACAGTAAAGGGGCGTTTACTGTACACCTTCCACTCAAAGCTCGATCAATCGACTAGAAAAAATCGTAAATCAAGTTTTAAGCATTCGTTGTAAAGTGGACGATTCAATCTTTAGAAGCATAAAAATAGGCACTGAATATGCGAAATGTAACTACAATATTATTAACCCTTTGCACTCGGAATTATTTTAACTGGAAAATTAAACATTTCTTCCGATCTAGAATATTTCCATTCCCTATGATTTTTGAAATTTTATGCGTATGAAATTGGTATAATACCTCATACAATACCTAAATGTCTAGTAATTGATTAGATATCGATATATTTAATAATGTAAACAATATTTTGAATAATGGTACCGCAATTTTTAGTGGTGCCTCAGAGGGGACAACCGAGTGCAAAGGGTTAAACCGTATATTGACGCAAGGGTTAAGTTTGGGAAGCAAGAGTCAAATATGGGTTAAAAACTGCACAGACACTTGCAACGCGTGCAGTAGCAAATTATGTGCTGCAGGAAGTTCCTTCTGCTCGTCGAAGCCGATAGGAGAGGTGCGATATTCATCGTCCTGCTCGCAAAGAGCGTAATCTGTTTAAAAAGTCGAATGTCTCCTGATTTACACGCTCGTTCCTGTATTCCCCGAGGGGGTGGTGAGACTAGGGGTTGGGGGTGCGGGTAGGTCGTGGCACCAGGGAAGATTTGCGACGGAAGAAACTTTTCCGTAAGAAAGATTAAGGTGCTGGCATCCACTCCTCCATATCTTTAAGTTCACTCGTCGCTTCGGCCTTTACGGCGCTTTAAAAAGACACTTTCGTGATACCGGCTCCGCGCAACGCCCGAACTTCGCGATTAAACTTTTACGGAAATTCGAAATTAATTAGCGGAACGGGAATTTGTTTTTCCAAGTAATTACATGTAATGAACGTCAAAAACAGAGTCGCTCGGCGGACGTGTCGCGGGCTACCAGCGAAAGTGGCCGAGTTTTACCAGTTCTCGACATTGTTCCGGGGTCGTTTGAAATAAATCGAAGCTGAAATTTAATCATACTAAAGTTCCGCAGAATTTTCTTGCGGGAGCCTGCGGGAGAGATTGAAACGCTCCCTCAGCACTGACAGTATGGCGCGCATGAACTGGATTTTTATTCGAGAAGCAGTCAAATGTTTGCGACGTTAGCTTCTGGGAAAATTGATTCTATTGTTCTGTCGTGTGAACGAATTTCGTTTATTTTTCATTAATGGAGTGTTCGATTCTTCTGTTTGATTAGTGTTCAGACGTTTGATCGAACTCATTTGAGAGTGAACCTTCTAGCACCGGTCACAGTATCGATTTTATATAAATTGTCCCAAGAATGTTGATGCTTCCTTGAACAGGCTGATTTCTGAGGTTAATTCAAGTAACTTTTTCCTTCGCGAAAATATTCTCCGCGGCTTTGTTCTCGAGGTATTAACGAAAAACACGGACCAATGAGAGCGCGGTCTCGGGGAGAGTCCGGCTCGGCGATAGGTGGCGCTGCGCGTGGCGTTGGGATTGGTCGAGCCGGAATCGGTTTGCAGTAGCCGCGCTCCGATTGGTCCGTGTTTTTCGTTAATAACTCCGTAACGAAATCTCGGAGAACATTTTCGCAAAGGAAAAAGTTGCTTAAAAGGACCTGAGGAATATTCAAGCACACACTGTGATAAAAATTGCGGAAATCTACATAAATTCAATCTTGTCATTTCCATAAAGCAATCAGTGTTTTACAGAGCAAACACTTTTAGTGTTCAGAACTCAATTTTCCTGCACATTTTCGACTTATTCATCCCGAAATCCAAATCGAGAAGCACTATATAGTATATAGTATAGTATACTGCAGGTCTAAAAATTGTCGGTCCAAAAATTTCGACAGTGTCTTATCGTCCACAATACTGTTATTCTTACAGTGGCACGAATAGAAACGCGATTGCTCGTGCCTGGAATTGATAAAAATTTTAGAATCGGTCTGTCTCCGTTCGGAAATCTTATCCGGATTATTTTTCCCACGGAACGGGGAGGGAGGGGGATATTTCGTCGGTTTTTCACCTCTCCCCGCGTTGCTCTCCTCTTATTTTTTTTCTCTTTTAATGCGAATTTTACGACGCGTATTTTCGTGGTACACGCTTTTGCTTTTTATTTGATGGTCGTGAAACATTTCATATGCAACTGTATGAGCGTTCATGGTACGCCGAGCGTACACGCGCGCTCGCTTTTTCACACGCATGTACACAGACACTCTAGCCCCTGTGTTTTTAACGTGCACTTATACCAAATCTGTTATCTGTGCGCGCTTCTTTTCGCCTGTTCATTTTTTCGCGGTTTTTACCTTTGTCGGATAACAAAGCACAACCAGAATCGTCCGCCGCCCGAGTGTTTGTGTTCGACAACGGCCGCCTGTCGCTCGTTCATTTTCGTTTTCCGACAGGGTGGCTGCTTCTGTTAATATTCGAGAAACGAATGGCTGCTTGCACGCACGCACCCTCCATCAGACGATCATAGTCCGCGGAATTTTCGCGACCCTTCTCGCTCGCCGATTACTGCGGGTCAACCTCTCCCCCAACCGTTCCGCTAACCGACGCCGTTAATAAATGACAGCGCGCGCCCAGTCGACCCGCACTGTTTGAAATTCTCAATGTTTGCACTGAGAGAAACCTGTTTGGGTTTTGCGTCATTGTTAGACCATAAGTCACTCGCAATAATATTCTGACACTTTTAACGGACCATCACTTTTTTAACATTGGACCGTACGAGTTGGATTTTTTTCTTTTGATAAATTTACATTACATTCTTTTTTGACAATTAGTTTATTACATGACGTAAACATAAATTCTGGCGAAATTGCAATTGGACGGAACTGAAGCTGAAGTCTGAAGTGAAGCTCGTTCCTGATCGTAGTTGTAATTCACACCGCAGTATTAGGGACAGTCCTAGTGGATTTTGTGCCGCAGTAATGAGCTCCTCCTTCACTTTAATATACGTAATGCTGAGGGCTCAATTTTTTATTAAAAAGGCAAGAGAAGTTTCTTTTAATATTTTTATTCTATCGAAGTAGGTATCTAAATAATAATAAAACTTTCCCCTATTCAATTTAAAGCAATTTAAAAAATGTCCAATCAGGTGAACAACGGTCCTTTGGTGATGGAGATAGAAAAAAAATGGTCTTATTTTTATCTTTTATATAGAATGTTTCTTAAATCCTGGGATTATAAAAATATGAGAATGATTGACAATTTTGTTTGCCTCGCCAACGAGAATACATTCTCATAGATTATACAAATTTATTCAGGGCAAAATATTTATTTTTATGTATTTCAATCTCATCGGGAAAAAATACCGCGGTAAAACGTACGCCCGCAGAGTGATAAGTACATTCACCTTATGCAAAATTTTCTAAACATTGTGGAAAAATCTCGGAAAGTTCACCGTATTAACAGAGAGAGTATCTGTGCTCTTTTCACACATAATTGTCCGACTGTGAAAATCGTTGTAACACACGAGAAAAAAGGGTATTTTATTTCGAATTGATACGTACGTACCGAATCCCAAGAGTATGCAACCTATTTATCCCGGCATTGTTTCTTTCCGATTCTCTTTTTATTTCAATTAATGATTCTGCATTTCGTTTACCTAGAGTACATATTAGCAGACACTTAACCGACTCTAGTGGAAGAGCTTAATGGCTCTTCTGATCGGAAGGAAGCAACAAAAAAAAAGGAAACGTTTATCGGTGTTGCATCGCGCCACAATTTTCAGCCGCTTCACGAGTGCCTCGAGTATACTCATTCGACAACGAAGTGGAAAAAAGAGGAGAAGTAACGGGTCGGGCAAATTCGTTGATATTAAATTCTGATCGTATATAAAAATTCTTTTGTCTATGAAAATATCGGAATTTAATGACAAGATTATATTTATTTATAAATGCTTCAATGAAGTTCCTTAAAAAAATTGAGATTTTTTTCAAATTTCAATCATTGTAAAGAAAAAATCAGAAACCAGTGATTTTGAATGGCTTAGTAGTTATAGTGTTGAAAATATAATTATTATTTTCGGGTTATTATAATTTTTGAAAGAACAAACATAATTTTATTTAATAATAATAGTAAGAATGTACTGCTCGGTTATCTCCCATATGTTCTTTTCAATTATTAACGTTTTAAAATACAAATGTTAATATGTAGAAATTAAATTGACTTGAAATCCCCTCAGGCACGAGCATATTGTAGTGAAACTAATCTTCATGAATCAGGCTAATGTTTGGCATGCAAATTCACGAACCCATTCTATTATGCTGTTCTATGAGGTAGCAAACGGACTGACGGATGACAGTGGCTATTTAACGTGGATTTTTGAATGCATGTTTGCAGAAGAAAACTACTAAATCTTCTAAAAAATTAAAATTCACATTCTGTACAGATTTGAATTTTTATTTCATTTTGTCGTGTTTTTGTAGTTTCGTAAACATTAGATGAAATTGAAAAATTGTACCGTTTTTAGCTATTTTAGTGTTTCGTGTTTTATTCATATTATTCTTATAATTTTTAGTTTCATCAAACAAGAAAAAGTAAAAAAATCGATGTAGCTCTACTAAAAAATTAATTAATTTTATAATGACATGTTAATTTGTACAAGTAGCTCCAATAATTCCAGTACAAAAACAAAGAAGAAATCAATGTAGTCAGAGTCCTACTTAAAAATTCATTAATAAATTAAGCATAATGGTAAATAAAATAATTCGATGACTAGAATATATATGCCTTAAGAATCGAGATGGAGAGCTAACAGATTAATAGATGGTCTGTTATGTTTCACCGCGATCCAGAATCTAACACAGATGCTAATTAGCGGAGCATTGCGTGTATCGAAATTCCCCATGTGCCGGCAGTAACGAAGAAATTCTATCCGTTCGGAGTTGGCCTTATTTGGAAGCATTGAACCGCGATATCTCTCCGATTCGACGAGGAATGGCGATGGGCGAGGATGGCGAGTGCTTCGGGAGGGGGTAGCAATGGGGGTGGAGGGGCATTCGCGGTGCAAACTTTGCTAATTTCTTGAAACTCTGAAACTTCCTTCGGTTACTCGATACTCTTAATTCACTTCTGCGAGTTTAAACATTCTCTCGCATTTAGCCGCAGTACGACGTAGGAATTCAATAAACAAGTTACACGGTGCTCTCCTTTGATTTCAAATTTCCTTTCAATCGCGTGGATTAATTAAGGCCGAGCGCAGAAAACTAATTAAGGACTGGCGTTTAGTCGGCCTACCAGCGCGGCGTAGGCACTACTTTACATGGAAAACTTTCTGTTTGGCCATGCTTGCGCGCATTTATGCTGCTTAGCCGCCATCCGCATGCCCCCCCGCGCGAGCTCTCCATGTCTCAACGTGTCTCGGAATGTTTGGCAGCCTAAATAACAGCCTACCGGACCGCATCAAAGTTTCCCTCCATTCTGAATGAATGGCAAATTAAGGAATGCCCGACGAGCAGCTGCTGCTCACCTGTGATTTAGCCTAACCCCTCTGCCCATCACGGCGGCCATGCTCGTCCTGCGGAAAAAGTAATTATGCACTTGACTGCGGATCTTCGTGCAAATACAAATTATCTGAGGCACTCGTGGAAATACGGAAAATAGATGAGAACACACCTCTTGCAGAAATTATTTAAATCGATTGTATTGTACAAAAACAGAAGATATCGTGATTCCCACTAATATTCGGACACTCCTAACAAGACGATAACTTTTTTTAATATTGGACCATACGATTTGAATTTGTTTCTTTTTGCTAACTCGTATGTTCCAACGCGTGGAACATACTCGAATGTTCCGCATGCGCACGCGCACTTTAAATAGGTTTTCCAACACATTTTTCTTTCTCTAATGTCGAGTCACACTCGACAAAGGAGTGCAAAGAGTTAATCTGGCAACTCTGAGCGCCACTAATGCATATCCTTAAAGTGCCATCTTCCCAGATGAACAATTAATTTTTTCTTATTCTTGGTCATATTCAAAAAGTTCTTACTAAATTGTTTACAAAAATTCACAGTATCAACGACGTTATATACCAATAAATAGCAATAAAACGATACTTTTTCTAATACGATTCCCTTTGTACTGCTGTTGATAAAATATTATGTTTAAAAGAATTTATTTATTTATTTATTTCACATGCCACGACCTAGTCACGTGACACGTTTCGTCTCTGTCGTGCATGTGTCCGGTACTAGAAGAGAGATAGAGAGGGTAACTTCCTCCCTTCATCAGGCGACTCTGGTGGCACAGGGTCGAGGTATTTATTTAAATGGATTAACATAATGAATATTGTAGCGCTGGATACGTGGATGGCTGAAGTGCTTATTATGCTTCTTAGACTGCACCCTGTGAGTGATTCTATCTTTGGTTTGTACGTTTGACAAGATAATGTATGTTTGATGCTCGCTGTACAATAAACACAGTCCATGTTACGGAGCCGGTGTTTGCGTAGGCGAAGCTCTCACTAGATAGTGAAGTATAATGTAGAGGGAATACAGAACAGGACTGGAACTGCTTCTCGGTTGGAGAAGTTGGATAGCTCGATGATCAAACTCTCTCCATGGTGTATACTGAAGATATTCGTCGATTTTTCAGCAACCTCCGCGGAAAGTTGATCTTGCAAAAGTGTTTAACATATATTTCTTCTGTCGATTATCGTTCAGGATGAAGCGGTGGAAACTGTAAACGAATATAATTTGAATAATACAGCCGAAAACATATGGGAAAATTTTTCCTAATTTCGATGATCTCTTCGCAATTATTCTTCTACGTATTTGTCCATAAATCAATATACTCAATTCTTTTATTTTTACAATTTTCGGAAATAAAATATTTTGGTTCTGATATATTTTCTCATTTCATATTATCTATACGTTTGATCGTATTAATTAATTTATTAAACTGTGGACCTCTCTGTAAGAATTTACAAAAGATTTATTATATTATAACATTATTAATAGAGAGATATTAATCGAGAAATTACTAATATTATAGACCTCTAAATAAAATACGAGATACATACATAGAATAATGCATAAAATCCTTATTTTTATTATTACCTTTTTGTGGTCTGTATAATGTTCGAGAATATTTGTTGAATTAATTACCGAGTTTTACTTCTTCCATGGACCAGACGGTTTTATTGCCATAAATCCAGTAAACCCGATTATTTTCACTTACACCGGGACCGGTGCTGAAAACTGCGATTCACGAAAGGTGTTAAAAACAATCTTGCTTTCTCGGTTTTGTCGTACGGCTGAAGTATCAACCGTAATTCGAGAGTTGAAATGGGAAGGGGACAATCTCGAAAGTTTCCTTGGACGAAGAGACTCACTTTAGTGCCGCGTCCCATTTCCGTAGTTACGCCGAATAGTTGTTTCACTTTCGCGTTTACTTTTATTCTTAGCTCGTTAAGAAAAATTTGACATTCAGCCGGCCGCTGTTATCACAGTGAATTCATAATGGAGAACAAGTTATGTAATGTCCGAAAGTATTTCGACCAGCAGATCCTTGCAATAAAATCGTCCTTATTATTTTTATTTCATACTAACATAATAGTGTTAAATGCTGAAAATGGTACCTAGCGTCGTTTCGTGTGAATGAAACTAACATGGAACTTAGATCACGTCCAGAAGTATTCGGACTATCGAACCCTTTCAATAAAACTAGCCTCATTTTTATTTTCCCTTATGCATGCACAGCTAATATTAAATGTTGAAAAATGGTACCTAATGTCGTCTTGTACGAATAAAACATTTCCAAGATATTTACGTATTGTCTAGTATTATTTGGGCTATCAATCATTAAGTTTTAAGTATTAAGTATTAAGAAATTCGATTTTCATGGACGGACAAAAATGAAAAGAGAGTTTCGAGCGAATGCTCGTACATCGATAAGAGTTCCACGTATTTATAAACAAACCGAATCCTTCCTCCCGGTCGGAACACCGGTGGGGTGGGGGGTGGGGGGAGGGGGGCTGTATATAAAGCGGATCGTTCCGTTCGGTCGCATTTTATGCGAAAATGTGCCGCGACCGGCCAGAGAGTACAAAATATTTTCCGACAAGTTCATTTTTGTTGAAAAAGTTAGAGCCGTGGCTTTTCGCGGACTATTTAGCGCAGTTAAAGTTATTTACGGGTTAGACCTGTATTTACCGACCGACCAGCAATTGCAGAAACTCTTATTTTCCGCGCATATGCGAAACCGTCCACTCGACTGCAGCTTAGGCCGGAGTTACGTTCAAACCGCAACCCAGCCGGGAAATTGTACAGTGAACTCTTTCTTGTTTTCGAAAGTCGTTTTGCCGGACTTTTTCGATTATAAATTATTTTCGGTCGTCAGGCGATTGTACGATGCCGGCGGATTAAATCTGTGTCGAGTTTTCCTTGTCGCGTCTGTGTCATTCCCATTGTTCCTCCGCCTTTCGAGCGTGAGCGCCGATAATGCCACTTAACCGCTTTTAAATCAATTGTTTGTCAAATAATACTGAAAATATGTATTTCAAACTCTTACATAGACACTTCATCAAATTTCACAGAAGCTTTCTAAAATTCCGTTGTGTACTAAAATTGTATTCTCTCTATATGAAGTTAATTTAATTTTAATGAAGTCACTTTATGTCTCTTCCTCAAAATACAGTTAGGAGCATAACTGATCGCACACACTTTAAATCAGAATACCTTTTTTATGAATGAACCAAATGGCTTTAGTTTCTCTGTAAGGCTAGAAGAATTAGTTGAGTAAATGACGTCTAATAAATTTGTTGAAAAAATGCATTTTGTCGGAATTGTGAAAAACAATAGTAAATATTGATCTTTACAACTTTTTTAGCTGGGCCAATAACGAAAATTTGGAAGGTTTGGTCAACTAATAGGTATAAATTATATACGCTCTGATAATTTCATTGAAATTGGTTAATTGGTTTACGAGTTATAAACGATCGAAAGTGGTAAAAAGTCCGAAAATCTTGAAAAATTATAATGTTTACCACTTTTGATCGTTTATAACTCGTAAATCAATTAACCAATTTCAATGAAATTTAGCAGAACACATATAATTTATACGAGTTGACCAAACACATCTTTTAAATTTTCCTTATTGGCCCACAGCTAAAAGGGTTGTAAAAATCAATTTTTACTATTGTTTTTCACAATTCCGACCAAATGCATTTTTCCAACATATTTTTTAGAAATCGAAACATATGAAATATGCAATTAATCCAGATTTAATAGTCTCACTCTCAGAATACATTATTAAAAATGTATTGGGTTGGAAAGAAAGTAATTTCGGTATTTTGAGGTGAAATAAAACCGAATTTATTTTATTCAAGCGATGAACTTTAATCAATAAAATATTTTCTTATTTATTCTTTTTGGCAAAAGATCATCGCACGAAAGGGAAAATATATTATTCATTAAAATTCATTGCTTGAATAAAAAGATTGGGTTCTATTTATTATAATACCGAAATTACTTTCTTGCCAACCCAATAGATTTCACTCGAATTTATCGTTTCCCACATCTAAGACACAAAATATTACTTTATTCAATTTTACGAAAGCTAAACTTTATATAATTTCATTGAGCATTAAAATTGTATAGATACAAGAAATAGTTTACAAAAATGGTTAACAAAATTAATTTAAATTCGCTGTCTCGTTCTCAAAATATATCATGTTTCATTTCTGCCAACATTCGATTAAATATCGTGAAAGTTGAGAAAAGCATTTAATCGTCTGAAATATGCGTGCACGAAAAACAGTCAAATATAATTCGGAACTATTTAAATGCCAGTTTAGATTCCATGCGAAACAAATACAATTGATTAAATAAATTCCTCCGTAATCGGATTTGGTGCAACAATGCGCAAACGGTTTCACCTTGATTGTGAGTTCGCTAATGCTCTTAAATATGGAACTCGTGCCTCAATCTGTTAAGTTCATACACGCATATTGACAAATCCGCGTATTCATCGGCTAAGTGATTCCCTTAACGATCATTAAAGTAATCTGAACATTTCCGGCTACGCTAGGAACCGTATTTATTCTAGCAACAGTAAGAGATTATATCTCGCACATCATTTTACCGACTGGTCTACTGTTTCCATTTTGGTACATTATTCACGGAACATTCAGTGGCCACACAATGAACTTATAGTTTAACCGATAAACACTGCAGTGGAAAATTAAGTGCATGAGATCTATTGAATTTATATATACAATATGTTATATGTTATTATGTGTTTCTAATTATTAAGGCATTCGCTTGTGAATGTTTAAAAATTTAATAATTTCTGTAAATCTTTACGAATGTGAAATTTCTGTTCACAATCAGTTTAATTATTTTTTATATTCGTCTGACCTCAATATTATTGAAAATATTTGTTGCAAAGCGTGAATAGGTATGAGAAACTAGTGTCATAAATAGTTTAAAAATAGTATCATTAGAAATTAGAGTCTATTAAAACAAAAAAAATAGAAAATTATATTAGACGTTGTAGAACGAAAGGGTAATTTTACAGAATATTAGCATCGTGTTGAACGAAATATTTCCTTAAAACAACTCTACTCTCCTATTGGCGTGCTCTTATTTCATCTGTGGAAGCCAACATATAAAAATTCATAAAGGATATCAGACTCCATCATCTAATTGAGAACCACAACATATTCTCGAGTAAGGCGATGTGACCTAAATAATTCAATAAAAGAATCTTTTACCATGTTTATTTAAGAGGATATATTGGTTGTAGAGTGTGCAAAATGGCAAGTTTAATTCTTTTGTCCGAAACAATGAAATATACGAGACGTCCAATGATTTTGTCGGGCAGAACCACAAAGCCTCGGGAAAAATTCAATCCCGCGCGCACGTTCGGCAATAAAAGTGCATACACAGCGGCTCTAATTTTCGGAAGAAATTATAGTCGATTGGCATCGATAGCCGGCGGTCGTTACCGGCAATATCGAAGCGCGGCAAAAGCAAACGTCCGTCGGGCGCGGCGCGGCGCGGCGATCGGTTAACGAAAAAATTCCATTTCGAAGGCTTGAGCCTTCCAATTAAACAACGACGCTCTTTCCCGGAAATTCCTGAACGGTTCCCGATGCTTCAGCCTTCGCCTCGCAGTTTCCGGCGTTATTGTATTTATTAAGCGCAAAACGCGTCCGTAAGGTTGCGCCGACGAGTGCTCTCTCGATCGCGGAGCCGGTTTTCGTGTTCGCGTGTAGAAACTTCCGGCGTCGGTTTGCACCCCATCGAGCGGACGTTTGATTTATGGGCTTCGCGGGTTATTCTCAATTTGCGCGGGAACTTTTTTCCGCGTTGCGCGCGATCGATTGTTGTCGGTTCGATTAGCCGGCACGCGAAAATCGGTTCTTGCGACGTACAATCGGTGTGCGGCAGGTATAGAATACGTACACACGTTCGCGCATTGTCGTTTCGCCTCTGTTTCCGTTTTGCCCGCTTAAACGCTCTCACGGTCCGCCATTGAATGAAAGAGGAAAGCTCAGAGACGAGCGATTACTTTCTTCCGCTGATTGTTCTTTTCTTTCAGCCCTCTCGTTCCAAGCTCCATTTCTCATCCGGTCAGTTCTTCCGGCACAGCTCGTTCCCACTTAGCTTTTCTTTCCTCCACGGCCGACGCCTGCTTTCCTTTCACGTGTCTGTTTTCTTTTTCGTTTGCCAGCCCCTCCTCCCCTCCTTCTCCTCCTCCACAGCTTCCTCGTGTCTGCCGCACATTCTCCGTTCTGAGACGATAATGCCGCGGCTTTTAGAATTCATCGCGCACCCCGGCACACGGTCGGTTCGTCAACGATCGTAAATAAGCTATGAGGGATGCAAACTGATGAGCGACGCAATTGAGTGTGATACGAGCACGGCGAAGAGTTCCGTTTGTCCCGAAGTAACCACCGCAGCTTTTTCCTCTCCGCTTTCATCCCGCACAAGTGCATCCGCGTATCGCGACTGTCGCTCACGATGCGATTTTTTGCGTCGGTCACACCGTTACCTGCGCCAAATATTCTAAGCCGCGTCCACCTAATAGTACCTGTCCCCTGCATCTTCAAAATCGATTCTCTCGAAAATGAGGCATCAAACGAAAAAATGTCATTCCTTTTTACAGCCTATTTTTATAAACATGTAGAATCATCCCCTGCCCGGTTGTACTCGGCCACGCCCTGTATACAGAATAAACAACGTAATTTGATCACCTCGAATTTGTAACTTGTTTTTGCAACCACTCCGATCACAGAGTCGACTTTTCATTAAAATTTTGCTAGTTGAAGGTAAACATATTTTTATATATTGCCTGGTGCACAAACTAAACAAAAAGGACTCACTCTGTTTTTGACACAAACGTCTCAATTCCTTTTACTAGAACAAACGTTTGGATATGATATATCTAATATTTTTAAAAAATATAGAGGACAAGTAAAATGATGAAAATTACTAGAATGAGAAATTAAAATGTTTTGACAGAGATTAAATAAATTAAAGATTAAATTCTTCTTTCAATAACATTAAGAACTCCAAAGTAGTGTAACATGGTCCTTAAATTTTTCTAATGTTCTCACGGTTTTGTATTTAAACCATTTATTTTTGCATTAATGGAGAATTGAAAAATACTAAAACTTTCCATACACCTAACGCTTTTTATTATTCGATTAGGTATAATCGAGCTGAATGACATTTATTTAAGCCATTATTTTATTGCACAGGACTTAAACTTTAGCAGTTCGAAGTTAAGTGGGACCGAAGAAATACACATAGCGACTCGCCTAACAGAATACTCGTTTCCCCGATACTAGAGTTTCCACAATGCTCAGCATTGTTAAGAAAACTGCGGGTAGAGTAAAGCGAACGCTCGACGCACAAATATCCTGATCTGTACAAAGAATTCGCGCGCATATTATAGAGTAAACCACCTCAAAGGGCGGGTATAGTCGGATAAAGGGGTCAAAAGTGCCCTTAAACCAAATTGGACTTGCGATGGACCATTCAATACCTTACCAAGGGAAAACATTTTGTACCAGGCACAACCCTCTATCTTGACCGAGAGGATAGAACAGGGGAAACCGGATTATCAGTTTTCGTTCTTTTCCCGGTACAACCGGATGGAAAAGAACTGAAAAAATTCGGTACAGAGCGCTTCTCGTGGTACTCGTCCACGTATTTTTTCTCTGTTATCCTTTTTGTTGAAATCCCCGGTTCGAAAAAGTTAAAACCTGCAAAAAAGAAGCCATCCTTATCAGAGCAATCGTATTAACATTGTTCCGGTGACAAAGCCTTGTTAATTTTGTTTCAAGAGGTGCGACATATTTTAGTGCGAACTGTTTAACAAAACAGTTCATTCACCACTATTTTCTAATTTATAGATCTCGTACTTTCTTCCTTGAAATATATGTATATATAATATATCGCGAACATTTAATTTAATTCAAATGAATTTGATTACACATTTTGAAGTTATCATTGCTTTATCATAAATGTTCTAGTTCAAGGTCATTTGAAGATCATAGTATACCACATCATTGAACTCGTCTTGACATCACAGCTACAACACTGTGAAATTAAAAATATAGAAATCATCGGTGACCTTCAAAAAAACCTTAAAAATGACAACAGTCAGAACATTCTTTTATATCACCATATTTGTCTCCTTTAACAGTACAACTTTTGTCTTATTTATTTATATCTTATTTATTTAATATTGTTTTAAACCGAGCGGTTTATTTAACAAGTACTAAAGTAAGGAAACTCTTACGGAACCTTGGGGAAATAATTTCCCCAATTTGCAATTAAATGGCAATATGTGAACTTGGAAATACGCTTTGCATGTTTCAAGAATATTTTATCCGCGAGTATGTGCGCGTGGAAATAATTTCGAGGCGCTTTATACCGAATTGTTTAACTTCCGAAACTCCTTTCTCATTAAAGATTAAGAGACTTTTTAACCAAAATCGCATATTCATTTAGCGTAGAAAACGCTATTAATCTCCCGGCCAAGATAGAAGGCTAACATGATCCTGGAAACCATCGTGAATCCAATTTATTTTAAGGGTACTTTTTACCCTTCGCATCATCCAGTTAAACCCTCACCTTGAAAACTTCGTTAAATTTTCTCTCCCTTCCATCCGAAAAATCAGTTTCCATGTTAATTACTAAATAGAAATCTGTCGAGGTTAAAACCTTTTAAACCTATTTTATTCGAAATTTTTATTTAAATAAAATTTTTACCCAACTCTGTGTGCATTAATTGCAAGACATATCTCTTTATTGTTCGATATTACACCCACCCATTATTGTGATAAATGCATACGCAGTCTACTGATTACAAACGAATCAAATTTTATTTCATTTAAAAAGGTAGGCGTGACATTCATATTTATTAGGTTTTGTTTGAAATCTTCATGACAAGTGTGACTCGTTAAAAATGTTGAAATACGGCAAAATGTTAAGTTCAGTAGTAGTTCTGGAAATGTTTAATCGTCAGCCGTATTTGATCTATCGATTTTAGTCTATCGATGTGCACCGGAGGCGAATAATTCAAAGATCCTAGGAATCCCGAGAAATCGGACGAGCCGCTATCCGATTCGCCATCGATTGCGGCCGGCCGGAAGGTAAACGTCTGAGCGTCGAGCGTGTTCGATAACAATGAAGTCGAATTACCGTAAGAGTTTGCTGTCGGGATTTAATTACCGGGCCGATCGAACAGGATGATCATCTTGCGGCGTCGTTGCCGATTTTACGGCCGCTATGTCTTAGCGTCAGAAAACCGACGGGAAACTTTGAGCTCCGACAGAGACCTGTTGCGAGTCAGGCTTGCGAATCAGGGTCGCTCGGCTAAGCTGGCTCTATGGCCGTGCAACAGCGCGCAGAAACCACTGCGTGACCATGCACGGCTAATTCTAAGCGCCGACCAACCTAACGAGGAGAACACTAATTGATCAGAAAATCGTATCGACTTTTTCGACTTTCCGTCCACAAGTATCCAGAAGTTTCTCTCGCTGTGCGCACAGTTAATTGGATGACACGAGCATGTAAAAATAAGTAATTGTCCGTTAATCTCACATTTTTTCCAAGTTTCGTTTATTTCTCAAGCTTCCTCTTATTTAAAGGGGCCCATTCACGATCAAGCATATTGCGCAACAATTATTGTGCAGCATGATGTCCATCCAAATCCATATTGTATTAATTGGTCAATCACTATCATTCATGATCAATCATGTTGCGCAATAAGCATTGTTGCCTTTCCCCTCATCCGTTCCCCATTTCACGAACTGAATCTGTCCCTCTGCGTCAAATTGAGATTTCGATGAAATAACAAGGTAAACAGTTATTTTTCGTTGCTCTTGTATTCAAATTGATGAGTTAACATTTACATCTTAGGTTTTTCGGTTGTGTTTCGCATTTAAAAAAATAAAAGCCTCAAAGTTTTGGGCAATTTGACCTACAAGTGACAGAAGAGTATAACTTATTTCGGGAAAACTGATGAGGGTTAACCACGTTATTCAATCCTCAGCAATCGAGTGGTGACTCGGAGAGTCAGCTGCTCTTCTTTTAAAGTGAAGAAAATTCCTTTACGAATAGAATTTACACTTACGAATGTAATTTACAATTATCTGGAAAAGTACTACTAATTTCTCTTAATCTGACGAAAAAATGTTTCAAATAAAAGTTTAACAGTATTCACATATGTATGGACTGCAATATATAAAACTTCGAAAAAATTTTGTTTAAAAGAAAGAAACATGATCGCTTCCGTTTTTTAAACATTAAATTGTATTTTCGATTTGATAATGTCGTAGCTGATGTTAAGACGAATTCAACGATATATAATATTATGACCTTCACACTATTAATAACGTTGCAATAGTTTTAGGTAAACTGGCCAAATACCCCACTGTGCGGCGATGTAAATTACTGAAATATCATACCGTGGATCTCTTCGGTAGGCGCCTGCTCATAAAATCCAGTCTTTCAAATGGATTTTAGATGCGGCGCACCATTTATATCGTGCGAATAGCGTGGGTGCTCGCGTCGCAACGCCCGCCATTCCCAACACAGGACTATACCAGACTCCAACATAATAGCTTCGCTCGCGCATGCCGAGTCCCGCACTTAGGATTACGGAAGGATCTACTTCCCAACCGATTGCCCACGGAATAGGAAAGATAATTTTCAAAGTTCAACCGAGCTTCTGACAAGATTCACACCTAAGTAGATACGTACGTCTCTGGGAGGAACAGTTTTGGGAAAATATTATTTAACGTTTCGCTTAAGTAATGGCCATAATAAATGGTAAACTCCCTTCACACAAAAGCATCGCCATTTTTTGTCAGCATTTCTGACGGAATTGTCGTAGGCTGCTTAAATTCCAAATAAAATACAGTTTCTTTTTTATTTACTACCGAAATTTTGATTTAATCATAAAGTAGACATGTGGGAATTATGTATGCTATATACAATTAAATATATGATGAATTGTAAGTTATGCTTTATATGTACAGTAAATATGGGCCAAATTGTATCCTGTTTGGTGTCATTTTAATCAGAAAAATGCAGCAAATATATTGGTAAGATTTTATTAAAAATAAGTAGAAAATAAAGAATTTTCGGTATTGCACTAGTATTGTCTCACCGACACGCTATTTTTTTGTTGCGCCTTCGGCCGCGCGGTCCGTGTTTACATCCTATCCTTTTCTACGTTCGGCGTAGAAATAAAAATAAAAAATAGTTCTGTTCTCTCCGATCTATGTCACAACATAGAACCGAGAATTGACTTAGAATGAGACATTACTGTACAATTTAAGACTAAACCTAACAAAATTATTGATTAAAACGTAAAAATTGGAAACGTAATAATTGGAAACTAGTCAGGAAAGCTATTAAATTTTGGGGGAGAATGCCAACATTTCTGTTTAATACTAATTTATATGTATTAGTATTATAATATTCGGTCTGCATGAATTATGAACTAAGCAGAGAAATGATATCGTGAATAAAAGAATGGAATCCGCAGCGGTCCGTGGGTATCTCTTTTTACCAATTTCTGAAAGTTCACGAAATTTATGCATGACAACAATTATCCGAGTTCATAATTTATGAGTAATATGTTTCAGTATATTTATGAGCGATTTAACGAAACTTGCCCGCGTGTGCTCCGAATTTCGCGTAGAGTTATTCCCCACCGCATGAAATTTCGTACAGGTTGTCACATAACTTCTGCACTACCTCTATGTCACTTTTGAACATCGAGATCCCTGGAGTTGGACTTTGAAGACCGAGAAACTCAACGTTCTGCAATAAACAATTTAGAAATATATTTCCAACACAAATAGATACTTCGCATTTCCACTGTTGTCCGTGAAAATTAATGTGAAAATCAATTCAGAGATATAAATTAAATCTTCTTCCGAGCCTTGTGTCAATTTGATTGAATCATTTGATTTTTTGTTGTTTTTGAAAAAGTCCTGCGCAGTCGTCTGTTTATTTTTGAACGATGCAAATTATCTCACTTTCATTGAAATTTTTCGATATCAAAGGGGGACATCACAAATTCAATTATTTATTGGCTGAACAAATTAATTCGTGACCCTCACGATCAATCAGTAGCAACATAACTTTAAATTCGAATGTTTCCTCTCGAATTTATCGAATTTATTTATTGACTAAATTTTATTTGTAAGATAGGGTAAATATACAACAAGTGATTCAGATTCTTTTTGACGTACATAGATGTGTTTTGATTGTCCATAAATAATCCACAAATTAAAAAAGAATGAGCTACGAATTAATTTGTACACTTAATATTTACTACCATTGTGTCAATTTGAGACCAAAGGATAAAACAAATTGGACCATTAAGGAACGAATGAGTGTTAAGAAAAAAATCTTACCCGTAATGCGAAGGCCCCAATTAATAAAACAATGCAAAAGGTGAATACAGTTGTTAACTAACGTTGGAATGACCAGTAAACAAAGTCATTTAAGAAAAGGAAGGATGAGTAATTCGCTCTGCCAGCTAAAAATGTTCAAGCTGAAATTGATCAGCATCTAAAGTTCAGAGGATCTTCACTCTCCCATAGCATATTGTTTTTCCAGTGAGTGCGCTAACTTTGTAAGGGCAGCAGCTCGCGAAATTAGTCTATTTGGTTTATTCTATTTCTGCCAGGTCTCCGGGGATTCTCTTCAGAATAGCCGAGTCCAGAACTCTCACTTGATGACGAAATAGGAGATATGCAGCAAGGAAAGGATCACTTAAAAAGCTCATATCTTCTTGCTCTATAGTTTCGAAATGAAGATTAATCCAATGAGTAAATATTACGAGATGATCCCTAAAACACTGGGATGTGATCGAAAAATTGATGGGGTTTAATCAACAGTGATGGATTTGTCCCAGTTTATAATAGACAATGTGTCAGCTGCATATGTAGACGGGACACTATGGTGCATCGTGTCTTGATGCATTGACTAATACTACTGACTCCGGGGCTGTCTCATGATCATCTTAGACCCTAGAGACTTTTGTGTTCAATTAAAAGTCCTCTACTAGGGAGTTAGTTTATTGATTATGTTTTCATAAGTTTTACAGTCTCTTTTTATTATTCTCACAGGTTCTAATGTTTTTTATAATTTTCTGAGGCTCAAATGTTTTTCGCAAGCTGTACAATTTCCTTTACAACATTCATTGGAGTTAATGTTTTGGACAGCCCCTTCCATGATTTCCTATAATTTTTGCAGGTTACAGTATTTTTTCCAAGCTGTAAACTTTTTCATTACTAATTTTTATAGGATCTACTATTTTGTGTAAGCATATTTTTGTAATTTCAGTAGTATCGCAGGCTCTAATACTTTTGTCGGCTCTACAATATTTTTTTATCATTTTCACAGCCTCCAATATTTTTGCAAGCTATACAATTTTTTACTACTAATATTCACAGGATCTACTATTTTGTGTAAACCATAGTTTTATAATTTTCACGGGGTCGTATATTTTTATGTGCTTCATAGTTCTCGTAGATTCTAACATGTTTTGAAGGCGGTATAATTTTCATAGAGTGTAATATTTTTCAAAGGGCATCTTTCCTACAATTTTCATACATTATAACATTTTTTGTAAATCTCAAAAACCGTTCTCCCGAATTTTTACTAGCTCTAATGTTTTAAACTCTAACAGGTCTTGTTAGTCTTGTAATTTCCATAGAATGCAACATTTTTCCCAGGGTCTAGTCCTTTCTTCCATTTTTCATAAACTTTAGAATTTCCTGTATGCCTCATAATTCTATCATACCATTTTTATAAGCTCCAACATTTTTCGTACGTGTTACAATTTTTTCCTCCATTTTCACCAGCATTAATTTTCACAGACCTGTGAAATTGTGTGCAAACTTGTGTGCTAAATTTTCTCATAGTTTATCACACAATAATAACTACTCTGCGGATCTTTATGCACTTATAGTAAAATTGAGTTGTTGAAATACAAAATTGTTGGAAAATTTTTAAAATTGGACATGTCAATATATGATTTCTCCTCTATTCGAATCATTAAGAGAAGAAATCACATTAAATTTATTTTCTATTTCTTGCAATCGATGCAGACCATTTCTATTTTGCATAAAGATCCGCAGTCTAATAATGACCAACGAAATTTAATTTAATCAGAAAATCTGAATGCATCCCTCGAAATTCGAATCGCCTGAAGCGAAATAGATGGATAGATTCGTTTAATGTTACCTTTCGGGGTACATCAAGTTCCCTAATAGTGCATACAGCTAATTTAACCTATTCTTGCTGTACTAATCTTATAACCGCCGCCTTCCCTGCCCTCATTCTCATGCTAGTCCCTCTGAACTCGCCTGCGCGCATAACTTCGTCGCTCGCCATCGCTCTCTACTTATTTACTTAATTTACTTAGCGTAATCTTACTCTATACCATCCTTCGCCTCGTCATACCCTCATCCTATTCATTCCATCCTCTCTTCCCCATTTAACCCTTATCGGCTCTAAATCCTTCATTCAATTCATCCCAAAGTCTCCAGGTGAATTTTTAAACGATGCCCCCCAGTGGAAGGAGTAGGCGAAGGGACAGGGATCGTGGAGATCTTCGAGGAGCTAGATCGCGACTTTACTGTACTTGAAAAAAGAAATCATACCATAAATTTTGAATTTTTCTAGGTTTAAAATAATCGTGGATCCAAATCTTTATTTTGGGAATCATTCATATTTTGTAACGTCGATACGTAAGTTATTACTGGAGCCTCCTCTTTTATTAAAGATCAAGTTGCAAGAATACTATTATATTAAATTTTAATCATTTTCGTGACTGGCATGACCCATTTCTGCAGTTACCAATTAATATATTATGCATTGCATATTTTGAAGATTGAAATAGCAGATGTCATGCCGGAATTTTATTGTTATCGGTGTTAGCGAGAAATGATAATTATACGCATACTAAAAATTTAGTGATGCTGAACTAATATTAAAATGGAAGAATGTATAAAATTCGTACGCAGAGCGTAACCACAACTTCACTCAGTTGCCCCAGTTATTCAATACTGATGCGGCGAGTATTATTAAGTTGTGCTGATATTATAAATATTAAATTGAAAACTGCAGCACGTATTACGACTGTGTTTAATACCGCAGATAAGGAAGGAAGTGCTACACAGAAATAAAAATCATGTACAATATTCAACATTGGGAGCTGATGAATAAAATGTGGATTTTTATAGAAAATAAATACGGGAGCTACATAAACATTTATTTATTTTCTTAATAACCTGAAAAAGTTGAAAACAATACGAAAGTATTTTTAAATTGTTCAAATGTTTTTACTGTTTTGCATTTGATCTACTTATTATTGTCACAAATGCATCAGGAATATATTGATAAAATATTAATTGTAATAAAATTCATTAGAAGCCTCCTTCTATTTAATTCTTCATTTCAAAATTATTCACAATTTTCATAATTGATCATCCACAATAATGTACTGCTTTTACATGTATACGCAATAATAGAAAAGAAATTTTGGAAACCAGAAAATTTTTTGACCAATTACGATTTCGTTTGAAATAAGTTTGAAATGGATCTAAAAATTCGAAGACTCAAAGATTCCAACAGCAATCTAATAATATTGAAGCGGTGAAGTTAAGAAAACAGGTTTTGTTGACTAGAGGGAGAATAACGAAGATCGTTGAAAAATTTGAGAAACTTTCGAGTGGAAAGAAAAATTGAGGGAACAAGAAAAATCCTTGAAACCAGGAGTATGATGAAACGGAGATTACCTATCCACAGTAAGACTGGAAGATCGATCCGCCATTTAAACTCAGACTTTAAAACCGCAAAATAAGCAGGAACGATTGTAATTGGCTAAACAAGTCTAACGCTGAAGAGCGAAAATTAAGTAAAAAATACAGCGAATCGTTAATTGAAATATCCGGATCCTTCAATTAAACAGATAAATTTTCGTTCGGTAAATAAATTAAGTAAAGCGTAATTAAGTTAAACTTGATAGCAGGAGAGACTGGTGAACATTGTGAAAAAGTTAAGAGCTTGTTAAAAATGTTTCCGCAAATATATATTTTTCTCAATACGGAAAATAATTTATGAGAAATTTGTTTAAGCTTGAAAGCAAGAGAAACTGATCAACATTACAAAAAATTAAGAGCTTGTTAAAAATGTTTTTACGATTAGTACATATTGTTAAAAATGTTACAAAAAATCTCGTCGACAATTCACCTAGAAAATAATTATTTGATCCCCAGAATTCTGAAGATATATACATAATGCAGTAATTATTGATTATCAATCAATTACTGCGATCACTAAAATAAATGGACGAAACGTGATAATTGGATCATTACGGATTTGCAGCATCTCCGAAATTGTGAAACGGTTTTTGCATTAACATTCACGATATTTCTACGTTATTCCTTTAGTCAGATAAAATAAATTTGTGCTTTATTCCAGCTTCCGCGAAAAAATCTTAGCATAAAGGTGCAAAATTTATCGTTCCATTAAAACGCATACAAATTCCATCGAATTTAGAAAAGGATTCCTCGAAGACAAAGAAGAGTTCAGCGAAATTTAAATATCTTTTCGACTCGGATTGCCCGTTGATGCACAATGGTTGAAACAGAGGTGAAGGGGAGGGGAGATGATAATGAAGAGCAAGTTGATTGTCACAATGATACGGAAGAAATCGGCGAGCAGCGGAGCGCGAATGATTTTATCAGAGGAGATTTCGCATTCGTGCGAGCGTAACAACGCGTAAAGATACAAGATACAAGGAATCTGGAAAAACGAATGCAGCCGGTGGCACGGGCTCGAAGTGAAACAGAAATTCGAGCGAACGGCGTAGGAACAATGGAATACCGACGAAGCACGAAACGACTAAAAGACCGAGAGACGTTCCCTGCCGACGTGACAAGAAACTTAACCTTCCTTCCGATCAGCTAAAAAGATTCTATACTGCCAGGTAATTTGAACCAATCCGTGATTGATTTTTTCCCAGCGCGACCCCCTACCGCGAACAGAAATTTCGACGCATGGTGGTTCAAAAAATTTTCAACCTCGTTCAAAATTAATGTATACAGTTAGGAGCATAACTGATCACACACACTTTAAATCAGAATAACTTTTTTACGAATGGACTTAAATTTCTCTGTAAGGCTAGAAAAATTAGTTTAGTAAATGACGTCTAAAAAATATGTTGAAAAAATGCATTTGGTCGGAATTGTGAATAAGCAATAGTAAATATTGATTTTTACAACTTTTTTAGTTGTGAGCCAATAACGAAAATTTAAATGATGTGGTTGGTCAACTCGTATAAATTGTATTCGTTCTGAAAACTTCATTGAAATTGGTTAATTGGTTTACGAGTTATAAACGAACTTCAAGATTTTCGGCCTTTTTACCACTTTTGATCGTTTATAGTGTATAGAATACTACAATCAATCTTAATCATTGGACAAAAGATGTTCGTCGTGCTGGTTGATAACAATAATCACCGCTGCTGCCGAATAATTTCTCACGAACATCTCAGCTGTAAATCATAAACCTTTAAAATCTATTAACCCCTTGTCCTACGATTTATTTTACGGTTTCAGTGATAAAAACTTTTTTGTAGATCGTAATTTCTTTAAACAGGAGAAAATTTATATCTATTATGTATATCTATATATTCTCTAATAGCTGTAGATTTTAATAAAACCAAAAGGAATTTTATTTCGGTTTAAAGGAAATTAATAACATACATATATATTTGTTAGACTCTGTTCTGAATCTTCATTACGCGGTTGGTCCGATGTCGTTCCGTTAAATGGACGACAGCCTTTATACGCATACTCAGCCAAAAATTGACGGGAAGCCAGCCAGAAGGTGAAAGAACAAAGAGCACGTGGCCCGTCGCAGGAACAATGGGCCAGAACTGTAAAGAAGCAAAATAGTGAAAAGACCTCCAGGAGCGGGGAGGGAGACCACTCTAGATCTATGCTGTATGATTTAAAAGCTAACAACAAGAAAGTTTAGCGAAGGGTCTACGCTCTCGCTCGCGCCGGAAAATCGACGAGCCTATCTAAAAGGAATCTACAGGTGCACGACAACGGAGTACTTTGTACGATTCTTTTCCCTACCTTGTCCGCAGCCGTTTCAGCCTGAAGGGTGAGCCTATGCTCTCTCCCTATTCATCCGTTTCCCCCGACACGGCATCTAGATCGCAGAAGGGTGCGTGTATCCGTAGATAGCCTACGAAATTGGCAAGATAACCCCGGGTCTCCCGAGCTGAAATTTTTCGCGACAACCCCATCCCCTCTCTCCCAGGATATTTATACGCCGTAAAGACCGCTAGCTCTTGTACGTACGTCCTCGCTTCCTGTTCCGGTTCCGGTCCCGGTTCCGGGTACTTCTTCTCCTCGCGACAAGGTGCCCAGAGATCTTACTCACGACCGAAATCAAGAATATTTGAGCCGTTTATTTTGAAAGTGGCACAATTCCATTTAAGTTTTAATTGAGATATTTAAGAGTTTGCGTTTCAATGAAATTAGAAATATACGTATACGATACGCGATATAATGTATCACACTCCTCTGCGGTTGAAAATCAAATTAGGCCCAATAATGCTAATGCACCAGTATGCGATTTCAATGTTATATGAGAGGGTCAATCAAACATTCTTTAAAACTGCTTGTGTAGTGGCCTACGATTGCTTATAATTTGTATTGTATTATATAAAGTATCATAATGTATTGAAACGTCTGTACTGTACTGCAAAATAATCTCTACCTTGAGATCCAAATTGCATTATATAAAAAAAAAACTGTACGTCTGTTAGCTGCATCAAAATTCTATCAGAATTATTTGAAATTATTTTCCCTTGTTGTGCAAGAGAGTGTTCGAGTTCGATGTAAAAAGTATATCTCGCTCTTAATTCTATCCGTGGTCCCACGATTTTATCGCAAAAATGAGCGAACGTTCCTGTGCAGGCGCGCCGGATACTACGCGCAATAATAATGCTAATGGTAATCATAACAATAAACAGTTACCTGACAGTAACTGCGCTGCCGAGGTACGCAGAGTTCGATATAAAGTCGCGCGAGTTTCGTACACGCGTAATTGCGCGCGCGCGGTTCAGAATTTTCTACATGACCGCGTATAATTTCTGGTTCTTGCCTCCGCGACCGCGGGATGAATGAAATGCATTTCGGTTTGCATATTTAATGACCTTGACACTTTGCAGGTCTCGCTTCCACAGTATTTTCATTCTTGAACGCGATGTTGCTTCGACTTTACGATTAACAATTTCTTTTCTTACCGAAGTGACTATAAACATTCAACTGCTGCATACTAAAGACTATAGTGACCGGTAAAAATTTCGCATTAATTAACTATGCGAAATAAAAATTGTCTTCTTTAATTGCAAGATACAGGATCCACATGGACATTTGTACATCTTCTTAACAACATTTTTATCTGTCGAAAATAATACAGTTGCATGCATGAATTTGTTTAAATGTTTACTAAAAATGTTTTGCTAAAATCTGTTTTGCTAAAATCTGATCATTCTGATATTGCAGAAAATTTGTTCAATGAACAAAGAGATGAAAGCTCCAGTTCAGATGATATTGAAATAAAGAATATCAAGTACAAATGAAGTACAAATTAATCAATGTAAAAATTGAATTAATTACATTAATTACTTATAATTTCTAGTCCTTTCTAGTAAAATGCCTCAATAAATTCAATGAGTTCAATGAGGGAAACGAATGACTTCGTACACGTAATATGTCCAAAAATGTTCGTCGGAAAATTGTTGAAATTTTTCGTCGGCGGCAAGGTGCAAAATGGGCCAACCTCTCTCCTCCGTTTCGCTGTATCCATTAACGTAATAATTAATTGCCGAGTCCAGACACGTAATTGTGTCACGGGCGTATGATTGACGCGTTGCTGAATAATGCGACAACGTAGTCGCAGCTTAGAGTAAAATGTTCGATGAATGCTTGATCACTCGAGTGTGGTATCTTCAAGATACTATCTTGGCTCATTGTCTTCGATCGACCGCTAACACCGATTACAAAAGCGCTGTCGTTGCTCGGCACCCCCTGTGCGATAATGTGACAATACTCGTTAAATTTCAGGCATTTCTCAGCTTTAAAGTACTCGGGGCATTCGCCTAAATGAGATTTACGTGTCGGCACCTGCCTCGAGGGCTGTTCAGGAACAACCACACAAACGCGGGATTGAGATCCCGCAATTAGCGCGACCACGTGACGCGCCATCGCGTGAACTACCAAGTCAGTTCCAGAGAGCAGACTCCGCACATCCTAGCAGGTTCTACCAGGCAGGACCTTTCGAATTCTCTCTCTCTCTCTATCGGCTGATCAAGCCGATTCCCGAGCCCAGACCGCAGCTCATTTGTCGAGGTGTCTCTACACCAGGAGAACGCTCCCACACGAGGCAACCGAATTCTTCTGCTGAGAAAAGCACTTCCGAAAAACACTGCTGCCCCCATGCTGGTCTATACAAGGTGTCTCAAAATTCCTTCAATTCCGCGGCTTTGTTAAGGAGTTATTAACGAAAAACACGGACCAATCAGAGTGCGACCCAGACGCGTGTTGGCACAGTCGGCCAGTTGACAGTTGGCGCGCCGGGCTGACTGTGCCAACACGCGTCTAGGTTGCTAAAAAAATTAAACCCTCAGCATTACGTATATTAAAGTGAAGGAGGAGCTCATTACTGTGGCACAAAAATCACTAAGAATGTCCCTAATACTGCGGTGTGAATTACAACTACGATCAGAAACGAGCTTCACTTCAGCCTAACGTTTTAGGTTAGAGATTTATTCGATACACGCAAGTAGTAGGATACGATTCTAGATAAAGAATATTATGGATAAAATAAGAGGATATGTTAAAAATATTAGATCGAAATGTACTGAAAAAAAAAAACAGTAAAAATAAAAAACAAAGTAAAGCGAAGTGCACGAAAATATCTACTTATGGAAGAAGAGTTGCGAAAGACAAAGGAGTTTACATTGTAAATGTAATTGTGAAGTGTTATAAACTTCACAATGCTCTTAATTTAAAACAGCTTGGAACTAAAGATAATAAATATTACTACTAACGTGATATTATATACTACGGTTTTAAAAATAAATTAATAAAAATTATTTGTTACCGTACTCAGGATTTATTTAAATTGATGCCTAGATACGTAGTTTGTTTCCGTACACTCGTATATGTATTTCGAATTCTAGTCCGCAGTAATTGATTCATGGCTCTTTTTCGTCCTCAGTAACACGTACAAAATGTTATCGATTTTATTTTTTAATATTTTCTTATGTCGGTTTTGATTAGATTTTGAGGGCCACCAATTTTTTTTATTATTACATATTATTATTTCATGATAAATGAGAAAACAGAAAGGAATGGAATCTTTTACAGTGGCTAAAAGAAAATATTATTATCTTAGTTGTGAAAGAAAGAAGAGAATATTATTTATTACGTATAGTAACATTTTATTTTACATTATTGGATATGTTTATTGCACCGCTCGAATATTGTAATGTATAAATAGTAACAGCTGCCCGATAGTTGATCACACAGTGAAGTTACTGTGGAAAAATTGTACAATCGGTTTTACGCGAACACGCAAAGTACATCTTGCGGATATTCGACAAGTTTCTGCCACGCGAAAAGTTCCCGAAGATGTTTCTCACGAGCATTCAAAGACTTCTGAAAGTCTTTACCGAGACAAGTCGTCAACCGTTTCGACACAGCGATCATGGTTAGATTCTTCCTTAACGTTTGGAGATAGAGAGCGCCTAGTATATACTTTCTGTCCATCGGCGGGATATTGATTGACGTGACTCCGCGAGCATAATAAATAACAGCAGAATATCGATGACATATCCATACATATATACGTACATAAATACATAGGATAAAAGATAACCAATAATAGTTAAAAACTCATTAACCCTTAACACTCGAGTGGTGACTCAGAGTCACTACTAAAAATTGTACCATTATTCAAAATATTGTTTACATTATTAAATATATTGGTATCTAATCAATAGACTGCGGATTTTATGCACGATCGTCGATCTCGCCTACGAGCAAATATTTTTCTGATTGCAAGCTGAAGACAAAACGGAGGGAAAATAGTTGGAGACAACTTGGTCGCACCTGGGGTTGTGTGTAGCTATAGTGGTGCCGGGATTGGAGCAGGGATCGGGTAAATTTTCTGTAAACTTGACCTGTAAGTTTAACCGGTGCCATAGGGATTGATACAATCCATAGGGAAGGCTATCTCCCTTATTGCAGCTTTGGTTGGACTCGCGGGAACACTAGTGCAGAGATAGAGAGCCCCGAAACGGAACTTAGTTCAATGTTGTTCTAAACTCGCTTCGCCGATTCGAATACCGCCATGCATTACCCCCCGCGAACCAGTCAAGCAACCATTCTTTAACCCTTCCGTGCATGGTTTCGATCTGTGAGATACATGAATTGAACTGGTACTGTTTTAATTTGGTTTAAATTAATTTGGAATTCCGTAATGAATTCTTGCTTTGCTACATACTACCTACAGTGGCCGGAATTAATATTCGGACGCTCTAAAAAAGACGATAACTTTTTTAATATTGTATTATACGATTTGAACCTTTTTGGGAAGCTAGAGCATAGGATGTGAAAAGAAATTTTTTCAAAAATTGCAGTTTTTAGTGCATTTTAATATAAGCGTGGTTTTTGAAAAGTTTTTTTCTATATATTTTATTTTCTGCCTTTTAGTCTTTACATATCTTGTAATCGATTTTAATTACCACTTCAACCAAGATTAGATAATTTATTATCCCGTTTTTTTGTCTTGCCTTTTCCGGTCGTCTTTTCCGTTGCGTCACAGTTTCAGTCTTTCTCTTTCGTCCGTCAGTAAGTTTGTTCGTTTGTTTACTTTCATTTTTGATCCCACGAATATGGCGGCAAATATTGCTATCGAAAGCAAGTGAGTATACAAAATTTCAGCAAGATTGGACTATGGGAAGTGGTTTAAAATTCGATTACAAGATTTGACGCATACAACAACAGTTCAATGCAACAACGGCAAGTTAATATAAGCGTGGTAAAATATAAGGATATAGAGCAGTTATTACCTTATATACCTCCTGTGCATCATGAATATTTCAAAACACTGCCACATAAAGAGCATAAATAAATAATAGCAATATCTTATGTTAAGTTTAACAATAAATAAATATAATTAACGCTCAAAATAAAAAATATTACTTCTATTTTATTTCTTGTTATTATTTATAAACAAAATTGGATTAATACAAAATGTATTTTAAGTGATATTTAATTTTTCATGATTGAAATTAAATGATTTTTGCAATTGACTCATTATGAAAATGGTGTAAGTCCATTTACAGCCCGTAAATATATATTATTTTAGTTAAATTCGCCTAAAAGAAATTTATATAATCAAATTATGTATTGATAAATTAGTAGAAACATTGCCAGACTTGATATAATTAATTTATATTTTTGAATTGACTAGTATGCTAACCTTTAATTTTCTCGAAACAACAGAAAATGGACTTGCACCACTTTCAAAATAAACGGTCCATATGTGTTTCTATTTGTAACCGTATTCTTACTAATAATTCCTGAATTGCTGAATTTACAATCTGAAAGAAACAGTTTGCATAAATGAATTGGTATCGGAGAAAATAGCCGCAGCACGAGAAGTTTGATAGCTTACTAAAACAATTGAACTAATTGTGGCAAAATAGAATTTGAGAGAATATGAATAACGACTCATTTTGCATGAAACTGTTTTAGTCTCTCGGTACAAGTATTTAATTGTTTCCGTACATTTCGTACCATCACGTTGTTAACCAGAATTTTAACACAACTCTCATCTGTGCGTTATAATTTAGAAACATTTCAATTTGATTAAAACATCAAGTAACCCCGTGCATAAATGAAGTACTGAAAACTATTTCCTGTGTGTTGGAAGTTCTCAGCAGTATTATGTGGTATTATGAATCCAAAATTATTTTGATAGCACACGTATAGTTGGTTCGGTAGAATCATTTACGTTAATGGAAACGTTGTTTACCTGGAAAATAATGTAAGCTTTTATAAATGGTTAGAAACAATTTAATGAGCGCGTTACAGTAATTAGTATCTGGTAATTCGCTAATAATTTCTGACTGAAACATGCTGAGAGCAACCGCTGTTTTATGAAAACAGTAATAGCATTGGAGTTTTAAAACGTAATTTAAAAGAAATTGAAATGAATGTTCACCTTTTCAAATAAACAAAGATGCGAATATTAACCATTTAAAATAAAGTAAAAGCAGGCGTCTCTATTTTGTGCCTTCGCAGTTCTACAGTAAAATGAAAATTATTTCTATCAAATTACAATTGAAATTGAAACGTTCACAGTAGTTTGATTAAAAAGGATATTTAATTTAGTTTTATTCTTGGAAGAAGAGAAATAAAATCAAATAGAACAAAAATCAGAGGTGTGTGAATACTTTTTGTTGCAAATTTGTAAAATTATACACTATATGCCCAGACATTGTAAAAAGAATGCTTAGATCATTTAATGGTGAATAATTTCAATATTTTTTACTGTTAAATTGCACAGTGTTTGTCCAGAAAATGTGAAGAAAAACGTTTAGAATATATATCATGAATAATTATAATGTTTTCACGGCAATGTGTTGGAGAAGTTGATAAATTGAGTAATCTCTGTGCAGAATATGAAACAATTTTACGTTGTTCCTTTACAAAAACTGGATTACCGAAAACCCAGATCGGTGTCCCTTAGGTGCCTTTAGGGAATAGGCTGATACTGTCTATCTGTCACGTAAAGGGATCCGGTGAGCAATAAAATGCAAAAAGAATTCCATCACTATCTTTTGATATCACATTTTTCAAAACAACTTGTAACATTTTTTACTCCCATAAAACTGTTTCATAATGTTTCAGCAACAAAATGTTACTTTTTATTTCACTGCTTTGATCTTATTCATAATTTTCATGTAATCATCATAATCATTTTACGCAATTGCTCACTTCAGAGCACAACAGTTACATTTTATCACTGCATTTTATATTTACATAATTTATATTAGAGCCGAATGCACAATGCACACTTATACACACGCGCATAAAGCGTATTTTAAAGTAAGTTTGCTATTATCGAATCCAGTGGTGGAAACTCGATCAGAGTTTCTATTCCGGAACTTATTTCCGAACTTTTCGAATCTGTATACACGATTAGCATGGACTCGTGAGATGAATAGTAACATTAAGGGTAAACTATTACCTTAATCCTTCCGGTGATTGTTACAGACTAATTGCTTGATTGCTAATCCACTAAAGGAAAGTTCCACCAACTGTATAGCACACATACATCCGTGCGAATTCATTCCGTTCTCCCTTTCATTACAATCTTAACGCGCTTCGAAGGATACACCGGAACTTCGACAATGGCTCCGAGTTTCCTTGGAACTCCGAATTCTTTGAAGTGGCATTCGAGAACAGCCGGGGACTAATTCCTTCAGTGTACATGAAAAATTTGCTAATTCGTAATACGTCTTCTCGATGGCCACAACAGGAACAGCGAAAATGAATTATATAAAATTTTATATTTATTTTATTTTGTAGAAACTGTCATCACGGAAGTATGCAGAATATCACCGAAGAACTTTTATGAAATTAAACTTCGTGCTTTATCGTTTTCGAAACTTTTTACGAGCCATAAATGTGGGAAAGTCTGCTCCTGGTCGTGGCGATTCATTACGGTCGTGAAATTCGAAAATCACGGGATAAACAGTATGATAAGAAGAATCGTTTGAATTTTAAAGATATTGAAACGAAACTCGCGTCGAGGAGACATTATTTTCAACGAATATAATATTTGCTTTAGCCGATGCCTCGGTTGTATCAATCACCTTTTTTCAAACGAGATTTCACCGGGAACAAAGCACCGCGTCCAAACGTTCCATTGGATATTTCTGATTTATTTTTACTTGTAAAGATACGCCACCTTTATTTCATATATAGTAAAGGTATGCAAACTGAACTGGGAAGCATTTGTGCGTAGCAAGCATCGACTAAAATTCGAGGTACAAATGGACAGGAAGTGATGCAATGTATAAATATAAATGGGAAATATTGAATGAATCTTTGTATGCAGCTCCGAGAGCTTTTAGAGAAAATCGAATTTGACTTTTTGATGGATATGCGTGCTTTCGAATGCCGTTGAATGACATGTCTCTCTCTAGCGTTTAGTACAATAAATACATAATACTATATCATTTTTCTAGCAATTTTACCAATTTTTATTAAAACTGTATACTAGTCCTACAATATTTATAAATAGTAAAATGTCGATCAGAATACAATGTTACTTTCTCGGGAATTTTACCAACTTTTACTAAAACACTATTCTAATCCCATAATATTTATAAATAACAGAATTCAGATAATAATAACATTTTACCTTTTCAGCAATCTTACCATCTTCCATTAAATTATACTAACCGTACATTCTCTAAGAGAACTTCTCGATGAGTAGAAGGCGTTGATGTAAGAAAAACTTTAACAACAATTTTCTTTGTTATGAACAATTTTCCGGCAAGTTTCTCCACCGATGCAGAGGTGTAGATTCACCCCTAGGACGGATGACCATTACTTTTTATACAAGAGTGTACATAGTCACTGTAAATAATGTTGTTGATCACGTTGCAAGCGAGTCCACTGCAATCGTTAACCATTTGACGAGGCGAAGATGGACGGTGTACAGGATTGCGCAAATTACCCAAAATTACACCGTGTCACGGGAATCTTCGTAATTGGAGTCCCGAACTAATTTTAATTCCCGGTTTCGCCCGGGAACTTTTAACTGCGTGACATCCGAGCCGTCAATCTTTTACCTGTTGCGGTTGTTTGAATTCCGAGGTTGAACGCGTAAGAAGCGCGAGCGAATAGAGGTTGGAGTCTGCCGGAGGGTGGCAAGCAAAAGAGAGAAAGGAGAGAGAGAGAGAGGGAGAGAGAAAAAAAGAAAGAGAAAATTAGTCACGTGCCTGTTATGTATGCGCGGCAACGATTTCCAGTGTATTCTACCAATTTCTGAGCAAATGAGTAAAAGAAGTCGTGACGATTTTAAATACAGCACCCCTTAAATGAAACCGGTACGTGACCGGGTTCCTTGGCTGCCTCCGCGAGGCTGAAGGTATAATTTTATAGCGGCAGAGTTCGGAACGTTGTGACACAAGAAGCTCGGCTGCAGAATTATAGCAACGTGTCGATCCGATATGCGAGAAGTTTCACGGGATCCTTTGTATAAAAAAGAAATTGAAATTTCGAATCCTACATTCTGCCGACGCAATCTGTTGGGTTGGAACGAAAGTTCGCAGCGTTTGTAAATAAAATTGAAAGCTAAAATTTAGATATTTATTCATAGATTTATTCAATAACATATTTTCCATTCTGTTCTATTACTTTTCGCCATTTTCGAGGTGAGTTCTCGTGTTATTGAATAAACATACGAATAATTTACCTTAATTTTATCTTCGATTCTTAATTTGAAAACACTACGAACTTTCTTTCCAACCCAATATATATTCGCAGAACACGCAACAATTGACCACAATTGACACACAATTGACCACGATGCAAATCAAACGGATATAGTCTCCTAATTTTTTTAATTTTTATACATAAAATACAGAACTCGATGAATTGTATAATTCCTCGTCTTTTGTATAATTGAATTGAGAATTGTATAATTCGCGGCGTATTTTCAATCATTTCCAAATACATTTGAGAAAATTGAAATTAAAACGTATTTGCATTTGCAACCGAACAAATTCGTCTCGCAAACCGAATGACAACCATCACCTGCATGCATAAAATCCGTGATACATTCATAGAGCATAATTAAATGCAACGCACCGCAGGCGACAGCGAAGCGCAGCGGGGCACTATTCCATCAATCGTTTCCCGGAGCCTAGAGCCAACCTGTTCGCCATCGCCGACAAGAAAAACAATAATAATTACTACCGTTGGAGCCATAGGTCTCGCGGAAAGCATCAGCCGTCATTCCGCGCAGTCCTATATTCATATTCGAGCACCAGAACCGAACTCATTTCGAGCAGAAGATGTGTAGCTACGGCGGGCCGGAGCTCACGAGGGAAAAAATCGATCGAGGTCGGAAACAAGGAATTCCCGAAAGGGGATTTCCTTCTGCCCCACCGACCTAAACTTTTCTCTCCGATCATCCCCTGGTTTTCTCTCTCTCTCTCTCACTCTTCTTCCCCCTGGCCCGTCTTTTATAGGCACCAGCTATCGCATTCGTGTCCCCTTCTTCTTGTTCCTCAGCCCGCATTTCAGAAAATAGAAAAAAAGGAACCGTAGGACGGCCGAACGTCGTGAAAAAGGTGCGACAGCGTGTAGCGGGGGATCGTTTCAATGATTAAGGACGACATGTCCGACTTTTTTTTCTTTGAACCGTCGTGAAAAATGATCCCTCGTACCGGATACACTCGCCCCTCTCTCCACGTAATGACAGCGACCTCTGATCGGCTGTTTCGACAGCTCTCGATAACGCGTTATTGCTTAATGCTGTTACTACCGGCACCTCTTTTGTCGTCGTGCCCGCTCCCGTTCTCGCGCACGATGCAGAACGAATCGACATTTTAAGGAATCAGTCTAATGCGAACGCTGCAAAATTTAACCTCTCGTTTTATCATAATTGTGTGTTCATTTCGATTCAACGTCCTTTTCTTTTTTATTGTACAGTTGTAACCTCCAGTAAGAGTACGATATTAAAAAAGTTATCGTCGAATATTAGTGGGATTCATTGGTATATATAATGTCAAATATATTTATTTATTTATTGCTTTCTATCATATGATTTGTATAGCAAGTACAATATTGTAACGTTCAATTCTATGTATTTCGATAATTCGATCAAGACAACATTATTTATTTATGCCGCGGTCGATTTGTTTTAGTGTTAGACATTTTTCCAAAAGTCATACATGTGAATTTGTATTCGCAGATCTTTACCTTATCGATAGTAAATGAGTTTTTTCTTATCGTTTTAGCAGAGCGGGTCGGTTGATACTGTCATTTTGATTTATGCCGATATTATTGTCTGTAGAGAAAAATGGATTGAAAAAGGTCGAGTGGTTTCAAGGGGCAGATAAAATGATTGTAATCAAACTTTTTCAAGTAGGCTCGGAAATTTGATGGTGACCTGTTCAATAATATCTTTATTCTTTAAAAACAACTTAACAATACGAATCTTTAAAATACAAGCTACAGCAGATTATTTGTTTCAAGTTGCTAAACAACTTTAAAAATCTTAATAATTCTATAAAATTATGTAATTATAGGTCATAATATTCTCTATAATCACAAATATCTTATTTTTAAATCTCTAAAACAGTTCCACTTTGAAAATTTTATCCTAAAATTATAAGTGCCTCATGAAAATTACAATTCTACTTTAAATCTCCGAACCATCTCCATTGTGAAAAATTTTATTTGATCTATGGTACGTTCCTTAAAATTATAAGTGTGTTACTAAAATCGAGAGATTGTTTTTAAATCTCCAAAGTAGCTTCACTTTGAAAAATTTCATTTGACTCATCTAACATACCCTAACTTCATAAATGCCTCATGAAAATTACAATTCTATTCTAAATCTCCATACAAGCTCCATTGTGAAAAATTTTATTTGACCTATGGTATGTTCCTTAAAATCATAAGTGTCTTACTAAGATCGAGAGATTGTTTTTAAATCTCCAAAGTAGCTTCACTTTGAAAAATTTGATTTGACCCATCTTATGTTCCCTTAGAAACCGTGCGCCGTCCCTCTAAATCCATTTTTCTCTGCGGGTAATAATATTGACGTAAATCAAAATAATGTTAGGTGGCCTACCCTGTATACCGATGGAGTGCAATATATTTCTCATGCTCTTATCCTAACTCAGACCTGCCAAGATCACAGATTGGAATCGCTAGAACTTTTATTCATGCGACACAAAAAATATTTATATTGTAAGTACGATATCGTCAGACTCGCCAATTTCAATTTTAATTCCGAAACTTTTAAACGAAAATCTGTAAGCTTAACAGAAAATTTGTATTTTATAAATTGCATGATATTTTTTCCACTAATTACCATATCTCTTTTTACGTATCAGACTAACCGAGAATTAATTTCAGATTTTGTGTCTCCATATTCATGAAGAGGTATGCTCAGCTTTGTTATTACTTCCCAGCCTTTTTCTTGGAAGTGCTTGTCCTACGGAGCAAAAGAGAATGAAGTGGTTTCCATGTTTGTAGAAGCGACATAGATAAACGAATTCTATACATTTCAAATGAGTTTTCAGGTATCAGACGATCTCGATTTTTTCATATAATTTTTGCATTATGCAAACTCTTAAAACAAATTCGACTCTAACATCCATAATTACAATAGTATAGTGTAACAACTAAAATATTTATTTATGCAAAATAAAAATTTTTAATTGCACAACAAATGGAAACCTTACACAAAACCTAACATAAAATAAAAAACTCTAATGAATATTCCTCACCTATTGATTACTGAAAGAAAAAATATATTTTCATTTAATCCCCTTTTTTGTCAATTGTCAATCCGTAATCCGATTATGGTGGTTTGAAAACTGACATTGTTAAATTTTTAAATTTCGTCATAAATTCATAAAATCCGCAGTGGTTTTACATTTATTATTCTTTCACATTTTTAAATATTTAAAGAAAGGAGAGTCGAGCTCAATTTGAGATAATTGGAGTTTTATTTATTCTTTATTAACACGTACGTACGCGTGTACAAAAAAGAGATTCCCGAATTTACCCGGAATAATGTTCCAGAAGAGTCGTTCTATCCAATTGTTTAATGAAAATGTAATTTATTCATCGCGCTATAAATATTTCCATGCGAAATAGCTTATAGCGATTTTGTAAATCATTTTGCGTGTGTGGGCGATTCGTTTATCGTCTACATGCAAATGCGTGATGTTTCATTTATTCACGGCCCAATTCATTGAATTATCGTCCATTATTGTCGGATAAATAAGGTTACCGGAGTTCTATAAATATTAATTGTCTCGCAGTTTTAGAGCTGCATAATATTGTGTACACGGTGATGCATAAGACACATTTATTATTGCTTTTATTCAAACAGTTTACCCTACAACATTTTTTGGGACAACATTATATATGAAAATTAGTCACATTAGTTTTTCTTTTAGTTTAGTTCGTCTTTTTAAATTGAAACGAATTCAAATAATCTCTGAACATTAACAAAAAAAGAAACGTGAAAAACTATCAGAAGGATGAACAAAGGCAAAATGCTTTTTAATAAAATAATATCTGAGAGAGGACCGCCAGTTCTGAGGCGCGCTGTAGAAAAATTAATCCGGTGTTTCGGTCGGGGAAGAAAGAAGATTGATTAAAGTGCTGGGACTGCTAGTTATTCCCAAAAGGCGGACGAATACCCGTAACATCTGGGTCCCGGCCGAAGACCTGATTACTTTAATGGTAAAATCGATTGTAAAGAAATGTTATTCGTAAAAGGTGTACACACATTCATCTGGCTCGCATTAACTCGCTCGGATATTGTATAGGCGGAGGAGACCGCGCGAGGTTTTCGTGTCGGTTGGAATATGGGACAAACGTTACGCGTCGCCGATTTTCATAATGATATTGCAATTAACTTCCGTCTCTCGACAACGGAGGTATCCATGAATCGTTCGCGCTCCTTATCCCCAACGGAGAACGTAGCCATTATAATTTCAGACGTATTTATCCACGAAGCTTTACCCTTGACGATCTTGAACAGATTGAATAATAATATACCCTCCGCCACGGCTTCTTCTTCTTCCTCTTCTTCTTCTTCTTCTCCGTCGTCGTCCTCGTTGTCGTTGTCGTCGCCGCCTTCATCTCTTTTGCCACCCAACACCCACACCACCGACATACTCATCGCATTTTGAACGTGTGACAAAAAACAATTTTTAAAAAATTTGTTAACGTTTGTTTCCTGGTTTAACAATAATTTACAATTTATCCATCGTGTCTTTTAAATTAGTTAAATATCTGATAATAATGACTATCCATAAGTAAACGCAACATTTCGAATCATTTTGAGCCCCTTTTTATTTACGAAAACCTTGTTCGTAATGAGGCTTGTTAAACGATTAAATTAAGGTAGATTGTTATTAATAGGAAACTGCAAGAGGCTCTATATTTTATGTTTGAAAATTTTCTAGATTTTTCTGAACTTATTAATATTGAACATTATTCATTTTTCTACATTATGAAATCAATTTTATCGAATAAGAATCATCTAAATTATTATAACGTCAAGTTGCAAAAATTCCACATTTCTTAAATTTGGAAGTTTATAAATATCCGCGAAGCCTTACCCTTGACGATCTTGAACAGATTGAATAATAATATACCCTCCGCCATAGCTTCTTCTTCGTCGTCGTCGTCGTCGTCTTCATTTCTTTTGCCACCCAACACCCACACCACCGACACGCTCATCGCACCTAACGGCTGCCTCTTTCGCTTCTCACGGTTGCCAGAGGAACACCGAACGAGAACAATCAATCATTCTCCGGTATTTCGCAATTTTCTGCTTTCGATCATTCCCATCTTTGCCCGGTGTCGTTTCTTGTTGAAAGAGCACCGTGAAACAAACTCCGGCGAAAGCATTAACGCCCTTCCGGTGTGCTGCGTCTAATTCACAGGGAACGCTCGAAAGACAGATGTAATGGAACTCGCGGTAACTACACAGGGCCAACGAAAGTTATCAATTACTCGCCCGATGCCCGTCGATCGAGCCAGAGAATTTTTATTAATGATTTACTTGCACCTCCTCCTCCGCCCCTCGGTTGTTAACTCCCGCGAAAGTTCGCGCGACTCGACAAATAAATTCGACAATCTATTAGCTTGCCCCGAAAGTTTGTTTCGATCGATGCTGCTCGGAATAGGTTTTTCAAACAGCAAATGGCGAAAAATATTTGACACGTGTTTTTTTTTTCATCGGCAACCATCCTCTTTGAAGGGGTGAAAACAGCCCTCAAAGTTGGGGGTCAGAACCATATTTTTTGAGATATCTCGGAAACCAGAGGTAGAAAAAAATTGAATCTCTTTTTAAACTGTGTGTGTTTTTAATGGGAAATGTAGTCGTGCAAGAAAATTTTAACAATAGTTTTTTTGTTTGAACAATATATTAAAAATTTGATGTTCTTTTGCAGTTTCTCTTATTTATTGTTAGTTCATTTTAATGTAAACTCGGGTGCGTGATCTTTGACATTTACATCTTGAATATTTAAAATTGTTCAACAATTTCGGATTTCATCTACTCAATCTTGCTATAAATACATAAAGATCCGCAGTCTAATTATAATTCTTTAGTACCCTTTGAACAGTTAATGAAAAATTAGACGCAATCTTCGATACCGAATTCTCGTGCAGTTGTGACTTGGTCGACCACCTGGTAGTTTATTCATTTTCAATGAATAGCGACAGTCCGTGAAATGGCAGGGAAGCTTGGAAAGAGTGATTCTTACTCATCATCTGACTGATGAAAAGTACCTAATATTTGTCAGCGGTTCGCACGTGAGTATTAGAGGAATTGGAATAAAACGCGTGCGCCGAAAAATGATCGTCGTGCCAAGAGAAAGATTGAAAGAATGAAACACAACCGGGCGTGCGCGTGCGACAAGAGGAAAGAAATAGAGTGGACGTGGTAGCAGCCGAGTATGGAGACACATAGAAATGAAGGTATGAACGGGAAACGGAAGAATCTCTACTCGAAGCGAATAAGAGAAATGCCCCGCTGTCGCGTTAACGATCGGGAAATATTTTCTTCCGCTGTGAACAGACAGCGGCGTGTCGATGCAGCGATTTACCGACTTTAATAAACTTATCTGACCTAACTCGGTCCTCGTCCTGCTACCCACTCAATATCAGACTCGCTGCCGGTCGTATGTATGCAATTTCATCAACTCCCGTAAACAAATTGCCTGACGAGCTAAATCAATGCCCTTCGTTTTCAACATAATGTTGTATTCCGTGAATTTGTATTTATTTCGTAAGATACAACGGAGTTTAAACGTTAACACTTTGACAATATATAGTACGTTAGCGGAATATACCGTAGTCTACGACAGTCGAATGAAAATGAATTTAGGATTTAGGAGAACAGCGAGTCAGAGAGAGAATCTGAGAGAAAAACTTGATGTTGAGGGAAAACGGGGTATATATATATATATAGGTTCTAACTTGAATGGTGGGGGTTTAGGAATGTAAGGGCTAGGATGATAAGGTCAGAGTTTTGAAGATGACGTGTTCCAAGCAAATGGGTTTATTCAACCCATGATGCGGCAAGGACAGAGGTCGAGGATGGAGCAGAGTTTGAAGATGAGTCAAGGATGAAATCATGAGTTTGTATAGTTAAAAACAGGAAGTCGGGTATCTATGTAGAATGTAGAATGAAATGACGTTGGTATACAACAATAATATTCAGCGGTAATTATTTACAAAGAGACAAATCTCTTCGATTTTGATGAAATTTAAATACGTTATAGATCTCGACATTTTGTACAACTTTTTCCTTTTCATATAATAGGAGCTCTCTTTTGATTTTCGAAATATTCGCAAAAAATGCTGTTGCTACTATACTACAATAGTTTGCATTTTCCGTGCACGCCCTGCGGCAACGTTTGCGTCAGCCTGGTCCGGCTATCTCTTGATGGGGAATAAACTGATACCACTCTTTTGTTACACACATAATATTGGGTTGGAACAAAAGTTCGTAGCGTTTGTATATTAAAATTGAAAGCTAAAATTCAGATATTTATTCATAGATTTATTCAATATTTTCCATTATGTTCTATTAGCTTTTGCCATAACTTCTCGTGTTATTGAATAAACATATGAATACCTTAATTTGATCTGCGATTCTTAATTTGAAAACGCTACGAACTTTCTTTCCAACCCAATATTACAGTCGAACCTTGATAACTCGAATCTCAAAGGAAGAACTAAAATCTCCGAGTTATAGAGGTTTCGACTTATCGAAGTCTTCGAAATATAAAAAGGAACTAAATGTACACGCATAAAATGATGAATAGACGGATTTTATGCATTTATGCTAAAAATGAGTAGATTAAATTGTAGTACAGTAAAATATTTGGTATTATTTTCCCTATATAAAATTGTTAAGAAAAGAAATAAGTGCTTATGTAGCTCCTGTATCTAACAATTAACACAATTTTTATTTTGCATAGAAATCCGCGGTATAATGATGAGGATTTGCATAATGAACATCTATTTTTTGGCAACGAGAATAATGTTCGATTCGTCGAACATCTGGTTTGCAGTCGCGGAATTTATACTGACCGGAAAACGTCGGCTTTATTGTCTCGGACCGTAAACTTTTCGCTTTTCCATACCTGAATGGCAGACATTCATAAATTCAGGACTTTTCGAAGACCAAGTTAGAAATTAGTTTTTAACGGTTCTTGGGGACCTGCCGGTTAAAATAGGGAATTCGGGCCCTCTCGAGGAAATTCCCCATCATTGGCGAACTTTTATGCGCCGCAGCGTGCATATAGCGAGTGCTGTCGAGGGATTTCACGAAGGGTGCAATGGAGAATCGAGTGTTTTCGCGAATGCTTGAAAGAAAGCACCAATAATATTGAGGAGTTATCTGCAATAAGTGTATCTGCTAACAAAATCGTGTTCCGAGATAGTCAATGTTAAACCTATTTTCTATTTATGGAATATAAAAATTTTATTTTTAATACACAGCAAGTGTATTATAATAACAATAAACTATGAATCTTTATAAATATCTTAAGACTCTTAATAAACTATGACTCTTTATACAAAATGAAAACTGTATCCATTAAAGAACATATAAATTTGTTTATGTATTCTTTATTAATTTCTTTTTATTAATTCTTTATTAATGAACACATAAGTTTTATTAAGCTGTAAGAAATGTGCTCACATACTAAGATTTTTTTAATGATTTTGCTGTTTTAAATTATACCCACCCTTTTCTGTCATAAGAAATGATAATTAGAGTCATTTGCACAAATTGTGAAATTTTTAAATTGAAACAATAATTTTTGAAATAAAATTCCAACTGTGTATATTTACATAATAAGGATATTAAACATATTAGGATCTAACCAATTACTAAACATTTAAGTATTGTATTCGGTTGGCAAGAAAGTAATTTTGGTATTTTAAGATGAAATAAAACCGAATTTCTTTATTCAAACGATGAACTCTAATCAATAAAATATTTTCTCATTTATTCTATTTTGCAAAAGGTCATCGAACAAAAGGGAAAATATCTTATTCATTAAAGTTCATTGCTTAAATAAAAAAATTGGGCTCTATTTAACCTTAAAATACCGAAATTACTTTTTCGCCAACCCAATATAAGGTATTATATCAATATCATATCTATAAAATCAAAAAAATCATATAGGATGGTATTATTCTAGGTCGGAAGAAATGTTTTATTTTCCAGTTAAAATAGCTTCGAGTGCAAAGGGTTAATATTTGCGTTACTTTACGGTTTTTATAAATGGAGAAGAAATAGTGTACCAGGAACAATGGCTCTCAATAATTGGTACGGATGTTTGATCAATCGGCGTCAGAAGTCGGGAGGACTGTCGCTTTCAAAAAATTCGTGATTCGTTATTACGGGACAATTGGCCGTGTCAGAAATATTGAAACGCCCACATCATAACTTTCCCTCTGTCGGCAGTCTTTCAAGTACTTGAAAATCGGATATGTGTAGAACCATGTTCCGCCGTCTGTATGTATCTACAAGCAGATAAAAGGCTGTGCAGTACATTGTCCCTGGCCGAGGTACAATGCGTTACATTTTAAGATAGAAATACGAACGAGTTGCTTCTGCCTTTTTCACAGATGTTATCATTGAGAATTTCTCGTCGGGCGATTAATCTTCAATGCCAGAGAAACAGTTGTCTGAGATTTTCGATTGTTTTCTGTTTGTGCGCCATTGTGCACGCTCCTATTGTCAGTTATGTTTATTTTCTCAGTAAAAATGGTCGCGTGAATTCTGCAATGTCGTCGAAATGTTGACACGTTCGAGTTAATTGTTTCTATCGCTAATCGTTAATTGTTTAAAATATTTCATTTAATATTGTCCTCAATAATATTAAATTTTTATAATAATTAAATACTGTATTCTCAATAATATTAAATTTTCATAATAATTTAATATTGCCCTCAATAATATATTAAATTTTTATAATAACTAAATACTGTATTCTCAATAATATTAAATTTTCGTAATAATTTAATATTGTCCTCAATAATATTGAATTTTTATAATAATTAAATTCATTCGTTGGGAAAATTAAAGAAGATAGACACGATCTCTTAATGTTACTTCATTTTAGGGTAATATTATTGTTCGTAATTTATTGAAAATTTGTTTGAAATTTCATTTGGAAAGTTATTGAAAATTATTGACGCGTTGTTAGTAATTATGCAAAGTGAATATTGAATATTTTTGAATGCATAAGGTATTGTGATACGACATTATTTTAGTACTCCTGCGATATAAATTATCGTATAATTTATTAATAATGTGATCGGGTCTACTTATCAGGTGTAATTTATTCCAAAATCTTTATTGAAACAAAATGTACCATATGTATTCATAAAATATCATTGGGTTATTATTTACTTTCCAAAACAGAATTATCGAAGTTTAAAAGAAACATTAAATTTTTAAAGGAGGCACACAGTCGAACAGAACATTGTTATAATCATCACATTTTTTGTTTTTAATTATTTTTCTATGAAACGTCTGCCAACATATTTGTGACACTTTCCTAATTGAAATGATACCAAACACGATACAATTTGAATAATATTTACTTGATTAAAGTGACTTAAAAACCCAATTTTTTTATGCAAGCAATGAACTTTCACTAATGATGATGACCTGAAATCGCACTTGGGTTAGGTTTTGGCCGATAAGGACCAGAAATTTTATGAGCGCAGAATTGTGAAGGTACCGGTAGGTGGCAAGGCGACAGGAAGATGGCAAAAGATCATCGAACAAAAAAAAATTGGGTTTCATTGCACCTTAAAATACCGAAATTACTTTCTCGCCAACCCAATTTCTCTCAAAATTAACTAATGCATTAAAAAATATATGGTTCCATTTAAAAAAAGAAAGTCGCGTGTCACACATCTTACAGTTTTGTCGAGGGCTGCAATAGTCTGGAGATTCACAGGAAAATTCGAAAAAATTGGCAAGCCTGCGAGCCTTCGAATGGGGAGGCTCTCATTTATTTTGCCAGCGACACAGAGTACTTAACCAGAGACGAAACTTCAGTCGGAACCTTTGATGTGCACGTCCCCAAATTGAGGGGCCTTGGGCACAATTTGAAGCTGGTGTTGCCGCTTCTTTACAGATCATATCTCCATCGCTTTTACAAGCCACAAAAGCGTGGAAAATGCTGTATGTGAAGCATGGACAACGTTGGAAAATGCCGCAATATTCGAAACACGCACTTAAAATACACAAACAATTTCCCACACTGTATCTTATCTTAAAAATGATTTTCATCGACTTTGATAGTGTTTTCATTAGAGTCTTATACAGTTTTACAAATAAACGGATTTTTATTTTAAGTTCCACAATCTACATATTGTGAACATGAAAAGTCCAAGTTTAATGCAACATCAATAACGTTACGTCTATCACACAGAGCGAACAATTGAACGTTCTTCCTGAATAATTAATAAATCGTTGAAACAATTACGCTGTCAGTTCAGCAAACAATTTAAACGAACCATCCAAGTATAAATTCGCAAATTCTGTACAAAGGTTTAACGCTTCAAGAGATTGCTCTGGAACGTTATAAACCGTCGACAGAAGGAACTGTTAAATTCTGCAGCGCCATTGATATCGAGCCATTTGTCTTGAAAATAGCAGGCGATGCCAATTCTGTCACTCGTTCATGGTATCGTCAGATGCTGTGCTACTTTTTGGCACCTGAATAGAATGGCCGAGGTCCGAAAGATACGTGCTATCAACAAGATGGTGCTGCAGCGCACACAACCAAAGAAACCATCAATCTTCTGCAGTCTGTGCTACTGCGTCGACTAATGACATATGGATGGGACACGGACTGCTCGACAAGAACGACAGATTTCACGTGTCCAGATTTCTATTTATGCTGATGTTCAGTGACGAATGTTTGACAAACTTTGACGATTTTGTAACATTTAAAAGGTAGCACTCGATACACTATTGTTAGCGTATTGTACAAAATATTTTATCGGGAACAGTAAACACAATGACAACAGTTTTATGAGGTCGTGCTGACGAGATCGAAGAAAAGTTATTTTTGGGAATTTTTTTCTCAGAAACTGGAAGTCTACAGTCAAAAATTCTTCTAGATGGTTCTGTTACGATTATTATTGGTTTCGAAAGTAACTCTTCCAACAAATTTACAAAAATATTGTACACTAACTTCAACAGAATATTTTGGCAATAACAAAATTGCGTTACTTTTAAAATCCAATAAAAACTGAACGCTTCCCAAGTCTTCCACGGAATATAATTTTATACAGCTGGAATATCAAATGGATAAAATCGGAAAAAATTGCCTAGTACGTGTCCCGGTATCTGCAACGTGCCAGATTTTATTCAGAATTTTTGCATGCGATTAAATAGAGAGAATAAATGGAAATCCGATAATCCGAATTTTCTCTGTAACTACCCTTTCCTGGTCGAACCAAAGAACTGAAGCTTGGTGCAATGATTTTCCTTTGGTGAGTTACCGAGTGATCGATTTAATTTGTTTCGATGGCACCTCTAACCTTCATATTCGATTGCATCATTCAACCATATCACTCTACCTTCTCCTTCGACGACGCTTTCCCCCACGCTTTGACTATTGTAAATCCGTTAGACCATATACAATATTTATACAGGGTATTTCAAAATTCCTTCAACATCCGGAAATGGAAGGTTTCTGAGATCATTTGAAGCGACATTTTCCTTTGCAAAAATGGCGTCCGCGGCTTTGTTAAGGAGTTATCAACGGAAAACACCCAGACGCGTGATGGCACAGTCGGCCAGTTGACAATGTTCAATATTAATAATAATTTTATCATTTTTTATTTAATTTTATTGATTTAGCAGTTCAGAAAAATCAACAAAATTTTCATACTCAAAATATAGAGCCTCTTGCAATTTCATGTTAATAACAATCTAGTTGAACATTTAACTCTATCTATACAAGTCTGTAATTGTTTACTAACTACAAATGTTGCTTTTACTTAAGGGTAACGTCTACTCCAGCAGACGACAGTCGCGCGTGAATGTGTGTGCGTGCACACAGCGCTAGTATTCTTCAAACTGAAACTGATTTTTTCGCCTTCACGGTCATTTCAAGGTCGTGCTGTTAAACATGGATGAATGCACAATAATGTTTGCTATAACATACAACAACAAAAAGTGTGTGTATATACGTAAAAAACACGAGTGACCTTGAAAAAACGATTAAAAAATTGCGATTTATAAAAACTGACTCTTCCATCTGATTCGTCTTTTGAAACCATTTACATTACATCAGAAACATTTCTTGTATTTTCAGAGATAGAGGAGATATTTAGATGTCCTGTTTTAAACGAAACACCCTGTATAGTCTAAACTAAATCCGGTACTGGAAGAGGGAGGGTAACTTTTTCCTCTTAATTCGAGTCAATTCTCCTCATCTGGCGACTCTGCCTAGAAATGACATAGATCTATGAGGCTTTGTAGAGATACCACAGCAACAATTCAATGATTTTATTTTTCCGGCTGGTCTCGTTTTCCCGGGGAATGCCTTCTGTTCTCCCAGACATTTTCATTTATACGGCTTTTTAGTCCGTTCAGTGTTACTTTCCCATTCGTTTCGTTTTCTTTTCTTCCCCGGTTTCTCTGTTCTCGTTCTTTTCTTTTTCTTCACACACGAGCATCACCTTTCGCGTCTCACTTTCTTTTTCCACGCGCCCGTTACTCTTTCCCCCGTGTTTCTCCGTCGGTTCCCTTCAGATAGCGGGGAACCACTCTCGACGTAAGTAATATCTAAATTGCTTCCGTGGCTTTAATTCGTTTTTTGTCTCCTTTTTGCACGCAACGCTGGGACAAATTATAAGAAAAATGTCGGCGGAGGGCGAGACCCACGCCACCGCCGCGCCGTACGCCGCGCGCCGCTAGAACGTAATATCCTTCCCGCTGGAATTAGTATGCCATCCCAAATGACAGCTACCATTCTTCCGACGGATGATATTTGTATTCAGAAAACCGGTGTAAAACGCGCGCGTGGGGAAAACAGGGAACAAAGCAGAAGTAACTGCAATTGTTTCTTTTAGTTCTGGTGAAACATGCGATGGTAGAACATTCGTAATCCGAATATATCCTTTTGTTTCAAAATAAAAACGGCGTGTATACAATACTTTCACGTACGTGCGTACACAATAGACGTAAAGAGTATTTTCGATATTTTAAAGTTTATTAAAAAAAAATAAAAAATGTACAGATGGTAATAAAATGTACAAAATTAAGCGGACACTCTTTAAAAACTAATAGAAATTGCAAACAAGCAACTTCAGCTTTTTTTAACATGTTAGAAGAATTAGCTTATTGGCAACTATACTAGAATTTTTATTTTGTTAAAAACACTGAAGTCGTTTGATTCAATTTTAAAAATTTTATTAGTTTTTAGACTGTATATGAAAGTTTTTTAAACATGTTAAAAAATTAAAGAATGTATATAAAAGTATTTCAAATATGTTAAAAAAATATAAAATATACTCGTATACGAAAGTCTTTCTAAGTATATTCAAAAGATGAAGAAGGTGTAAGCAATTCATGTAGATTAAAATGAAATTTAATTTCTCTGACAATTCGAAACTTACGGAGCAGCAAAGGCTGATTTTTCCCTGTGGTGTTATCTCCGCGGTAATTCAGAGAAAAGTTCCGATAGAGAATTTTCTCCATAATTGAATTACAAAGTTCCGGTAGTCTCTGATCAAGTTGGCCGCAACTTTCAAACGACCAACATTGTCGGTGTAAATGCGCCATAATCGACTTATTGTGAACCGGTTGTTCATCGCAATTTTATGTAGGGTTAAACTGTACCTTGGGTAACCAGAAATCTTTGCCTTTCTCCTATGCAATCGAGTAAAGGTTGAGAAAATGCTGTCCTGTCAAAAACCCTGTAAATCGCTCAACTTTAAACACTCATAACCTTTGAACCACTAATCTACTAGGATGGAAACTTGGATTTTTAGCATTTTCTCGTCCAAATCTACTGGATTAACATAGGAGAAAGTCAAAAATTTCTGGTTACTCAAGTTACAATGGTAGAACTTATGGTAAAACTTTACACGCGTTCAAAGTGTAAAAATTTATGTTTACGAAGTTCGAGTTGTTTGAAGCGACATTTTCATTTGCCAATATATCCGCCTTGGTTTTGTTAACGAAAAATTATTCACGAAAAACCCGGACCAATGAGCACAGCCTCGGCGCGCGATGGCGGGGAGAGTCCAACTTGGCGACAGGTTCCACTGAGCGTAGCGTTGGTGTCGTGCCGCGGTGAAGTAGTGAACAAGAGAAGAAGCAGAAATTGATTTAATTAGAACTCACTTATTACGATTAGTACGATTAACTACATTCTTTTTATTGAATAATATTATGATTTATTATTACTATCATCATGATTTATTATTTAGTGAATAATATTATAATGCTGTATGACAAATATTAAAAATATAAATTGTCTGTACGAAATTATAAAATTGTTGTCTAATGCGTGTGCTCGTAACATAAAATTACTGAACATTTATTGTCTCATTTTAATAGTACCACGCAGTTTTAAAAGAATGGTTATCATATTATTTATGTCCACTGGACACTTTACTTTTTTAGAGAACACATAAAGCATTTCAAAAATACGAATTCGAACCTAATTAGATAATTCTCTATCAGATGTCGAGAGGCCACCCTATAGAAAATTTTACTTCAGCGCGCAGCATGATAGTAATAGATTCAGGAAGTAACTATCCATGTTAAGAAACCACAGTCACAATTTATGTTGCGTCCTATATTAAGGCGATCCAACGAACATTAGAAGTTTCGTAAGCGAAGTTCACGAGAAATTTTAACTTCAATATGCAGCAAACAAGATCAAACTATCAACCGCGTTAACTGCTCATAATTGTAGTTGTAAACTCGATATATTTTTAACAAAGTTTCAGTTATTCGAGTTAAACACGTCATTCATTCATTTCTGTCCCAACCGATAAATTCTGCAGCCAGCAATTTGCAAATTAAAAATAGTATACCTCGCAAAAGGAATATAATATTTCTCAAGTTTCTTTCATTTCTTGTTATTAATATTCATTTCTTAAGTTTCTATCATGGTGACATGCATTACAATTCTAATCTTTACTTATACAGGGTCTTCCATTAAGAAGTGTTACTTTAAATTATAAAAACGCTGTTTTTATACAATTAACCATTTTTTACTAGCCACGTGTCGAAGAGTGACAACCCTAATCTTCTCAAATAAAAAGTAGCGCGAAAATTAAAATATTGTTTACTAAAGTAAAAATATTGTTTACTAAATTACTCCATTGCTTTAGAAAATCTTGGTATTATACCATCGCATTAATAATTTTGTTGGTAATTGCTGCATACTCCTCTGCGATTTATAAATTCCTCCGCGTGTTCTTCCTCGCGAGAAGCATAATTTTTATTGCATTTTCATTTAACGGGACTGAAATTTAGAGTACATGTAACTGGAGCCGTTGTAACAGCTACATATTTGCTAATGAACCTTCTGTCCGCACAACAGCACGTCCGGACAGAGGAGAGTGCAGATGTCAGACGGGTTCGTATACGGCAGGTTGCATAATGTATAATATTTGCAGTTTAAGTGAAGTTTCAGCTCTAATAGAAATCAATGAATTATTTGGATCTAATTGCGTGTTCATTGTTTCAGATCCGAACATCAACTCAGGACCAATATTTGTCACTCCAGTTGGGAATCAAACGGCCGCCATTGGCCGCGAAGTCATTTTTTCCTGCACCGTTCGCAACATAGGAAAGTACCAGGTAATGACGTAGGGAATGGACGACATAAAACCGCACGAAGTATAGCAATTAAATCCTCGCGCCTTGGTTGCACCGGTATTGGCTTTCAATATGAAACTCAAACGATTCTCGAGTGTCCACAGGATTCGATGTCATAGAATTTTTGTCATAAATGCATAAAATCCGCAGTCTACACATCAGTCACTTTTGACGGTCGGTAGGTTCAGCGTTAAAAAAAATTTTGTTTTTCTTTTGACCTTGTTTTTCACGTTCAAAGTCCATTTTCGACTAAACCGTGGGTGTAGAATAGCGCTATGGTGTCCGCGACACATAATTTTGTGACAGACTGTACATCAGAATCTATGAGAATCCTAAAAATCGGTGAAAAAACGGTCTCGAAGTACACGTGGAAAAATCGATGTACAAAGATTTGAACGGCTCCATCCACGACAGACAGGAAATCCTGCGAAACGTGCTCACGAGGTTCGAATAAAAAGGAGACGGTACACACGGTGACGATCCCATGGCTGAGACGAAACCCAAAAATGTGGCGAACACTTCTACAGAGTTGGGGTGTAGCAGGGTGACATATACGAGACGGAATTGAATCACCGGAAACGAAAAATTGTCGGTCCCCTTCCTCCTCTGGTTCTCTATCTCCGTTGCTCTCTAAATCTCTTACATCAACGGCCACTTAATCTTCATACAACAGGGTACGTGCTCGCACAACCGCGTAAAAGTCAAACAGATCGTGCTGGGATCGACTTAAATCGCTTGCACGCGGTACAGGTACGAGGAAGAAAAAAAAAGAAGAGTAGGAAGGAAGGAAGGAAAGAGGAAGGAAGGAAGGAAGGAAGGAAGGAAGGAAAGAGGAAGGAAGGAAGGAAGGAAGGAAGGAAAGAAGAGTGATTTCGTCCGCATTCCGGCTGCTGCGTTTGTGTGTACGTGTTTGCGGAAAATTCTTCCTCACCTCAGCTTCTTCTCCGTCCTAATCCGGCCGAAAGCCGTCCTCTCTCGCGACGCCGGCTATATTTAGTAATAAGTTTTCCGATCGAAATCTATATATTCCGGGGGAAGAAGGATGGACGAGCCACGGGCGAGAGTAAAGAGCGCGGAAAAGAGAGTCGACGAGCTACGGGAAGAACGAGAAAAGAGGGAACAGGCGCTAGGCGGTGGCAAGATCTCCCCGAAAGGCGAGAGTAGAGACGGAGACACATTTTCTCTAGCGACAGATTCCGCCCGTAAAGTATCCACCGAGATGAAATATTCGGTCTATAGAAAGCCACTCAAGGCAGCTTGGCAGGCAGGCAAGGATTAAGATAAGCTCGCCCGGGGGAGTGGGGGGAGCCTAGTCCAAATAGTTCCCGAGGATCTTTTCTCCGCGGAAATACTAGCCAAACTCGTGTTGTTTTACTTCCATTTTGTTTTGCGCCCCGACACTGTACGAATCAGGGAATTATCATTCCTCTAAACGAGAAATGAGAGCTCGGGCTTACCCTGCTTCAGACCCGGCTGGTTCTTCGCAGTGTCGATTTATTAGACTTCGGATTTTATGGCTGCTTTGATTCTCTGTCTCCCCGAAATGTCTGGGACGTTTCGATTATGTTGAGGAATGAGCGAGATTTATAATTATAATAAATGGAATGCGATGGAGAGAGGCATTCTTCTTTGTTGAAAGTATCAGTCTGCTTTATCAAAATGAGGGTTCTATCGATTCTTTTTTTCACATCGGCTTTATCCAATTTTAATGATTGACCTTGGTCAAGCGTGTCCATCTTTGCGGGTAAAATTGAATTGCGTACATTATCTCGTGCTTGTCGATGAATGAACTGCAAATCTCTGTGCAAAATATAAATTGTCGTACGACATGTCTGAGACGTCTTGGTAAAATGTAAGAGATTACAAGTAAAAATAAATATAAATATTCATATTTTACACTGAAAGTTAGCGTCAGAAGATATTAAGCATTTTCAACTTTCTCGAACGTCATTCTGCAAAAAAAGAAATCTAGCTCTATGGAAGAACTTTTTACTACTGTATAGACTCGAGCATCCATAAACTCTTCATCATCGACTGGTCCTATTACTCTCGAACGTCGTAACGATTTATCGAAGACAAATTGATGTCCATTTGGAAAAGAATTAAGTTCCCATGAAACGTCGTACATCCTCACAAATAGTGAACCCCATAAGTAGGAAAAGCAGGGAAAAAACTCGCAATCGTTTCGCCCGAATGATTCCGGGAACATAAAGGACACGTAAGTTGAATGGGTCGAAAGGATCGATCTCAGAAGTGGTTTGGACAATATATACGAAACTGGAGGAGCACAATGACGTGGTATTATACCTTGCGACCTCTCGCACGACCTCTCGAAAATCGCTAATATAACGTTTTCTGAAATTATTTCATGAAAAACAAGACAGAGAAAGAACTTATTAGACAAACGATCTAAATCATGGAAATATAATAGAAATATGACTAGACTTTTAAAAGATTACTTTATAAAAACATAGGAACTTATTGTTCTGGCTAAAAATAATTCCAAATCTCGAAAATAGAAATTTTATTTCACAAAAACAAAAAGAAAGGAAAACCTTGTTACACATGGTTTATAATTCTAAATCATGAAAATATTTACAATAAAAACATGACTAGACCTTTAATAGATTACTGTACAAATTCTAAAGCTGTAGAAAAATTTATTATACTAACTGTGTGCAGTTTAAATCTTGAAAATGCGCAAACACAAACAAAATTTCTGATTTTTCAAATTTAAAATCCTACCATTTTATCAATATTTGTTCTTCTTCTATTTTTGTAAATTCATTAACAATGTAACAACTTGAAAATATTGTTCGATTTCCGGTTCTGTCAGAAAGTTACAGCTAAGAACTGCTCGCCAATTTACACTTCCGGTAACCAGGACCTCCACGTTTATATGTACTCACTTGTACCACGTATTCTTTTACGAAAAATTTGTACAGGATGTCAAGAAATGATATGTAAAAACCGTCACAGCGTGATTCTACACCTTAGCATCGCCGAAGATCTGTGAAAACAGTTCTGTGCAGAATTGACCTTGACAGACTTTTGAAGGTCAAACTTTTTTAAAGATTGTATCATGTTCTGCTCGTCGAGAGGAGGAAACTTCTCACAGGAACCATGGGTCAAAAATGAATCATTCTCTTGCAAGTTTAAGTCGGCAAAAGAAGTTAAATTAGGTAAAGTTAAAAAAGTCGCCTTGCTCTTATGAGTCACGTAGGAGTGTTCACATATACGCATTTCTACGACATATATTTCAGCGAAAAAATTTGTGCATGTTCCTTGAACGTGAGATAAATTATCCTAAAAGTTTCATGAGGAACTGTTTCATAGTGTCTTGAAAAATAAATCGCAAAAGTCGCGTTTCATAAGTCAGGTTGTTTAAGCAGCTAAGCCAGGCTGCTGGCTGAACAAGTAGGTAGATATGATAAACTGAATAACAATCGGGATCTCTCTCGCCGACCGCGCAAGATGGGGTGTATCATCTCGAAACTCCGGGATTTAGACCGCACGGCAATCCGTCGGAGAATTTCGCGTGGCCGCACGCTTCAATACTTTGCTTAGTTACTTCGTTTCAGCCCGGTGGCCTGGCGGAACTCTGTTGAAGCATCGCTGGATCTGTTCCTAAGACGAGTAATCTTCAAAGTTATGTCCTTCTCCGACTCCGGGAGGTATCATCGTCTTGATGAAAGGCGAGGCTGCTCGACGTCTGGTTGACAATCTATAAGAAATTGTGTCCTAGAGAACGGTCAATCTTCCACTTCCATCTTTATTACTTCATACTTCATAGCCCCGGGCCAGTCTAGCCACCGGGAGCCCATGAATTAGGGGGTCTAGGTGACAGTCTTGCAGATCGCTTCACTGTAGAACATCAATCCACGAGGCGACTCTCATAACTTTCGCACCTCCCCGACCCACCGACCCTAACAAAGTTCTCTATCACCGTTCGCTATTCCATGTCCACTGGCTCGATGTTTCAACTTTTTCATCAGGACACCGTCTGCGATGTAACTGGACTGCGAATTCTTACGCGAATTTGCATTTTTATTGCAACCTCAAATCCGGGGGAAAGTGGGATTGCGCTTCGAAAAGGAGGTGCCTCATCGCCGAAGTGTCCAACATGACCTGTCTTGAGACAATACTAACACATTGTTTGCGGACGGTGTTTTCATCAATCCACCCCGTAAAGCTGGCAATTTTTACAGATTCGTTCTTACAGTCGCGAAACGATTAATAATATAATTATGACTTGCCTATTACATGCCTACTACTGACTACTACAACGGCTGACGCCTAATTTTTACTGTACAACGCGTTTTAAGCGTCTCCCGCTCTCTGCCAACAGTATGCAAAAGACGCGTTTAAGAGTCTCCCGCAAACAATGTGCTAATTCAGTGAGAAAGCTTCTTGGTCTTCGATTACTTCGCGAAACTTGCTCAGAGTCTGTCTACAAGTATCGTCTACTTAATTTACTAGAGAACATTTGAAATTTAAGTTCCCAATTGGGAACGGAATGCAATAGAGCAGAGGTTCTTGAACTGTAGTCTTTACCGGGGGTCCGCGAAACAATTTTGACATTAACTTTACATCCCCCAAGACCATTTATTAAAATAACCAGCGATACATTTTTACCAATATTTATTATAAGGGTTGGGATGGGGTCCGTAAACAAAAATGTTGTTCAAGAGGGGGGCCTCGGACTACACAAGTTTAAGAACCCCTGCAATAGAGGGTTAATAGGCTTGGTAGGTAATTCTGGTAGATAAAGTGTTAAGGTCAATTTTGCGGTCCATTTTTGTAACAGATCTCCACCGATCCAGAGGTGCAGAATCACGCTATAGAGGTCGCGACATATAATTTTGAAACACCCTGTACGGGATGCAAGTGATACTTCGGTCCCGAATTTTTCGAGTCTACGACGCGAGGAGGATGTGTAAATGATCCCAGATTTATCAGAGATGTAGCTATATTCCCTTCGGCCGCCACAAGTACACTTAACAACTCTTTTCAACGCTTTGCCGATTGCCCTAATCCTAAGGAGGCTTTCGCTTGTCGACATAGCTCTTCCTCTAGCCGTGCACGTTCTTCTTCCTCGCTTTGCTTCCAATCTCTAAGCTTCATCTTCACCGGAACCAAAGGGGACGGAAGCTTCCAATAGAGGCTCCCTTTCCCACTCTTTTCAGCTAAACTATCAGCCACCTTGTTCCGCTATAGCTTTCATCAGTTGAATTACTTGATCTTATTTCGGACGGGCAATATTACTTCAATGGAAATTCAGGGACCTTGTAGCCGGTGGCATCGAGAGATCTTTATGCGTTTGTGGCCGATGCTGCTACGAAATAAATGTTTCCGAGATTTAGAAATCATTAACTGCTGCCTGACTCCTGGTTTTGTTAACACTAAACCTAATCCGGGCGCATAAAATTGCCGATTTTATATGTATTGAAGTTTTCGGAATACCACGTTTATATTATTTTATTACGTTAGCTGTGCCTCATCGTGATTATATTATTAATGTGTGTTTTTAAGGATTTTTCGTATTATGCGAACGTGTTTAACACTAAACCTATCACCACCGGTCAAAATGGCCGGTTCCAGATTTATTATTTTACAATTATTGGAATAATAAAAATGATTTTATAAGAATTGATTGTATAAATATCTTTAGTACAGCACGTATTGTAATGGGAGCCGCACAAAGTATAAATAAAATCAATCTTGTCATTTTTCTAAGGGAACGTGTATCAATCAGTAACCAATCTTGGTTAAAATTTTAATCGATTAATGCCCAACTCTGATTGATGATAGGGCCGTGTGGCTCGCGACGAAGAAGCAAATTTTAAACATTTTGGAGAAACACCATTATTAGTTATTCTATAATACAAATATTATCTGAAATTATTATACAGTAATTTACCTTACTAACATCTTTCTATCTAACAATCTTTCATTCATTCATTCAGCTGATATGATTTACACTGTAAAAATTATTGAGAAAATGAAAGATGTTCAAATCCGTCAATGTTGAAGTTAACAATAAATGAACGTCCGCTTGGAAAAACAAGGACGAAAGACGCCCGATCAATACTCGCGTTATAATTAAATCTACAGAAAATTTCAGTCGGAAGAGAAATCATCTATTATTTCTTGACTAGCGCTCCAGTTAACTTTACAATCAAGAATTACGGGATTTCAGATAGTTTAAATTTTAATGGAACGTTAAAAATTCTTTAAACCGTTTTCTTGTTAATCTACTGACCGAACGGAACCGTAGGGATAACTCTTTCAGTTCATAAAATATCTGTCGGCTTCGAGATCTTCTTATCTTTTTAAATCGGTGGAAAGGTATTTTTACAACAGCTTCATTTCAAGAAAAGGCAAATCCATCCATTAGAGATCTGAAGACACCGTGGTCGTTACTTAATGATTAATCGCTGGATCTCTTCAAATTACGAACGATTAAGGACACATGACTCAACTTTGAATAACATTTTAATGATTTTAATTAATCGAACGTTTTTGTGTGAGATAGTCTAATGGACCTGACTAATTAAGCCAGTGACTGCAAAATTGTGGGTTGTAACTAAAAAATTGAAACTTTCTAATTTTGCAATTCCGTTATTAATGGTACATAATTCGTTGAACCTATGCAGTTCCTAGTAGTTCCTACAATTTTGAAATCCATATAAAATCATTTTGTTAATTCTTAGCAATATAATAATTTTAAAAATGTAGGGAGTTTAGAGATAAAAAATGGAATAGAATGTGGACTAAATCTGTGTCAATTATGTGCACCGTGAAAGTATCTCGTTTCGCCAGCACCCCATTGATTTGATTGGTGCATTGTCCCAGTCGAAATTTCTATGATACTAAATCCCAGGGGTACATTTTCTGCAGGCGATGCATAGCACCGGCTAGCATCTTCATCGGCGGTGGTACGAGTTCCAACGTCATTCCCTGTACACGGTCTAGTTTAGTTTACACTGTAACTAATTTCACTGCCTTCCGCCATACGACTGCGCCGAGATCCTTGGAACCACTATGATAAATTACATTAACGGCGAGATAAGTTGACTTCAGTGAAAATATCGTTCTCGTATATCGTTGCAATCTTGATGTCCCTGTTCCAGTAGCTACATTAACGGTCTTGGGGTAGGGAATACTACAAATTAGTGCAACATTAATCTACCGTTCAGGAAAATTGCGTGTTTCGATTCGAAAAGATCTTCGAAATCTGACCTCTATATGAGCCGTTTATTTTGAAAGTGGCCTAAGCCCATTTTCGAGAAAAATCAAGCTAGCAATTTTAATATTTACATTTCTACGTCATCTTTTCATTCTGCAGCAAATTGTAACTAATATATTTAAAATCACATAGATTTTGTAAAAAGGAAATTAGCTGGTTAATAGAATGATGCAAATTTTTATTTTGAAAGTGGCCTAAGTCCATTTGTCAGTTGTTTGATGTTAAGGTAGTCCGAATGACAGAAATTTTGGTGTCGTAGAAATGTCATTAAAGAAAAATAATTTAATGTTTATCCATAATGTTATCAAGAAGATTTGATAACGTTTTTCGTTTTAAATCTTACAAGTATTTTCATGGCTATTCAAAATTCACAATCACAAATTTTCAGGACTATCTGTATGGGGTTAGGAATCTGTATGGGGCTATGAAAAATTATTTTATACTTTTTAGTCCGTCTTAAAAACGTGGTATATTAAAAATCTTTTTTTTGTGTCTGTTCGTCTGTATCTCTGTATGTCTGTGAATGCGATACCTCGAGAACCACTTCATCAAGTTTAAATGGGAAGAACTTATTAGTAGATTTTGGTAAACAAACATTAGTATAATACTTTATAAACACTATACTGAGCTCCTTCGGTGCGAAGTGGGTCAGTGGAGTGGGGATGAGTCGGAGTGGGAACGCGTATTGGAGATCGCTGAACGCGATGACGTACTACCGAGCGTCGCGCGGCGAGGTGTGACGGTTAACATGGACCAATCAGAGGCATTGGCCGAGCCGGAATCCGTCCGTAATACACGCGGACTGATTGGTCCTCGTTTTTCGTTAATAACTCGTTATTAGACGAACAGACAGACAAGAAAAAGAGTTAATATAGCATTATTATCCAGTTCTGAGCTATGTTTAACGTTTCAAGTCTCTAGCTGATCGGGAAGTTAGTTTAAAATCAATTGCAAAATTTGTACCAAACAGACAAACAAACAGACAGACGGACGGACAAGAAAGCGAACTAATAAAAACGTGGTAAAAATGCAGACGCGGCACTTATCGTGGTAATATCCCCGGAAAGTTTGATTTCCATCCTCCTAAAAGATGTCATAAGAAACGCTAACTGCACTTTGCGATATCTGTTAGAGAGGAAAGAAAAGAGTACTGCACAACTCTATAACTAACTTTGTGTACTTAACTGTAAAACTAAATAACTCTCCGCCATAAGCAAGATTAAAACGTGTTGTCAGTGGCAACCCCAGGGTGTCGTCCCATTAAATCCAGACCGTATCGAGCCCATACGAGCAAAAAGGGCCGTAGACTGTAGACAATCTCTGCGCATCTTGGCAGTTCATGCGTAACAATTTGGACAGCCTAGAGCATTTTGCCATCGAGACGAAGCACGCGCGGTTGAAAAAGAAAAACTGAATTTAATGTGGCCGCAATACTAAAGGCTGTACATGTACGAAAAAAAGAAAAAAGGATTTTGCATGTAGTTGTCGGATGATTCGCGATCCCCGCGGGGTTGGGATGACAGCGGCGTTATCAAGCACACATCGAAGGCAAAGCGTTCGCAATTAAAGCGACGCGGGGACACACTCGAGAATCATTAAGGTTATCCGAGAGCAACTACATGGAAATATCTGTTGCGGTAACGAGTTGGTCGTTGGCAAAGCAAGGCCAGGGAAATGACAATGGATTTTCCAGGTTGGCTGGCTACGTGCCTCGGACCAGACGATTCTCTCGCTGAACACGAGGACGGTAACGCATAATGCACGTATCGCGGTCTCGTACGAGGCCAGCGGAAGTTCCGGGTCCGGCGCAGTATCCGGGAACGCCTTTGGGGTGACAGGAAGTAGCCAAGCCACCGAGGAAGTCGTCAACGGCACGTGGCGGCTTCATATTCGTCAGCTGAAGGAGTCGGATAGGGATTGTTACATGTGCCAGATTAACACCAGCCCGATGATATCGCAGCTCGGATGTTTGGACATCCTCGGTAAGAATATTCCCTTTTTCACCATGCTTTTATTCACTTGCCGTGTTGTTGTTGTATGCGTCAAATCTTGTAATCGAATTTTAAACTACTTCCCATAGTCCAATCTTGCTGAAATTTTGTATACACACTTGCTTCCGATGACAATATTTGCCGCCATACTCGTGGGATCAAAAATGAAAGTAAACAAACAAACAAAGTTACCGACGAACGAAAGACAAAAGACTGAAACTGCTACACAACGGAAAAGACGACTGGAAAAGGCAAGACAAAACAAACGGGATAATAAATTATCTAATCACTAGACAATATTTTCTCTTTTACAAAAAATCTTGGTTGAAGTGGTAATTACAATCGATTGCAAGATATGTAGACTAAAAAGTAGAAAATAAAATATATAAAAAAAAAAACTTTTTAAAAACCACGCTTATATTAAAATGTACTGAAGTGGAGAAAATAATTTTTTTCCTGGTTCTCCACAAAATACCGAATCCAGTTAAATGATGAATAATATTTTTCCCCAAAATTTTAAGCAATTAATTCAACATTTCTTCTGTTATGAAATTAGTGTCGGAATAGATAGAAAAATTTAATATAAATTTAAATAAAATCATGACATTAGTGACTATAAATAAAAGCGTGGAGTGCTAAACTATATTCACGTAATCTTTGTGGGCGCATTCGCGTTGAAACGCGAAAGTTACATGGAATTATTGTGTGCCAAACTGTGTAAAACAATTAGAATTTTCTTAGTTTCATACACTTCGACGTATAAATATTAATATTAATAATTCCCGCGAAATTTAAAATCGCGTTTGTCGCTATACATACCAGATTTGTTTACACAAAATTGATACACTCTGGTCTTCATTAAATTTATAAAATCCATAATCGCGTTTCGCACCATAACAGGATGATTTAAAATCTAGCAAAGTGTATGTGGAATATTTTTATTTCAAAAGTAGAATAGTATTAAACAGTGGTAAATTATATTTCATAACGCACGAATGCTCCGCGTTCCGCGGGATTCTGAAGAATTATAATAATCGTGCAACGCAGGACACGTCGCATAAATTCCGATGATTTAGCAGGATCGGTGATATCAATTCGCAAAAGAGTTTGCGTGTTCGCGTTTCAGATTATAACGATATGAACCATTTCTCAATTTCTCGCGGCACTTAATGCATACGATAGAATTGGACAGATTTTAAATCGTACAAATTGTACATATATTGCGGGCACGATGAAATATAACTGCAATTAGCGAGGCCTGTAATGAATGTTACTCCACAGAGTAGTGGCAGGTTAATATGGTAATCGGACACTTCATCTTTCCACTCTAGTATGAACGTAATTTGAATTGCGACGACATGGAACCGTCACGAGCAGAGCACAAAGGAACCTCGCTAACAAGTTTCCATTCTTGATCATTAAAATCCTTCGTTTGTGTATTTTTGGAAGTACTCGTACCTATGGAAGCTTAGTTTCAGACGATTACGTTAGTCCCAGGATTTGTCGAACTTTGCTCGTCTTTGAGTCTTCGTTTAATGCTGCTTACAATTACCTAAATCGTAATTCAAACATACACGTTCTCGGATTATTGTGTTTGCTTAATGTCTTTTCGTGTTCACATAAATTGAATGAACTAACCTACGGATCATTATGCGAAATAAAAATTTTCTACATTAATTACAAGACACAGGAACCAAGTAGAAATTTCTTTATATTTTTAATAATTTTTGTAAACTCAAAATATTAAATATTCTTAAATATTTGAATTCTTCCATATTTCAAAATTATACCTTTTTTACTGTTTTCCTGTTACCATTTGACTCGCGTGATAAGCTCGTGAACAATGTATCTCATGAAATCAATTCAGTCTTTCGTTTTACCGTGGCCATTGATTTCGTATGATAAGTTCGCAGACAATCATGGGCCAATTAACCGCGTTTATCGTGGTCAGAAGCCGTCAGAAATATACGGTCGCGCACGGAAGAGTTACATTTCAGTGCGCAATTTCACTTTATTTTTACACGAGCCATCAGCTCATGTGAATTTGTGCCATCATTACCGGGCGCACCCTGTATACACTATGTACAACCCGACCCTCCCTCTCTCTCTCTCTCTCGCGAGCGGGCACACGGCTAGCATAACTGCAACAGTTTACCGCCTTATTTCCAACCAATTTGCCTAAGTTTTTCTACTGTATATTTCACCGTATAATATAGTTTGCATTGGCCATCGCAAATCTACGAGTTTAATGCCGCGGCGCCGCGGCGCGGCGCCGCGCCGGCTTGATACCCGCGCCCGTTTCCGATCGATAACTTCTTCGTGATCTTGGAAATATGCAGATAAGATTAATCATAAACTAAACTTTACGACCTAGTTCGGCTAATTTCATTTCCGATTTATTTCAAGCGCCCTCAGCCCTCTCGGGCACAGATAAAACGATCAAATTTAATTTAATTTAATCAAAAGTAATTTCGGTATTGTAATAAATAGAGCCCAATTTTTTTATTCAAGCAATGAACTTTAATGGATAAGATATTATCCCTTTTGCGCGATGATCTTCTGCCAAAAAGAATAAATAAGAAAATATTTTATTGATTAAAGTTCATCGCTTGAATAAAGAAATTCGGTTTTGTTTCACCTTAAAATATCGAAATTACTTTCTTGCCAACCCAATACAATCAATTCTTATAAAATCATTTTTATTATTTCAATAATTGTAAAATAATAAATCTGGGACCGGTGGGGATATAGGTTTAGTGTTAATAACTCTCCAACGAAGCCTCGTAGAACATTTTCGCAAAGGAAAAAGTTGTTTCAAATGACTTCACAGAAATCACCTCCTTCAAGGAAGTGCACCTCTGGGACATCCTGTAGTGTCTTATAGCGGAGTGTGCATCCTCCACCGAGAAATTAACTCTGAGGAACAACTCGCAAATATTGCTTTCTTAATGAACCGAATTCGTGGATCGAAAGGGCTAATGTGAGCGACCTCGCAACTCAAACAATAATTATGCCGTGGAATTTGATAATGTAATAATGTAATCAACCGGATACGTTTTTCCGCGCGTCCGAGCGACCATGGATTCCACGGATTGTTCCACGGCATCGGGAAAATTCCAGTTTCTTTATTTTCCCGACCGAGAGAAATGTTTCCCTTACGACTGCCTGCTGCCGGTCGCAGTGCATCGTGAGCCCGACGAATAAAATAAAAAAAAAAGGTAGACCTGAGTCATTGGGCACTCGCCAACAAATTCATCCATCTATTTGTCTATCTATGTTCGCAATTCTGGTTTGGCTGTCTCCCGGCGCAAATTGTATATATTTCGTTTATTTCGCTGACGAATCGATTTCGCCGAGAAATTGGTATCGCAGTCGAATGCCCCTATTGATTTAGTCTTTTAATTCTTTGTAATGAGAGGCGGGCGTGTTCTTACCGCAGACGTTACCACGATTCGCGAATTCCAGTCCTTCATTTGTTGCAAAATCAAGTTTTTATACCATTAGTTATAGGGTAAAATTTTTATAGACTTCTTGATTTTATCAATTCAAAGAACAAATTGATTCAACCTTTTAATTCTTTGCAATGAGAGGCGGGCGTGTTCTTACCGCAGACGTTACCCAGATCCGCGAATTCCAGTCCTTCATTTATTGCAAAATCAAGTTTTTATACCGTTAGTACTATTATAAAATTTTTATAGAATTCTTGATTGGGTTTTGGGTTTTGGAACGAAAGTTGGATTTTTATTAAAATTCGGTGATAAAATTAAGATATTTATTTCGTCACTTATTATTAGACAATCGATTTTATGCATTTATAACAAAAATGAGTAGGTATAATTTAAAACAGTAAAACAAAAATGCTGTATACCGACATATATCTATTTAAATTGAATGGTTATTTTAATGTTTCATTTTATATTGTTCTAACTATAAAAGTTTACTCATTCAAACAATTTTAGAAAAATATAAATACGAAATATGACACGTAATTTTTATTGTTATTGTCAATACAAAATTTAATCAAAGGTTTGAATTTTGGAAATTTATAAAATGAAATTGTTAGTTGTTGCTAACATATTGTTTAGATAACATTTTGCTAGTTTCATACAGCACGATTTATGATTAATAAACTATAAATTCAAACGTACTGCAATTTTCAAATATTTACGATGTCCATGAATTTCTCCCACTCTAACTAGGTTAACATACTCCTTGCCGGACAACGGACATGAAGAAATAAAGTTTGAAATCAAGTATTGGGTTTTATCGGAAATCTTTGTGTGTTTGTTGCGAGCGAGGAAGGATATAAAAGTCTAAGATTGTGTACAATAAAGAGTATAAAATACATAAAAGTATCTGTATGTACTCCGATTTTATTTTCATTGACATATGTTTGAGAAAACTATTGTTATATACTACATACATACTTGGTTATAGATATACACATGGATATTGTACATATAACTAGACAGCGGATCTTTATGGAAAATAAAAATGTTTTACCTGAATTATAACAAACTCGAGTGAAATAGAAATTTATTTTCTTTGTCAATATGGTTAATAAGTTGCGAATTTCTTCATAAATGCAAGAAGATCCGCAGACTAGTCATCACAAATATAGGAGATATTTAGGCGGCTACATTTAGGTGGACCACCCTGTATATTCAACGCTTTTTATCGGACATAATGTGCACTATAACGAGTAACGAAGTGTACATCTTTCCCTTCTTCACCAGCAGTCCCCTTTTCTTTTCTAACTGCGACTTAATATCGAGGGGCGTGCTTGGTAAGGGTAATTATTATGTTCCCGACGACCTGAACATTAGCAATTTCTTGCCCAGTCCCTATCTCCCTGGTCCTAAATTGCTTCTAATTATACTGACTAAACATTAAAGACCTTCTCATTACAATGCCTCTCGCGAAGGACGTGCTTACCTTCGTGAAATACCTTCGTGAAAATCGTTTACCAATTACTGGCCATTGTATAATTCTTTCGTTCATAATTTGATAACGATTCATGGTGTGAACGAGTTGTAGTTGCTCTCTACAAATAAATTTTTCAAAATTTAATACGAAATACCCTATATTGAATTTTTTAGAATATTACGAGGTATTCTGTAATTAATGTTGTCATTGAAAGCAAAACAAATTGAAATTGTAGAATCAATACAGTGTATTGTGCCAGTATGCTTATAAAAAATATCTAATAAGAAGCTCAGTAATACTTTCAAAATAATGGCCCCTGTCCATCCGTCACCCCGGGCTCGCTCCTTAAGGGTTGAAATTGCATCCTTATGGAAAAGCTAGTCTCGCAGTAGAGATTTGAGATTCCGGTGTCCTTCAGCGACACGTTAGCCCAATAAGGGGTGTCTGCGAGCTCCGCAGAGTCAAGAGACCTAAAATAAGAGCAAGCTCGCCGGTTGCCAAAAGCCGGGCGAATTTGTTAGCGCGGCGTTGCACGCCGTCTCGCCCCGGTCGGGATTCATCTCATTGTCATCCGTTTTTCATTTCTATCCGACAGTGCCACCGGATATCGTTTATGGGGGCGATACCAGCGCCGACTTGGCAGTTTCGGAAGGCGAGAACGCGACTCTAAGCTGCAGCGCGACGGGACGACCGGCCCCGAGAGTGTCCTGGAGAAGGGAAGACGGCGAACCCATTCTTATAAGGGCCTCCTCAGCCCTTAAGCCAGGTATATAAAACTCGCGGATATCTCCGCGGACAGACCTCTTTCACTTGCTACCCCTCGTGAAAAAGGCAGAGAGACGTTGGTGGTTTAATTTCGTTTGCTACCCATTATTCTCTTTGTCCTTGGCCCCGTTACACCTTGCCGCCTACCTCTACAACCCCTCTAACGGTAAACGGTTTGGATGGAAAAAATTTGTGGATACGCGATTACTGGACAAGCGATTAACCATTTCACTACAATGGACGAGATATTTGCGCTTCCACGATGTCGAAGAAACGATACTATGGACAAGACATCTCGTCACTCTGATTCCGTCGTACAATACTATGGACTCATGAATTCAAATGAAACACGTCATATCAATAATAAAGATACGCGAGATATCTCGTCCATAGTATTGTACGATGAAATCATGGTGACGAGATATCTCGTCCATTGTAGTGAAAGGGTTAAGGGAATTTCTTTTTTCTTGGTCAACAAATATCGACTTTTTATTATTTTCTATCCAAACAACTATTATATTAATTAGTCTCAAACTTTGCACATGTTTGTATGATTGTACTTATCGAGAGGAACAAAATTCTCTCAAAGGAACCAAGGGTCGAATAAACTGTTTCCACGGTTTAACTCCAGGAAATTTTTTCAAAACCGAGTGTTCAGTGTGGAAATATTTGTATAAGCCAACGTAAGTCATCCGTTCGAAATAAATTTCTTCTGTCCTAAAATAGCATTCGCCACGGTCTGCATAAAAGGATCCACGAGCTTTTTCCGCCGGCCATTCTTTCCGCAGTGTCCTGTTGTGTTTCTTCCCCCTCGGTTTCCATCGGAGGCGGTAGCGCCGAGCTTTATTACAATACTTATAACCGGTGATCGTTGCCTTGACTCTTTATGTCGGCGACGACACCGATAACGGAATGCGGAATGTGCAACATCTGCGGTTCTCTTTTTTCTCCTCCTTCCTACCCCCGTGCCGCCCCCGCATTTTTTTCCTCCACCGCCGCGCCGCGTCGGTTACACACCCTCAATCGCGAGCTCGCAATACTTTATGCTTTTAATATCGAAACCGTACACCGGTCACGCCGATGCGCGACTCTGTACCCGATATTTTCACCTGATACGGCTCGCGTGCTTCGGCCAGCTTTTATTTTACAAATTTCACAGTTCGACTTGCATGTTTTGTGGACTTGTCGTCGGGACATTTTCAATATCGCGACGCCGCGCCCTCGATCGTGTCCGTTTTTATATTTCCTGGCTTTTGTCCGAATGTGTTTAACGGCGGCGCTGCCGTTTGTTCGAATATATTTAGTCGGCGTAATACGTATTGCATATGCATCGCCGAAACGCTCGCTCGCTCGCGCAACCTGTTAACTTGGAATTTTTACGCTTTTGATTGCCAACGGTTTTTGATTAAACCCGGTAACCGGGTTTATTGCATGCAGTAATATTTTTACGCCGCGATGTAAAAGATGCACGTGGCTGTCGACGTGATAGCATGTACAGTAATTTTAGTGGTAGACGTAACCGTTCGTTTAAAATTATGGCGCTTACAGTTGACGGAGTATTTTCATCATTTTTCGAGCTTCTCTGCAGCATGGTCCACGAATTTGTTGCCGTTACGTTTCAGGTATTGGTAACAGTTCAACCTCTTGCACTATAATTGGCCCGGGAAATTTCTCCGCTGTCGCTGCGCGATCCCCACTAGCAGTGTACGAGGTCCCCCTTAACAGTAGGGCTGTAACTTTCCTTCGAAGGTCGAAGATTTCGAAGCTTCGATTTCAGAAACTTCAATTTCTGAAAATTCGAAGGCGATTTCAAACCTCCGTAGTAAATTATTAGAAGATTGAAAGAAACGGTCGTCGATGGAGAGTTTACCTACCTGAAACGATTCATAGAATCGCATATGTGTTTGAAAATGTACTTCACATTGAGATGTGCAAAGCACATGTACTTCGAATGCCAATAAATGTGTGCATACAATCCCAATGCGAAGGGTTCAATAGTTTCTTTGTTGTCTAGCGTCGTAGCTATCAAAAGCTGTTTTATCGTGACCATGCATCAATTTAGCAAGCGGCAATTAATTAAACACTTTGCCCCTCATGGAACATGACTGAAAAATCAAGTGCAAGAATGTCGCGAATGAACATCTTACCAGCAGAATTGCTTCAAACGCCAATAAATATGTGCATAAAATCCCAATGCAGAAGATTCAACAGTTTCTCTGAGAAAATTGCCAAACATTCATGCAAAAATGGCAAACACCAGAGCATCCCCTTAATGAATATTCGTGAGCTTCTTTCTAATATACGCTAATTGAGAATCCTATTTTGATCGCCTTTCAGTAAGTGTTAATGCCGATAGGAGTTGCTTATTGTCCCGATCGATTTGCGAGACTAATACTCGAAAAAACCAAATGGCATTCGATATTCGGCCACTTGTATTACGTATAATTTCGCGGTCGTGTAAACACATACACCGAGTTTGTACATTCATGGGGCACGGCTGTTAATTACCGCCTGATAGTACGTATGTAGTTTGAAGTTTAACTACCAGGCTGTTCGGTGGCGTAAGTACCAAAGAATATTCGCTATTCACCGCCATATGACCCCACATTAATTCGGTATTAATAGGGTAATTAGGCGGTCCTAATATCCTAGTTGAAGTTCTCTTCGCGCAACGAGGAGGATTTACTACAGTAATAAGACTATACACGGTGGCACGTAACTTAAGATTCGAGGAGCGAACGAGCGATCGCAAAGAACCAAGAATAAACGTCGTAGTCCTCAAACAATATTTCTTTTTATTTAAGCAATTTTAATCGAAGTCGATATTGTTTTGCCTTACATTGCATACCATACAATTACTGTCGTATTGTTAATCCAACAATGTAGAAGTTTTTAATTATTTTGTTGCATGCGCGACTAATTACTTTCAAACAGAAGAACAATTTATTCAATTTATTTTATTTGTATCGGATATATTCCACGCAGAGATTGATGTTTTTTGACGAAATTAATTTGTAACGTTACATTTATTTGTCCCGATTGTTTTTATTGCCAATGGAACTCTTTGAATCTGTTTTATCATAGATTGGACATATTGTTTAATAAAGGGCACATTAAACATTTGCAGTGTGTTTTGCATTCTACGTTTATTCTATTGGATATGAAAATTTTTGCTATTGCGATGTTGAAAATTCGTTAGTATATTTAAATAAGAAGGCATATATTAAACATTTGCATAATATGTGTTCTATTCTCCATTTATTTTATTTGAAAAGAATTGGTATTGGGAAATTCGATTTGTTTAGCATATTTGAATAAATTCTAAACGGTTGTGGTTTCTTGATACTCAATAATGCATATATTTCTATTATTTTTCATGTTTGTATCATTTATTACAAAATATATTGCAAGGAATAACTGATAAATATTATATCAATCAAATTTAATACAAAAAATATTTTTCTAATTCTAACTAATTTTATATGATACAATTAACACATCTTTTTAATCATTTATGGTTGAGAAATGTATCAACAGAATTAACTGGTAAAATAGCCATAAATTTTTGGTCCAAGAAATATTTTATGTAAAATAAAATAAGTTTGGTTATTTGTCAAAATGGCCGACAACACAGAGTGAGTATTTTGGGAATGAAATATTCAGAACGATAAATATGATGCAGAATATTTATTCCTTCAAATCGCATAATTTGTTAGACACTGTTAGACATTTTTCTGTTTCCGAAACGAGCCGAAGGAGCATGTAACAGTATTTCACAGTTTTCGAAAAAATATTCACAGTCAAGAGAATTTATTGGCGAGAGCAAAAATGATTGCGCGCAAACACGTAGCGTAATATAATCAGCATATAAATTTCAGAAATATTCTGGCTGTTTGGTACGTAAATCGATGTTTCCTTATGCGACTACATAACGTATCCTATAGAACGGCGTGTGTATGTATATTCAAAGTACAGCATGCCAATTCGGAACGTGTCTGAAATCCATTGGGGAAACGTGTAGAAGCCTGCATCCAAATGAACGGTCAACACTTTGAAGATTTGCAATGGTAAATATTTCATGCGATTCGTGACAATGGTGGAACGGGCGATTTTCTTGATTTGCCGAACGGAATAAGAAACTCAATAACTATTATTTTTGCCGGCGTACGTATTACTCTTTCATCGCGTACGTATTTCTTATAGAAATATAGAAAATAATTTCCAAATATTTTTCAACAGTAAAAGATTGAGGTTACACAAAAATGAATTTCTTCGCGGAATAATTTTAATAAGTTACAAACAGTATAACAATATTCTTAATTTTTCTGATTTGTATTTCACTGTACGTATTGCATTTGTACGTTATATTTCAATAACGAGACCTTGAAAATTGTTTCAACACCACTTTAATATACACCCACTGTAAATATATATTTTCTCAGAGATAGTGCAATGACCTTGAAGTGACCTTTGATTCCAAAAATGATTAAAGACGAACTCCAACAAGTTGCATAGAAAATATTTTCCAAATATTTTTCAACAGTAAAAAATTGAGATTACACAAAAATGAATATCTTCGCGGAATAATTTTAATAAAAAAGTTACAAATAGTATAACAATATTCTTAATTCTTCTGATTTGTATTTCCCTGTATGTATTTCATTTGTACGTTACATTTCAATAACGAAACCTTGAAAATTGTTTCAACACCACTTTAATACATACCCACTGTAAATATATATTTTCTCAGAGATAGTGCAACGACCTTGAAGTGACCTTTGATTCCAAAAATGATTAAATATGAAATATCTTACGGCTATCTTTTGATGAACCACCCTGTATGTTACATATCTTGACAAAATCAGGGGAAGAGAAGCAATTAAAAAGGAGAATAGAATTCTAGTGTCAGAGCAGGTCAAAGTTTCCGGTAAAATAAAATCAGCCCTCGTGACGTCTTGTTCCAGCATATGTTGCGTCACGTGCTTCTTAAACGTCTGCTACAAAACCGGCGTTTCGTTCTTTTTCTTGCCTACCAGCAATTTAAATAATTGGATAGTATTCTGTGCACACGAAACAGAAGGATGGAGGCTGCGAGATTCATGAGCTTGTAGTGTAATTAGTGTTGTAAAATCCACTTAGCTCATTAGGGCATCTGGGAAAAAAGAAATTATTTGCCAGACGCCGTGTAACGAATGAAAGGGACGTTAGGATGGAATTACGTCAGTCAGCGCAGCACCACTCGGATAAAGTTGTTTCCATGACATGTGAAACTTTTGGTTTACGCCTTTACGCAGTCCGGTCACGTATCTTTCTATATTTGCGAGATTTTTCATTGCGTCTATTAACCTTATTTCGTTAATTAACTGGAGGAAAGAACTTTTCTCTACACTTCACTGGAAAAGTTTCTACGGAGATGATGCGGCTGTAATTTCAGACGTTTTTTTTATACGGTACAACCGGTATAACGTTAACATTTATTTCGAGATTTTCGGTAAACAACGCTGCTCGACTTAATTGTTCAATTGCTTACTATTTGTGGCGGAATTTGTTCAAAACTATTAACCTCCTTTACTGGTAGACAATTATTATGATAAAAGTTTTTCGGTACAACATTTTCCGGTAATAAAATAATTGCTTTTTTAACACTAGACCTACCATCACCGGTCGAAATGACCGGTTCCAGATTTTTTATTTTACAATTCTTGATATAATAAAAATAATTTCATAAGAAATGATTGTATAGATATCTTTAGCGGAGCACATATTACAATAGGAGCTGCGCAAAGTCTGAATAAAATCAATCCTGTCATTTTTATAAGGGAACATGTACCAGTTACTTTTAAGACTCGGTAGGTTTAGTATTAATAATCAATTTAATTTTTTTAAGACATCAACTTTGACAAGTTATTTAAATACTTATGGATCCAACTTTCCGCTTGACAGTTTAAATTTTATGATGATAAAAAGATAATACTAATAATACTAAATAAAATAAAAATAATAATAATACTAAAAAAAATGATACTTTCTAACACTACTACTCTAAACTTCATTTGTAAGTATGCAAATAATAATTGTAAATAAGAATGCAGTTCTACAGGATTGCCCACCCAAATGAGCAATCACAGTATTCCACATGAACATACTGCATATGAACAAATTGTCTATCGGCGATCACACCATATTTTTTGAAAGTCCATGGCTAAGGATTTTTTAATAGACCCCTAACTCTTAGCTGCTTCAATCGTGAACCAACAACTCATCCCCACTGACGTAATCTAACAATTTTGTGTGGAATTATTATTCTTAAGCTTCCTGTTGGTACAGCAGAATGATTGAGAAGGCTTTCGGTAGCTAAATTGTTAAGTCCCTCTCCTCCGAAAGAACCAAGAAATAAACGAGCCAGACAGCTAGTCGATGAAGAAGGAAACAAATGGAGTGAGTGTGTTGATTCGATCATCCGTAAGAGGCTAATCCCATTATGTCCCTGCATCGATGATGAGCTACGGTGGCAGGGTAACCGTAAGGAAAGTGTGAAGTCAAGAGCCGGACGTGAGCACACAGATTGGGCGTAAGAACATGGCGGAGTGAGTATAACGAGGCAGGTCGTTGAAACAAGTTTCACCTTTTGAACTCGAAGACATGAACAGCGGGCGCGCGTGTAAAGAAACAGAGGATGAGAATTCTCTTCATGGTATCTTGTACGGCGCGCACACACAACCGTCGAAGGACTTAAGGTCGTGTATACAGACACGTACAACGAACCGCGGCAGAGAACGCTTCTCCACAGTCCTATCCAGGAGAGGAGAGTACATAGAAGCCCCACGCATATACGTGCAATATCGTTCGCACATACATATATCGAGGAGGAGGCAGGTGGTAGTTTCCGCTGCAGAGACCCGAGTTAGCAAAACTTTGACCGGCGTAGTTCCCACTGCCGTTCCCGCCCCCTTCACCACCCACGGCTCCCTGTATCACCCCCCTTTGCCGCCACCTTTCCACCCCCCAGTTTCAACCCCCGACGACGGATGCGGCTGAAACGCTTCAAGGCTCCCTGTATTTGTCTTTTCGACCAGATATTTTTCCCCCAGCCGCCGCCGCCGCCGCCGCACCGCGGTAGTTAACGATTGTCGTCGCGAAGAATGCTATTAAGATCCAGCTGAATGCACGAATAGGCATATTCATGCTTATGAATTAATGGAAGAGAGCCAAAGTGCAGACTCATTACGAAGATAAATCGCTCTTCTTCGACAATGCCGGTTCGATTAACCGCTATTGGCTACGCCACCTATCTCCGGAGAAATTGCTCCAACATCTCGAGGACCGGTGTGCTGGCGGTCGCGGTTCTTCAAACTGATACGAAACAATTTTGTTTTGGTTTGGTTCCAAGTGTGAACATTGCGCTTATGAATAAAACCGCATATGTATAAAGTTCCTATACAGAAACAGTCATAAAATGCAATAAATAACATTTTCTAATAAAATTTTATTATTTATTTCAACACCACACTCGTTTTTAAGTAGACTAACAGCCATATATTTCTTTTTCAACTCGTCATAAAAATTCATGCAATAGAGGGTTAATAAGTTCAGAAAAATCAACAAAATTTTCAAACATAAAATATAGAGCCTCTTGCAGTTTCCTATTAATAACAATCTATCTTAATTTAATTGTTTGACAAGCTTCATTGTAAACAAGGTTTTCGTAAATAAAAAGGGGCTCGAAATGATTCGAAATGTTGCGTTTACTTATGAATAGTCATTATTATCAGATATTTAACTAATATAAAAGACTCAATGGAGAAATTGTAAATTATACCAGGGAAAAAATTCAGGCAATAGAGGGTTAATTGATGTCATTAATGTTCAATGACATCGAAGAACAACACTTTGTAAATGATTTGTTGCAAAAATGATTTGTTTATGAAACCTTTATCCACATTTTTCCGACATTTTTCTTATTTAAATGACACCAAAACACGACACAGTTTTGGATCTTATATACTCGTTTATTCCACGATACAGTGGAACCTCGATTATCCGAACTAACGTTTGGTCCCACTTTAATCAGAAAAATGTCATAAGAGAACTTATCGCGAGATTGTATTCGTAGATTATTTTATTCTTTATCAAAATGAATGGGGATCAACATACCACTAAATAATAATTCCTTTTTATATTCTCATAACTAGACTGATGTAATAAAATGATTAAAAAAGGAAACAGATTTAATATATTATATTGTTAAATAAATGCTTAATTTGTTTCAATTTCTTCAATTTTGATTATCTTTTGATTCATTAATAAATCTCCTACAAACTTCAACATTTGTATTTAAGTATTATGTTAATAAAAAGTAATATTTATGTCAGATTCATATAAAATTTGAATAATTTCGAATCTAATTCGGATAATTTCAAATATATCTTTGAGAATCAAACGATAATACACAGAGTTTATTCTTATCACTACCCCGATCAATTCTTGTTATTAGGGGATTCGAGAAATAAATCCACATCGCTGAATTGTTTTTTTTTTTTTGGTGATCGACATCAAATAAAACCGATTGGAAGCACGTTATTTTCACGCTTCGATTGATTTTCAGAGAAAAATCGTTGTTTGAAAAATTCTTTTGTGCGTCCAAATATTGCTCTGTGTAATAAAATCATGTATCGAATTTTGCTCGTACGTGTATCCATTGAATCGGCTGAATTAAAGGCACTGCGATTTGACAGAGTAAATTTTCATTATTAGTGTATAAATTTGTACTGACTCAATCACAGAAATGTAATTACTTTTTATTGCAAAGCCGGCTTTGACTGTGCGCGAATATACTCGCCTGTGATGCAAATGGGTAAAACGATTTTCAGAACTTTGGCCGGACGAGTGAATAAAGAAAAATCTGGCACTTGTTTTAACGAAATTTTCGACAGGCTTAAAACATGGTCTCGCAAAATGTAAAATCGCAAGTGATTGTTTCTAAAATTTCACTAAAGATGTATTTAGTAGGCTTTAAATAAGACAAAAAAAATATTTTCAAAAATTGGTTCGTTAATATCATTAAAAAGTATACCATAAATTAAGAGAGAAATTACGGAAAATCTGTAACAGACAAACAGAAACTGAAACGACATAGTGAAACTGGCGTACACAGTGGCAACGTTTGAGATTTGAGAAGAACGCTCGGACGGGTAAAAATCTGTTTCGACGATCGAGTTTCCGAAAATTTCATTAAACATTCGCGCTCGCGGTGAGCGAACGTTGGCGATCCTGATACTTGAATAGTGGACGCGAGTCGTAAAACACGACAAAGGTAGAAGAATAAAAATTCTATCTGCCGAGACAAAGGTCACGAGGCGACCGGGGGGCGAAAAATTCCCCAAGCGCAAATTACAAAACGGTTTCGCGGGCATTGTCTACGCCCGGTGGTTTTCTTTTAAACCGAGAAAACCGCGTTGCAGCCGGTCGCCATGCATCTCGCGTTGCTCTCACAACCGACACGATAGTGCTTTTCTTACGAGCTTTGTAAACTCGTTAGCGTTCGCTCACTTAAGGAACTCGTTAGCCGGCTAAGTAGTGAATTAAGCATATATCTTCTCATCTTTTCTTTCGCTTACAACGTTTTGTATCGAGTTTCCGGCCTCTCCCCTTCGGCCTCCTCTTGTTTACCCGTCTCTCTCTCTTGTTTTACATGCGACATGCCTCGCAGAAGCTAGTTCCTCCGTTCAATTGCATTAGCCTGCGGTTTCGACCTGGTTAAAAGTTCCCTACCCGGTTTCGTTTAGATCAAAGTTTCCACCGGGACGGAGAGCTGTAACTTCTTGTCCCGAGATATGTTCTTTCCATTTCGCGGCTTTCCGTCGGCAATCTTTCATCCTCCCCTGCGACTATCGTCGCCGCCTTCCTGCTCAAGAACCACTCGACGACGTTACCCTCGCTTAGCAATTCTATTCTCGTTTCTTGTCCTTCGTACACAAAATAAACGCACCGCCGCCATTCCGAAAATGATTTAGCGCCGCCACGCTGAATTTATAAATGGATTATACATTCACTTTGACGCCATTTTGCTGTTCCCCGTATTAGCCACTGCCGAACGAACCACCGCACGGTAAGGTATTTGGCCCGAAAAGTCGGAACAAAGTCGATTACAAAATTTTCCGTAAGTCGTGACATGCAAATTTATTTTCTTCCTCAATATGTTTAACAGGTCGAAAATAATATAACAGTATGTCGAATTCTACTAATGTTGTTGCTGTTTTAAATTATGTCTTCACATTTCTGTTATAAATGCATAAAGTCCGCTGTCTAACCATGACCTCAATAAAGATGGCTGATAAGGGACGTCATTGGAGTAAAGATTATTCGTAAAAGCAATTAGAAAATTGGCAACTATTGCTGCCAATAAAAGCTATTATAAGAAATACAATTGCGAATTATATTCTTTCCACATATTATTTGATAAACATTGCTGTTTCGTCGACACGAAATTCAACATTTTCAATGTAATGAAAACGGACTCAGATGTCATACGCTCTAAGTTCTGAATCTTGTTTATAGTACTGCCATCTCAAATTGCATACAACCACTATTAGTTCCGACGTCTATTAGTAAACAGCAGAAACTTATTCTAGTACTGTCCGTCCGCTAGATGATGGCTAGATATAGTGTTTACGTTCTCAAACTATCCTGACTCCGCTATCAGCGCGCGCATTGTTGCTATTGGCCAACGACGATGATGAAGAACGACAGCGGCCATATCGAGACCGAGTGAAATGGAACGATGACGTCACAAGGTTGACAGACCACGCACGATGTGCTGGAAACCCGTTTTTTATATATTAATATTTTAATCCCGTATTTTAATCTTTTATATTATAATTTGTAGAGAAGTGAATACTGTGAATCAATTTTGACTGGAAACATTTGTTGGAAATATTTGAAAAATCGTCTGGAAAGTGGCTGTTGGTGTCTTTATATCGATTTATTTCCAACAAAAATTCCAATTAATGTAACTATCATCAATTAAATAAAAAGTATTCAAAACAATAACTGGAAATCGTAAAAATACAGCTTCGGTACCTCAGGCGTTTGTTTTTTAAAATTCGTGTAACTTTATGTAATGTTATGTTATATAATGTTATATAATGTTGCAGGTAGTTGCACTTGACATTTGCATGTTGCTTTTCTTAATTGTTATGACTTTTATCGTAGTGATGTTTATTGACAATATTGAACAATCTTAATGTTAGTCAAGCACGAGTATTTAAAAATTTAGAGCACGCATGTCGATTTCGTGGGGAATATTGGAATAATTTGTTGCAAAAATTTGTGTTCTGTTATTCACAGCGAGTTGAAAATTCATTGTGTTTTCATAAAAAAAATTGTAGTTGGGAAAAAAACGTCTTGTTATACCAGTAACCAGTACTTATTCATGTTACTATCCTTATACGTGTATCAGTATGTATGTGCGTGAATGAATTATTGACGAACTATAAGAGGATTATTCTAGAGCCATTCCATTTTATATCACATTATTTATTCATTCACATCATCGAGGATGTATGAATATCTTTCATTAATAAATTGCAGCTGGTAATTTTAACCTAAATATATATATCAAGTTCATACTTCAATTTCCATTAAAGGTAGCATGATAATGATTAATTAACCGCGAGCATATTTTAGTATTATCATTCGACGTACAACCACTTAATTATGTTGCCATTTCCAACACTTCAGTAACTTTTAGGCTAATTACTTATACTGTCCAAAATAGTCTTATGTACCATGGAAATGCCTAAAGAATAAAAAAATGGCGATTTCGGCTTCGTCTTTCAGTTATCGACAATTAAAAATCCACCTAAAATGCGACAACCCGACCAACAGAGGTGTACGTTGCATACGTCATAAAGGCGCGCAACAGTCGGTACATCTCTGTTGGTCGGATTGCCGCATTTTAGGCGAATTTTTAACCCTTCGCAATTGAATGGTAACTCAAACTCATTTCTCCCACGTGTAGTCGAACACCTGGTATAGAAATGTGTTCAAACTCGAAATAAGATAAAAACGATTCACAAGTCTAACAGTCTGCAGCTATTTCTTGCCACGACAAAACGTGATTGAACGCCAAAGATAAAATAATCTTGACATTGAATAACATGAAATAATATTTGAAATAGTAATGGATCAAGCTGGGTCTTGTATTTATTAATACTGATTCGTATCAATTCGCAAGCACCATGTTCGTATCAGATACAACTGCGAGGTAAGTTATTGGCTTAGCAAGACGGATTTGTTCGGGTTTCTTATTCCACGGATGCAGTATAAACAGTATCATTACGGACCAAAACGAAATATTCTATATGTTAATAACTGCTTCACGCTTTCCGGGATCAAATGGGGAGACTGAATTTGAAAAGTATCAGTGGTTACAGAAGGAAAGGATCGCCACGGGAGAAAGTAAAGTAACTTCCATCCAATTGCATTCACGTTTCAAAGTGTGCTCTATTCATTTGCATGCAGCTTTGCATTGACTTGCTTTCCAGGGGGGATACTTGAATATTATATTATAATAAAAGTGGAAAGGTAATATCCTTCGTCCCACTAACCCCATCCATTTTCTGTCTGTTATATTACTATTATGAGGTGTTACGGAATTATACATTAATTTTTCTTCGTGGAACCATTTATTGTTTCAAACACTGTGCAATTATGTTGCATTAAAAATTAATTGATTAACCCTCGTTTGTCCCTCGTATCGATTCCATATTATATTTTTTATTGATTCTGAAAAAATGTTCTCCTCATCCATTATTAATAATTGCTTTGGAATAGTAGCAAGATTGGATTTATCGCTTTTTTGTTGATTATTATAATATATGATTATTATAATTTCATAAACGTTGTTCTCCACTTCGTTCTATTATTAACATTTGCTTTGGAATAATTTCAACAAAATTTTTTTTATCTTCTGTTAATTATTATAATGAATGTTTATTATAATTTCATCGACGTATTTCATTCATTTTTCTGATTGAAACGCCACCAAACACGACACAGTTCAGACCATATTTACTTCGTCTAATTCGCGGTACAGTAAAACCTCGATTATCCGAACTAATCAGTGAGACGTTCGGATAATAGAACAGTGACGTAGCTACAGTATTAGATAAAATCTTTACATGCATCGCTTCAGATTGAACTAATGGTAACCATCGGTTCAGATAATCAAGATTCTACTAAATCGTGAATTGAACGAGCAAACATACTCGAAAGTTCGTCATCTTTGGACTCATTTTAATTAGAAAAATTAGACGGACACGTTGCTGAAACTGTGACGAAACAATAGTCGAAAAAATCTTGCCACCCACTAGCTCCTGACGATCCAAAAAAACAGATCAATCAGATAAATCTGGAAACTACCTGAAACCGTACAGTGTTCGTCCCCCATAAAACAAAGCAGAGAAATGGTTCCATTTGCCTGGCAATCCGGCATCGTACGCCCCGAAACCAATTTATTCAAGTCGATTTCCATAAAGCATCGTCAAGTGTACACTTCGTAGAATGAGTTACCGTACGCTAAAGAGCGGAAGAGTATAGGAGGGTGCACGGAGGCAGCCTTTTTGACGTATAAAAGCGTCGATAGCGTCAAACAAATCCGGGGCATCGATAACTCTGTCCCCAAAGTCCCCCATTTATCCCGATAGAGAGCTCGCAGCATCCGCAAACCCACTGTGAACCTTCACTGTCGAAGACAGTACATATCTATATATGTATATCAGTACATATCTTCATATATACTTCTAGCTGAACTAGAGAAAAGGGACACGGGCCTGTTCGGCCTTAACCTGTCGGCTCTCTGCCTTCGGTAACACTGAAGATACAAAGCCTTTTTTTTCAAGGGCGGTGAGGAAATTCATGTTACGCACACCCCCCTCCTGATGGTGGTCGGGGTGGTGTGGGACTCACCTTGCCGAAATAAAACTAGGGCAAAGGCATACTCGCTAAAACCCCACCGCCCAGGGCCCTTGGGGACCCTACTCCTCAACCTGATGGTGCTGGAGAGATATGAACCTGGTTGACTCGCTTTTCGCATTACAACACCAGGTTCATTCTCCAGCCCTCAGCCACGCCTGTTCTTTGCTATATTCACCTCCAGGAGCCCGTTCTTGGCACAACACTGAAGATACAAGACCTGAGCCCTGGGCCGTGGTTACCAGGTAAAGATCTCCGTGGCCTTGAATAAGGTCGGAGCCGTCTAGGAACGGTCTAGCCTGATTATAGATATTGAAGGACATGGGTTGGAGGGTAGCGATCGGGGGTTAATTTTGTAGAAAATATGCAGACAGAAACCGTTTTCTTGGGTGCGCAGGTGGCAACACTTTCGAGGAGCACGAGTCCTACAACGGTTCCCTGCTGCAATTCCATCGTGTCGAGAGGCGACAAATGGGGGCGTATCTCTGCATCGCCAGCAACGACGTGCCGCCCGCCGTTAGCAAGCGAGTGACACTCGCCGTGAATTGTAAGCACGTTTCCCTCCTAATCCCTGATTGTATCCGGCAGAAAGGCTCCGAACCGACGACAAAATGCGACGCGAAACCCCCGTCGTCGTCGTCGTCGTCGCTGACGTAACGACACGCTCTCCGCAGTGACGAATCACTCTGGCCATTGGCGCAACCACGCCTGACTTCCACAGACTTTACGATCTACCTCGTCTCCGGTAAACCGCTAAGGATCGTCTATTACCGTGAATTAAAGCGATTCCGTCCCCCTCCACAAGAAACCCCCGGGCAAACCGGCGTGGCGGACGGGCCAAGATAGGCATGTTAACTCCGAACCCCAATGAAACGAAGAGTGTACCTCGCCACGAGCTTTCTATGCCTAATAGGCAACGACGAGTCGCCCTCGTTACGAGTTATTGGCGAATAAAGCGTCTAATAAGACCGATTTTCGGGACTACGGAACTCTGTGCTTCACGCTGCTCCATAAAATTGACGAGGGACGTCACGTTGAAGCAACCCAGCACTAAAACTGGTTATGAGACTGCGGATATTTATGCAAAATAAATGAATGGGTGTCTGAAAGCAGGGCTTATGTCAGGTTTTTTAAATTTTATAGCAGCGCAATTTTAAACTCAAACGTGAATTGCAATATTAAGAACCAGCTGAAAATGACGTAGGCTCTTCTTCTATTGGAAAAACACTGAAAACTGAAAGACTTTTTTCATGGTTTGCTTTATTAAATGTTGCAGCAAAATAAGTTCCTAATTGCGCTTCTATTAAATTTAAGGAAACTTGACATAGGCTCTTCTTCCAGACACCCATTCAAATATTCTTCATCTAATACTTATTCATACTTATTTATATTCTACGAATGTTCACAATCTTTTTTAAGTGCAAATGATTAAAACTGACGGAGTTACATGTCATTGAACCGGATGGTTCAATACGCTTTTATTTATAGTCACTAATGTCTATAAAAATTATTTTCTCCTTTTCAGTGCATTTTAATATAAGCGTGGTTTTTAAAAGGTTTTTCTTATATATTTTTTATTGTAGCAAATCTCCACCGATCTAGAGATGCAGCATCACGCTACAGTATGGTCACGACATATAATTTCGAAACATATTTTCAACTACATATTTGCATTGTATGTTTGCAATTTGAAAGTAAACTCTAGTCGACCACAAATAAACAAAGATTTAATATTTAAGTAACTTGTACCATGTTACCACCATAAAAGGGTTAAACTGTTGGGCAACCCTGTGTGTATTAAAAATGGCACGCTCCCGGTCGAAGCAGAGTGCACAGTAAAAAGCAAGATCCTAACACGAGGAAAACTGGCTGTTAGTACGTATAAAAAGCTTCGCAAGCTGACTGGGACTGCTGCTTGAACTCGAAGCTTTTTTCAAGAGTTCATATTTCCTGTGAAGTGGCAGTATTTCTATAAGAAATGGACGTTGACCGCTTGTCTTGCCCCTCTCGCCTCGCCACGGTTGATTCGTTCCCCGGTTGATTCTTTCCTCGGTTGTAACCGGATGCAAGCATTGATAATCACCGGGGTTATCAGATTCCGCGCAGTTTCATTCTGGTAACAGCCACCGCGCCGTTCAAGCCCGATCCGCCTCCTCGGTTTACCGACAATGCTGCGAAAGAGATTCCAGATTGCTTATCAACTGTAATCAAAGCGAATTAAACCCCGGGATATAGAGAAAAGCTTGCTGTTCGCGAATTTATTGCGCGACGCAATAACGTTTATATCCGGGATAGAAACGCTTTTGTTTCTCGGTAAACAATGAAAGCGACCGTCGCGTCACGTCGCGTAGCCGCTGTGAATTTTAATAATGCTTCGCGGTAGATAATTCCTCCGGGCAAATACAATCAGTAAAAATTACAGTTTTACAATTACATGCCGCGCCGTGACCAGACGTCCTTGGGACGCAAAGGGTCAAGTGGGGCCGCAATAGTTCACTTAAGGATTGATATTATTTAAATTTAAATAGCATTTATTCTTTCATTTCCAGTGAATACATAATCAATCAATTTTGCATTTTTACAATTTTCTCTGATAGCTACGTCGCCACACATTCGCAATTGCTGCCCGTGTACGAACAAATTGAAATATTGATATGGTGGTAACAATAAGGATTAGAGATCTATATGTTATTCGAGATGCGAAATAATGTGTGCCGGTACGCAGTTTGCATAACTACCATCAGTATTAATTATCTGAAAACAGCAGACGCGGCCGAGAATTAATTACGTTCAGCTGCGATAATGCGTTATTGCGTTCCGTAGTTTTGTATTGTTATACGAGTAGTAACAATAGAGCAAACCGTCGGCGGTATTTTAATTTCGGCGCTCTTTTAACGCTGTCCGCCGACTGCGATAATGGAATAGAAAACATTGATTCCTAAATGGAACGAGATATTACAATCAAATTGCAGTTCGAGTTCAACTTCACAAACACACGCTGCTGCTGCAGCAGCAGTACTGCAGTCGAGATTGTAGATTTCTCTGAACCGTAGAAAACAACTAATTCGCCTTCCTGATAATACAATAATAATGGGATTAACGAAGCGAACGAAAGACTTGATTAATTTCGTCGCAGTGAATAAACGATGTTGTCCTTCTTAACGAAATTGCGAGAAACGAGTATTTAAAGGTAATAAGCGTAAGAAGCTGCGTTGGAGTTTGATCGAGCGATCAAATTGTTGTTCAATTTACATTTACATTCTTTCTTTAAAAGAAAAAAGAATTTTCTATTTGGCTCCTGTGTCTTGCAATCAATGCAAACATTTTTTATTTTGCATAAAGATCCGCAGTCTAAGTATTACACACATTAACTATTTAATTTTTATTTCATTGGACAAATTACTTGATTTTTATGGAATTTTCGAAGTTGCTAGGTTGCCAGTCAAAGTATTACTAGCATAAAGTAAATCGTTGTTTATAAAAATGATGTAAGATGATGAAAAACAATAACATTATGTAAGGGATCATATACAAATATCTGAATTGAGAAATGATTTAAAAATTAATTTCTAACCATCACATCGGTCATGCTAGCAATCAATGTATTAACAACTTATCTCTCGGAGGAAAACATGTTTGATAACGCATATAAAGAACGCTCGTCCGCAAAGGGCGAATAGAACAAAACCAAATGATTCATTCGTGAGCGTGCCAAATAAAAATTTATGGGATTTTTCACATCTGCTCTGGCAGCTCTAATTGGTACATTAAATCACGGCGGCTCCGCTCAGAAAACCATGTAATAGAGATATGTAATCCGGACAAATTATGGATGTCTATATTCTGCTGGCGAGGACATTAATCAAAATCTTGGTGAACCGTGTGTATCGCGATAAATCGGGCAATTAATTTGAAACCGCTTCCACAGTTGTACCTGTCGTCAGTGTACCTAATCAGCTTTTGGGAACACCTTTGGGTCCGAACGTGCAATTGCAGTGCATGGTCGAGGCATTCCCGAACACAATAAATTACTGGGTGAAGAACCGGCAGGGATCGGAGGACGAAATGCTGGTCGAAGGGTGAGAGATCATTAGTTCCCGTCATTTTAACCCTTCTGTTCATGATCGGGTACTCCGGGTACTTGGGAATTTGAGCTAACAATTTTTCAAGTGAAAACTTCTTTAGGCGCACCGCGCGTGCACAATTGCTGGGCGCTGAATGAGTCTGATCCGTCACGCACCGAGGTGAAACGCTATTCGGGTAAACGCGGTTTCTCCGAGTTTAGCCGAGCGTGCGAGAAACGGACAGTGTGTTCGTTAGTTATGAACAGGAGGGTTAAAAATTCGGAATTCTTTCTACGAATGGTGAACTTATGGCTGTGTTCGATGCCGCAGATCCAAGTACAGCGTGCGAGAAGAACGATCCGGATACAGAGTTTTCATGAAGCTGTTAATCAAAGGGTTAACGGAACATGACATGGGCAGCTACAGATGCGTGTCGACGAACAGTCTTGGCAAGGCCGACGGCAATTTAAGACTGTACAGTAAGTTCTTCCAAGACATAAAACTGAACCGAATGGTCCCTCCAGTTTACTGTTACTTGCGTTAGCCGTACTCGCTTCGACAATAACATAACTTTAATTGTTCAACCCTTTTTTCATTAGTTGCGTTCTTTCCTTCTTTCGTTTAACACTAGATCTACGGAGCGTCAACCCCTTGCCTTATAATTTCATTCCAACGTTCCAGTTTAACCCATTGCCATACGATTTTCTTCGTGGTTACAGTAATTACCGCTTCTTTGTCTTTAATAATTTCACTGACGAGAAAGGGACACTTTTATTTATTGTATTGGAAATTATAAAGCGTTACAGTCGAAAATCTCCGAAAATATTGATTATATTTTCTCCCCAAAATCTACAGGATTAAATTTGAAAAAGTTAAAAATTTCTGGTTTCCTCGGTGAAGTTTTTTAACCGTCATTTTAATGCTTAATTACTTTACGAGTAATAATATCATTTACCATTTTTTCCACTTTAATAATAAAGGATGGAAGAAACAATTTTCACGTGAATATTAAAACAAGAATTCTGGTTCATTTTCAGAAATAGTTGGCTTCGACAGGTCGTCTGGCGGGAAGGATCATGTATCAATTATCGGTGGTAAGTTATTTTTTATGAAAAATTTTAAAAAATATGAGAGTAATACAAAACTGATGAAAATATACTTGTCGACAAAATTTTCGTCATGGGAACATTTACCAGCATACTAGTGGCATTTTTCTGAATAATATATTCGTTTGATCAGTTGACAATTAAATTGACCATCGATTATTCGAATCAATGATATCCGAATTATCCATATACAATATAAATATACAACACATTTTATTATTCAAATCAGTAAATATTTTATCTTGCTTTCGCAGCTAGATAACTATTCTATTATTCAAATACTCGTGCTGTACCGATTAGTTCGGATAATCGAAATTCCACTGTATCGTGAATGAAACAAATAAGTGAGATCCCAATTGTATCGTGTTTGGTATCATTTCAATCAGAAAACTGTCACGAATACGTCAGACAACATTTCATAATAAAATCATTAGAACTAAAACGTTTGTATTATTGAATAGTGTCCATACATGATATAAGCACCATTTCGGTCCCGAAATGTTAAACGTATCAAAATAATACTGCATTATTTTCAATCTAAAAAGATGATTACAGGGAAACATAGATCCTGCTTTTTGTAACAGATGTAGAATACTTTTATTTTGCATAAGGCCTCGTAGTCGCCTTGTAACTTTTGTCGACTCATGTACAGAATTTTGTTATTGCTGTCAGGGGACTGGAATATACTAAAAATTCTATTTCTCTTTTAGGTTTGGCCGAAGCTGCGCAAAGTTCGGGCGCCAATAGTCGCAGCAGAAGGTTCATCGGACGTAGCAACAAATTATCACACTTCCTGTCTATATTTCTGTTTATACCGGTGCTGCTCTGGCTGCGGTGAAGAAGGCATTCATTGCTGGTCACTGTTAAACCGAGTGCCGGATAACTTTGTGCCAAAAAGACAAGAAAAAAAAAGCAAGAATGCTTGTTCATGTATGTGTACGGTGTCGAAGAATGTCGGAGCGTGTGTGCGTGTGTGTTGCGAAATTATAATTAAAACAAAAAAAGCGTGCGCAAGAAATGAAAATCGTTCTGTCTGAATAAAAACGAAAAAATAAACGAACGGGAAGAACAAGCAATGTACGTCGAATGTACGCGTGTGCATGACGAAGCGCAGCGAATTAATGAAAAAGAAAAGCGGAAAAAAAAGCGAAACAAATAAACGAATTGGAGGCTCGCGTTCTCTACATCTTCCTACTGCCCTTTCCTACTGCCGAGTGTTAAAAACATTTTTAGAACAATAAATGTTGTCAATGTATGCGTCCGTTTAGATTCGCAATCCGTTTCGTTAGAGACTATCGATGACGGATCGACGGGTCATTGAGAAAAGACGCACCCGCATGAAACGACAAGAAGCGTGCAAGCAGCTTGGCCCTTCCTAACGATGCTTAACAAGTCGTCAATAATATTCATAAGTTACGATCATTTTGTCATTGGTATCTGCATTACAGGCGTTAGACGTCGGGGAACTCGATGTTTCGAAATAAAACTATCAGATCAAGCGTTGTACACAATCACGGCCGCTAATAATTTATATGTCCTTCTTCAACTTCCGCTCCTTTTTGTACGTACATATTATACTTCGCTATATAGGCAATCCAAGGCTTCTGCAACACGATCCCATCATAACAAGGTTAGAGAATCGAGGAAACTTCTGGTAGAGCACGGGATACTTCCGGGAAGCAGCGCAAAATCTCAGATAGAATGTGTGTGTGTTTGTTGCAGCTCAAAACTTCTAAATACTGGTCGCGTAATACACTCAACTCTTTCTTCACACGGTAGATATGTTCCTCCAAACACGTGTTAAATAAAACCGTGCAAAAGAAGTAATGAAAACTTATAAAACGTATAAGTTCTGCGATAAACAATTATAGAACCTCATAAAGCATCATAAATAGACTGCGGATCTTTATGCATTTATAGAAAAATTGAGTAGACGAAATTCAAAATTGTAGAACAATTTAAATAGTTTGAAGATGACAATATATTAGTTTTTATCTATTAAAATTATTAAAAGAAGAAATAACATTCTATTTGGTTCCTATTCGTTGCAATCGATGCAGACAATTTTTATTTTGCATAAAGATACGCAGTATAATCATAAACATTTGGAAAAATGGTGGAAACTTGTTGCATAGAGGATTGTAATGATAAAATCGTGACACGAGTGTATCTTTTCACATACGTAAGTATTTTATACATATATTAATATCACATATATATATTGTTTCCTTACTATTCTTTCTTTAAATAAAGTAAGTTGTGAGGAAATACAAATACAGATTTCATATTACCAACATCTACGTACAAATTTAACTTTTTCCAAATTATAATTGACAAAATGAGTTAGCCATATTTAAAGCAATAAGAGTACAGTAAAAATGAATGAGTAATAAAATAAAATATATATTACAGTTACAGTTTTCATAAATATTGACGCAGAATGAGATACTGCGACGATTTCCCTTTCCCCTCTAGGTTTAGCTTCGCGGACTTCTCAACAGACTATAGCACGTTGCCCACATCCGTCACCCAATAGATGAAGTAATCTTGGAACACGGCATGTTATCTGAAGCCAGGTCCATAAGTATACATATATAATATATGGTCTAAACTTTAGACTCGAGTGTCGAGTCGAGTCGCTGTCGATGACGCGATGTCATTCGATTCATTTTATTCACTCGCGGGCCTATTCGAATAAATTTTTATTCGCTGGGCTTTACGAATAAATTTTTATTCGCCGGGCTATTCGAATAAATTTTTATTCGCTGGGTTATTCGAATAAAAATTCATTCGAATAAAAATTTATTCGAATAAAAATTTATTCGTTATTTCGAATAAAGTCACTTTATTCGCAATTTTTATTCTCTGGGTTATTCGAATGAAATTTCATTCGAAGTGTTGAGTGTCGGCGTCGGTTCCTACCCATAAAGGCTGCCGGCGTGTGCCGTGCCGCCGTTACAGCTGCGCTTATTCTCGGTCTTTATTCGCTGCCGTCATTTAGAATAACGAATAATGAATAAAAATCCCGGGATTTATTCGTGAATAACGAATAACGATTTATTCGCAAGCTACGATTAATTCTCGGCGAATAAAATCGTTATTCGTTATTCTCGGATAAATCCCGGGATTTATTAAACAATTATTTCAACAGTAAATTGTTATTGAAATACTAATTAAAATAATGAATATAGAAACACATTTCTATACATTATAAAAATTTATTTATTTAAACAATTATTTTAACAATACATTGGAATTGAAATAATAATTTCAATAATGAATATAGAAACAAATTATTAAAATGTATTTATTTAAATATTGTTTGAATTATGAATAACAATAAATAACGATTATTACAGAATATTTTTCGTTTACGAATCATTGTTTTATAAATATCGCAATAATTTTCAAATTAATTTTAAATTCCAATACCTTTTTAGAATATTACGTGGTAATTACTTTCATTTTTCCTACATCTATACACTGTCGATTATAAAACAATAATTACAATGGTGAATAATAAGAGAAATACGAAAACAATAAGAGTGCGTAATGAAATTATACAATAAAAAGTAATTTTTTTTCTAAGAATTACAGAATGGGTAATGTCAGCAGTCTACATTTATTTATTACCTGCGGTACTAAATCTATTTACCTACGCCACTGACGCAGTTTTACGTGGTTCACGAACAAATGATCTATTTAGGTAGAGAGCGCTGAACCACCAACTGTATCTCGTCGGTGGTGGAACTTTTAGCGATGTGGTCTTTCAGATCACTGTAATTTCCACCGTTATCTCCCCGCCCATTTCGCCCACTTACCATCCCGCGGAATAACACAGGGGCTGGCAGTATCTCGTCGGTGTCCGTGCTAAGCGTGAGCGTGCCAAACAGTGGAGTCAAGTTCAGAGATAGATGTGAGCACTCTCATTTCCTCTCTGATATGCATAAAGTTTATAGATGACATGACACTATAGTAAAACTGTGAATTTTGATTGGCAGAGGAGAAGACACATAATTGGGAGTAGGATATATCACAGTAATCACAGTTCAAACAGTATATAATTATTGACTCCTGTCTCGTGTATTTGTTTGAACGTACAATAAAAAGACGAATCGAATCAGCTGTGTATACTCACACAGATGTATGTGGAAATTACAACCGTGAATGTCAGCTGTCAAATATTAGTACTTACCTTTAATTTACTCTTGATTACAGTACGATGACTAATAAGATTCAAATGAGTTAAAGTTGCAGACAAAAAAGTACAGGTAAACATTACTCGTACATTATATATATGTATACATGTTTTGTCTATATTTTATCTAAACAAAATGCCTTTTTTTTTGACACACGTATTTGTTTCAATGGCTAGAAGTATTTCAAGTTTTCCTGTTTGATTATTTAATACAATAAGTGCCAAAATAATTCAAAAATTTTATAAATGACAAAAGGTTAGTAAAATAAATTTCTGCCTGTCATGTGTCTTATAATTTTATAATGTGAAGCTAGTTTTTGTTGGTGTTACTCTATGGAATGTATTTATTTTGCAGAGATCTATCATCTTTCCTGGACGAAACAAATTTTAATTCAAATATGTTAGAAGAAGAATTTAGTAGCATTATTTTACCTACACTGTCTACCATGCTATTTTTTATATTTACATTATATTTCTTCCGATACCTTATAGGAGAACCTCGTATTCATATTCGAGATGTTACCAAACAGCATAATTGGAAGTCCACGAGAAAAGAAACCAAGGTATACATATCTTTATTATATTGAATATATATTGTGATAACGCAACTATTTACTTGACAATCATATTAAATTTTGAATGGTATAGTTTCCATTCCATTTGTACTTTATGTAGCTAATGAAATTTTTATTTTGAAACATTCTGTGGACCATGAGTAATTCTTGTAGTACGTGTATAACATGTATATATATAAGAAAATTAACTGTTTAAAAGAAAAAATAACAGTGTACATTTGAACGTCGTGGATTATGAAATGTGAATAATCGAATTAATATTCATTATAATGAGTGCCATAATTGCAGTTAAGAATGCATAAATTTATCATATGTAGTACAATTTAAACTGGGTAAAAGTTAATGTACTTACTAGATAGCGGATTTTATGCATTTATAATTTAAAACAGTAAAAACATTAGAAGAATTAAAAAATGCTGTATAATTTTCAACCTATTAAACATATTCCGAAGGTAAATAAATTTCTATTTCGCTCCAGTTTGTTGCAAATCAAGTAGAAAGTTTTTATTTTGCATGAAGATCCGCTGTCTAGTTCTTACGCATTATCAGAATGTCAAGATGACAATAACAATTTATGAAATTTTCTCCTATAGGCATATTATTGTAGCATATGTGAAGGTTTGTTATTAAATGTTGATGGATTGATGTGTGATTACTGTGGCGTTTATGTGGATCCTTCTTGTGTGAAGATTGCAGACAAACAATTAAAATGTAAAGTTATTAGTTTAAGTACAAACGAGTCAATGAAGCATCATTGGGTAAAGGGTATGTTTTCTAAATTATGGAATATTTTTCGAATTATAGAAATTGAAGAAATCATTTTTGCATAGGAGTTTTATAGAGAAGTTGATAATATTGTTATAGGTAGAATCGCTTAGGACATTTTAAACTAGCATTTTTTCAAACAGTGTGTAACAGTTTTAAAATCATAGTTTAATAGCAAACGCTGGGGAACATAAAATTACAACATAAAATTCGAAAATTCTCTTTAAAAGAATGAAGGTGATCATCAAATGTCCAAAGCGTTTAGATCTACAAAAAATTGACTTTGACATACCTGTACTGTACATACTGGTACTTTGACGTACCACATTGAATTGTTATTTGACAGTCTTTTCTTCAATTTGTATAGTTTGGGAAACGTTCAAGGTGGCAATTTTTATTGGTCCACTCTATAATCATTTTATAACTTTGGTTGAGCTTGTTATTCTTTTTTAAGGTAACTTGCCACTGTCTGCTTTGTGCGAAATATGCAATGAGGAATGTGACCTGGAACCTGGTCTAACAGATTGGTGGTGTTGCTGGTGTCAAAGATGTGTCCATGAAGAGTGTAAACCTAATCTCTCTGAAGTATATTCTATATATATACATAGCTTACTTTAATTTGCATAACTAATTTATTTACTGTGTCTACAGATATGTGATTTTGGTAAATTTAAATTGATGATAATTCCACCAAGCAGCTTAGAAGTTGTAAATCAACGCAGTACAGTAAGACGTAGATTACAACTTCGTACAGTCATACCACCAAATTGGCCTGATTGGAAACCTCTTATAGTAGTTGGTAGGTCAACATTAAAAAATAATATTGTACTAAAGAAACGGATATAGTGCATGTCTAAAGATGATTTTGATACTGGTATTGCATTACGGAGCTTTTTCGCAGCAAACAAAAAATCTGGAAATAAAGATGGAGGAGAAATCTTGTCTGTGTTCAGAAGGTTATTGAATCCTGCACAAGTTGTTGATTTATCAGAACGCGATCCGGTTGTTGCTCTCGAGTGGTGTCGCTTAATAGCAAAAGTCAAATGCACTGTCCTTGTAGCAGGTGGAGATGGCACAATAGCTTGGTTACTAAATGCTATTCATAAACTTAAATTAGAGGTAATATATATTCGAAAGCATAATGTTAATGTACAATCAACAGAACAATTTTTCCAAGGACATATTTTTATTTGAATTAATCGGGAAAAACGTTTACAATTTTAAGCTTTGTTTACCCTTTCCATAAATATTGTTAAAATTTTGTATTTGGTATAGCCAGTTCCATCCGTGGCAATTATTCCTTTGGGAACAGGAAACGATTTGTCCAGAGTATTAGGATGGGGAAAGGAACATGATCTATATAGAGATCCTGCAAATATATTGCAAGAAATGGAAGCAGCACAAGAAGTGAAGCTTGATAGGTATGTAAAGAATATTAAATAAATACATATATATACATATATGCATTCATATTTATGTATTCATTAATAATTTATTAGATGGGCTGTAGCAGTGAAACCATATGGTGGATTGGGACTACGAGGTTCACATCAGAGTCTTCATATGTATAATTATATAGGTATAGGAGTTGATGCGCAAGTAACATTACAGTTTCATCGCACAAGGGAAAGCCGATTTTATTTTTATAGTAGTAGATTATTCAATAAGGTAATGTATTTTATGTGGTGTTTTGTAATTTGTGTAAAGAATTCACATTTTTATATTTTCAATAGCTACTATACTTATGTTTTGGTACACAACAAGTAGTGGAAAGGGAATGCAAAGATCTTGATAAAAATATAGAGATATACTTAGATGGTTTTAAAGCAGAATTGCCCTCTATTGAGGGCATCGTGATAACAAATATTCCTTCGTGGGGTGCTGGCGTCAATCTTTGGAATACAAGTATAGATTTATAATTTTTCTACTACATGAAATTTAAGAACAAATGCAATAAATCAACATTTTCTTGTTTTCATCAAATAGCTCGTGAGGAATATGGGGAGCAAAGTATCAATGATGAAAAATTGGAGGTAGTTGCACTGTATTCTTCTTTCCATATGGCTCAGCTACAAGTGGGACTTTCTCAGCCCTATCGAATTGGCCAAGCTAAATCTATAAAGGTACATTAAATAGTATTTTTACATTCTTTCATGTACACTTGTTCTCCACAAGCTTAATATCTTTTTCAATTTATTCAACGCTTAATAAATAAATGTTTTGTAACATATAGATAAAGTTACTAAAATCATATGCCATGCATATTGATGGAGAACCCTGGTATCAACATCCTTGTGAAGTTACTATTACATATTGTAACAAAGCATCCATGTTGATGAGCACTATGGCGAATTAAATTTTATTGTATTTATGAGATCGTATTTATATACATTCCAAAGGTTGATCTAGAATGACAAGAAATTTAACTTGTCGACAAAAGCAGTATAGACTAATGCGATAAAAATGGTGAGTGGTATTAATAGCTTTTCTGTAAACAAAGAAATGTCTAGTCATTATTCTGGAGAAATGTATATCTGTACAATACACTTTCAATAAATGAAGCGTAATTTTAAACTTTTATTCATTCCTATTACATTATCTCTTGGCCTCTTATCTGAAAATACAGCCTTATCTGTAAAAGCTATACAAATGTCCCTTGCCAAAATTATTTTATAGAATTTCCCAGATGGAACGACATATATTTTGATAACATTAATATTTAAACATTTTTACACACTATGTGAAAATTAAGAACCTAGGTAAAAAATTAGATCTTTTTCATACGATTAAGAAAATAGAATAATTCTGTGAGATATTAAGAATATTATCAATGATTCCCTTAGTGGAATAAGATCATTGCAATGTTTAATAGCTTTCGAAAAATTCTGTGATTTTCTGAAATGAAAACAAAATCTGTATAGTGAGGGAGTTTTTATGGTCAAGTTAATTTTTTTAAACCGAGACCTTATAGTTTTGTATTTACAATGTTGTAGCATGCGTTCAGACAAACTCGTATCGTTTTAGAAATAGATGTAACTATTTTGTTTTTTGAAAAATGGTAATTTTGGATCTGAAATTTGCTGCATACAAATTGCATGAGAAGTTATCATACTTTTGAAACTATAATAAATGATCGATTACTAAACCATAGTAATGAGCACCGGTTTGTAAATTTGATGTTTACCTGTAAAAATATGTTTAGTTATGACGGAACATCAAGTGGATTTTCTTGTTATACTCTTATCAATTTGGTTATTGCATGAAGCAACCAGAGTTCTGAATAACATGAAATGAACTAAGGTAGAATATACATTGAATAGGTTCTCAAAATTAATATTCGAAGGAAAAAGCAAGATCTACACAAATTCCTGAACAAATAAATAGGAATAAAATGATGTTGTCGTGCAATAAAAGTATCATTGCATATTTTACATGTGCTTCCGTTCTTAATTTGTAAAACAATGATCAATGCTCGAACATATCGATCCTAAATCATTTCAAAAAATTTAAAAAGATTCTTTTTTGAAGTTGAAACCAAATTGACCGCATTTGTAACGTAAAATTTTCGCGAGTTGCGGTGGACCACAGTAAAACACCGTTACTTTTCCCTTTTTCTTATCCTGGAGTTGTTTAAAAACCTTATCCCAGTTTGGACGACCAGCGTTTGTTCTTGTTTTCAAGCCTGTTATGAGATCTCGCTTTTCCTGAAAAATTTCACAATCACATTTTTACTTCTTCTTTATGGCCTATTTACTTGCAATTGTAGTGAAAATAACTACCATTGACTATTTAATGTTTAAGTATAAAAATTTGTTACATATATTAATACTTTACCATTTGATGAAGTAAATCCATAGCTAACTGTAAACCGACAGCTTTCATGTCGTTTTTCTGCAGCGCACTAGTAATGTACATATGCATCTCAAGAAAACGTTCCATAGCGACACCAAGCTCTGCTTGCTCCATTTCTAATTGAGATAGTAAGTTTACGAACCATTCGAAAGATCTTTGATCTCTATTGATCCAGAAGAAGTCCACCTACAGATGAAACATTTATTGTTTTCAGATATCTTTCTAACTAATATAATCTTGAAAAAATTGGGAAATATTGCTCATACTAGTTTTCTATATCATGAAAATATAAACATAAATATAAACATACTGCTACTGTTAATCATTTCATAATAAAAATCAAGTGAAAGAGATTAGTATACAGGGTGATTCAGATAAGTGGGCCACCGAAATTACATGTAAACTATTTGGTGTATGAAAAAATGGTTGAAGCGAAAATAGTATGGTTTCAAGAGTAACATACAATGTAATAAGTACTGTTTTGTCAAGATTTCGTCTTCAAAGCAGATGAAAGAAAACTAGAAGGGATTTACCTTCCTCAGGTGCATCACAGTGGATGGAATGTCATTAGCCCATGAGAATTTGCATTTTGGGCACGTGTGTCTGGCTTTCCAATAACGGTGCATGATGGATTGTAATATTGAGGCGAAAGGTGTAACTCCGATACCAGTTCCGATTAAAACAGCATGTTGCGCTTGGAATATGTGACTCGAAGGAGCGCCATACGGACCATCGAGGAAAATCTAAAAAAATTGTTATATCGTTTTTAATTGTTTCTCTATATATGCGTGACATCTTCCTGATTAAAATGAACCCAAACATGATATAATTTGGAGTGTATTTACTCGTTGAATTGCCGATTCAGTAGAACCTCGATTATCCGAATCGATGATAACGGAATTCTCTATTATCTGAATATGTGCTTCACATATGAATAGTTAATTTTAAAGCAATCCGTATACAACATGATTTATTGTACAAATCACTGTTCTATTATCCGCACACCCATGTTCCATTGATTCGTTCGGATAATCGAGCTTCCACTCGTGAATTAAACACGTATGCACGATCCGAATTATGTCATGTTTGATTTCATTTTAATCAGAAAAATGTCACAGATATATTGGTAGAAATTTCACAAAAAAATGATTAAAAACAGAAAAGTTTTGTCATAATTAAAGGATACGATTTATTTTGTATTAAATCTACAAGAGTATTCAACAAAGTATTTACCTCTAATGGTTTTCCTAAATTATTCAGCGTTGAATGAGATGCAGCATCCGATTTCGTGTCTTCAACACTTCCATTCAATTTTTCTTCTAATTTTAGCTTTAATCTGCCTTCTTCCGCAGCTCTTTGTGTTGCGACTAATATAGTCGGTGAATATTTGCATTCGTCTGTATTTACCTCAAAGGTTGCTGTTTTATAATGTAAATATACAGGGTGATCACTAACTGGGAGTGAGAACCGCAAAGGAGGTGATTATACATGTAAAAATAAGTCGGAAATGTTTGTAGAATAACGTTTTTTCATATGAGGCTATTTCGAGCCTCAAAATAGCGATTCGATTGTACCACCAGTTATCGATCAACCTCTATAAATAATTTAAATATGTAAGTACACAGAAATAGTTAGAAGATAATGATCTTACTGTCGTTGTTGGTAGGTGATCCTAATTCGCAGTTCTCCAAACTTGGAGTCTTGAAAGCAATTATTGTCGGTTTAGTTCTCATATATCGGAAGCTTTGAGCTATGTTCCTGTTTTGAGGACTTAAATAAGCCTGCTCTAAAGATTTCTGCCGTGCACAACGAAGTTGACTCTCGTTGAAGTTCCTTTCCGATTCGGATCTCATATAATCTCGAAGGCTGTTGAACAGAAATTATGGAAAGTTTAATTTTGTAATTTTCTAACACTACGGAAATAATATTTCGGATTTTTGTTAGTCTCTTTCAAACATTGAAATGAGAATATTATTTATTTGATTAAGTAAAATATTGTTTAATTAATGCTCTAACAGAGTCGCCAGATCAGGGGAATTGACTCGAATCGAGGGGAAAAAGTTACCCTCTCTCTGCCAGTACCGGATTAGCCATGTGACATATTGCGACACATACACGACCAGTGTCGACAGATCTGGGAAATCGAGGGGAATATAGATTACCCCCTCTCTGATTACCAGATTAATACGTTACATGTTACGCGTGCGCGACGGGGACGCAACACGAATTGAGTGGGGCGAATGACATGACAAGCGTCGCCTCAGTCGCGCGCGGCACGTCACGTGACCAGTCTACGATCTTAGTGGGGGATGTTGGAGTATGCTCAAGGTGGGGTGGAACGGGATAATGGAAGGGGAGAAGGCGGAGTGGGAAAATCGACCGTTTTTGGTTGATTCTGGCGACACTGTACACGACAGAGACGATGCACGTCACGTGACCGGGCCGTGGCGGAAGCGTCTGGGGGAATAGCATCGTAGAAGGGGAAGGTAGAGTGCTGTAACACCTACTTGTTCAGAGATAAACGTGATTAGCAATCGAAAACAAAATTACCACTGAATTTAGTATTCAGAAAATATATAGGTAACTTACACCATTAATCTGTCCCTCTTTTTGCTTCTTGTTTGCATATCTGGCACCGAGAACGATTTCTCTAAAGGCATTTTGCTGTGCAGCAGTAGACGAGGAAGCCTTCCTTCTTTGGACATTTTACTACTATCTGGTGTACCTACAATGGCGGACAAAACAAACTTTAAGAGTTTCGAATGCTTTGGAATTTTTACAAAATGCTCGAAACGATAGAATGTAGTAGGCAATAATGGCAAACGGTAAGTTATAAAAACTTTATAAAAAAAGGATTATATAAATTGAAGATTTGAAAGTGTATCAACATGACCCTGCCTGTCCTGTGATCGATTGTTAAAATTGTAATACAAACTTATTCTGTAAAGTAGTATTGTAATTATTAGAAATATAGGGAAAACAACAATAGAAATAGTTTTTCGTTTACCATTTGTACTGTGCAGTGAGACAATTTCGCTGTCATTATCGAAGGTAGGATTGTCGAGTCCTTGACGATTTTTCGAGGACTGCGGAGGTATCTTCATGTTTGGGTTCATATCTTGTTCTTTATTGAAATATCTGAAAGAAACAATCGTACTCACTGTCACTCGAAATATTATTCCAAATTCATTAAAACGAAAATCTTACAAAAACAGATTCTATATTAAATATTTGTGGGAACACATTTTTATTATTTACTTACATATTTTTCAGGACATTTTCGTTATTACAACTTTCTTCTGGGTTGCCTCCTTGTAGTTTTATTTGTTCTTTTTCAAAATACGAATAAAGACTATTCGTCCATTCGCCGACTGCTCGAATATGAAGCCATATGTAGTCTGTGAAGGATAATATTAATAAACACGTGAATAACATGTACGTCGACTTCTTCACGTTTGGTTGTTAAAATCATGGAATAATAAGCAACATATTAGAGAATTTTTTATCAGTATTGTTAATAAAGTGTTAGTGTTAATAAAGTTATCTTAAATTAACATACATTGAAAAAGATATGTAGATATGATATACAGGGTGGGCCGGAAATCACAGTACAGTCGGGCAGGGGATGATTCTACATAAAAGAATAAGAAAAAATTTTGGTATAACATGTTTTTATCTGAAGCTTCATTTTCGAGAAAATCGGGTTTGAAAATGCAATGAATACACGTGTTATTGCATAGGAATCGTCTGACGCGTCTGACCATGATTAACCGATTCTACTTCCTGCATATACTAAAGCACGCGTACTCGAACCTGGCGGAACTCGATTTTATCGAAAACGAGCTGCCAAACGAAAAAATGTTCTTCCTTTTTCTTAAAATTTATTTTTACATGTAGAATCATCCTCCGCCCAGTTGTACTACGATTTCCGGCCCACCCTGTATAGTAGGTTGCACTATATCAGGCCCGGGCAACTTTTCTATGTATCAACTATTTCATATTGCTCCTACAGTGCCGCTACTAGACTGCAAGGATAGTGCCTCCTGTACATACCCAGTAAGCAATCTGCTCTTGATTTGGTGTAAATCTGGCACTAAACTTTGCAAGTAAATACCGAACCATCTGTTACCATATTAGGCTCGGTATTTGGCGACAGGTTTTGGTTGGCAGATTCAGAGCAAATAAGAATCAAATCCTGCTCCAAGCGTAGTTTGGCACCAAAATGACAGCCTTTTGCTCGCAAAGTACGAGACCACGCAAGGGACGAGAGCAGACATTTGGTCATAATCTGCTCGAGCATATTTTGCTAACTATGGGAAGGACGCAGGAGTAGGGAGAGGCGTCGTCTGCGGCTCGCAAGCCGCAAGTTGTCCAGGCCTGCATTATATTACAGTCGTCAATCCTCTGTCCACAAATTCTCTATCGACGCAAGAGCCTCAGGGAGGTTCGTTTGTATCATTCGTACAGGGATACTATTTTTTTGAGCTTCAAAGACCGAGCCGAACGTAGAGAATGACAGCGCGTAAAGAGAGACCGCGCGAGGTCGAAGCGACTGCGACTCTTCGCGTCTCTTTCTTTCCCATACGCTGTCCTTCCTTGCGCCCGAAACTTTCATCGTCAATTACACCACTAAATACAGTTGAAATTATATCGTGTTTGGTACTATTTTAATCAGAAAAATGCCACAAATATATTGGTGAATGTTTCATAAAAAAATAGGTAATAATAAAGAAATTTTTATATTGCTATTACATTGTGAGAACGCGCGGGCCTTTGAACTGTGCCGGTGACTGCGACTCTCCGCGTCGCATTAGTAGTGGTTCACACCGATAAACCTGAAGCATCTTTTTGCGTCGATAGAGGATTTACTGTATCCTGTTCTTGCTTTACCTTCTTGCTCCGGCGCGCTGCTGATAGTAAAAGGATGCCACTCGTACCGAGCAATGGCAGGGACATTCACGAAAACGTAATCACCAGGACGAAAGTCGAAAAGGAGCGGCCTCTTTATGACCAAATGTGTCACTTTCGAAGGTAGCAAGAGACCAGAGCTTATGTAGGTTTTCCCGAGCTCAGATCGGGACCAAGCGATTCGATGAATCCTTTCGATTAGGTACAAGGTACCTGGCCCAATGAACCATTTCCAAAAATTCGGTCCGTGAAGAATCGTTAACACCCAGAAAGGTATATAGAGTAGATGCGACCAGTAAAATATCTGTATAATAAAAAATTCATGTAATCAAGTATCAATAATAAATATACCGTTCACGCAATTGGATCTCGATTGTGTTATCAAAACACATTGTAATCTTTCTACTCTTCAAACAAAAATTAAATCATTCTCTATGTTTAAACAATGATTGAATTTCAAGGTCAAATTTTTTTTAAATTTCTTTAGTTCCTTAAAAAGAATTTGCCTAGTCTTTTGAAACCGAATTTCCAAACTTATGAACAATGAACATTTTTTGGAGAAACTTTTCTAAATATACATATATAATTATATTTAAGTACAACCTCGAAGCGTCCACGACGACGAACAAACGGCATCGAGGATAGTGTTATGATGCTAAGAATTATGATGAGAATGATCCCAGTAGGATTTGCATAGCCATGTATGAGACCGAACAGTCCTGGACGACTCGTGAGTAGCCATTCGTTCAGAGTGTAATTCTTATAATTGAGATCTGCATCGTTTACCACCACAGTACCTGAAAAATGAATTCGGGTGATCAAATTATTAAAGCTGAAACTGGTTTTCGCACAAAGGTTTGCAATTACATGTAATTAAATATATATAAACAGTTAATAATAATATATGGACATACCAAAATTCAGAAGATGCATCAATGTGTGCAGTACACTGAAGGTACTAATTAGGACGCCTGTTATTTTATGAAGGTAAATATGTTGATCCAACGGAAGTACAGAATTGAAACCGTGAGTTCGTAGAAAGGTAATGCACTGGCGTAACATAAGAACTAGGGTGAAACTGCAGTTGAAGTTCAAACATTGGCCTGTATAGAAATGTTCTATGTAGTCCAAGTAATAATCATTTGGTCATTTATTGGGCCGTAATGTAAATTCGTTCGTTTCTTTAACCCGATCGATGGAGGAACCCCGGTCTATTTTGACGCAGAGTTTGAAAACCGTCATTTAATGACTTAATTTCTACCGATTGAATTGAATGAATAATATTAGAAAGACTATTATAATTTTAAAAAATTGATAATCAATGATGATTTGAATATCTAAAAGGAGTATTTTCTTACCGGAAGCACGAGCAAGCATGACGTAGCCATTCGAATGTCTGTACGCGTACAGTTTCGAGATAAACAAAGCTGCGTTAACGAAAATAAAAGTGCTGATAAATGCGAGGTAAACGTAATTGTTCTTCATGTAGGGTTTGGTCAGTTGATAAGGCCGTAACGATGCGAACGATCCCAATAATGATTTCTGTGTTGGTTTCGGCTTCGGTGGAACCAGCCATCGGTCGATACTGTGATGGAATTTCTGTGTTTCATTATATTTTCTCGTTGAATCGATGCGACGCCATAGAAATCGACACGTGTCGGAATGATTCGGAAACAAAAATTCGGTCACCTAATCGAAAGGTTTTCCCGCAATCCTTCGTGCTTCTCTAATTGATTTTTGAGTGCTTCGAAGGTGAGTGCTCCTCGATTGCCTTGATCGGCGTCCTCGAATAATGCTATCGTTAGTTCCTCGATTTGTTCGTCGCTGAACTCCATTCCATTCTCCTCCATGCAGGCTCTCATAACGTGCTCCAACTCGCGAAGTTGTATTAATCCGTCACCTTTTTGTAATTGATTATTCCCAAAACGTTGCACCGCAAAATACAGGCGTAAATCTCAATCTCAAATTAACAAAGAGTGATCCAAAAACAAGGGGGTTTCCTCTTTTGGATTTGTCGAATGTAGCTCTAATTTTTATGCCAAATAATAATTTACATCTGGCCTGGGCAACTTGCGGCTCGCTAGCTGCAGACGACTCATCTCCCTACTCCTGGGTTTTCTCCACTAAACTCCTGAGGAGTGTGGAAGGTGGTTAGGGGGATTAGGATAGGGGGCCGTATATCCTCGCAATCACGCGAGGCAAAGCACGGTAGGGGCAATATGAAATAGTTGATAGTGGGGGAATCGGTACAATGCTAGTGGGGGGGGGGGGTCGGTATACTGGTAGTGGGAGCTGTAAAGCGACAGCGAGGAAGAAGTCGTCCGTTGATGCGTCAAAGATTAAACTTTGATATCTCAGAAACTAATTGCCAACTTGAAAATTTGCATTGATTCATGTCTTGACATAATCTGTCATTTGGCACAAAAAAATTTTCTAAAACAAGGGACTCAAAGGGGGTGAATTTTTGGGTCACTCTCTCAGTTCACAAAATTGAAAATACATATATCTTACCGTCGATGTCGTAAACTTTGAACAGAAACTTGATTTTGTCGTCAGGACTTTTCCCTGCGAATTGGTGCATCGCATCTAAAAATTCCTGAAGAGATATGGCCCCGGAATTATCCTTGTCAAATATTTCAAATGCCCTGTCTGTGAAGAATGGCTGAAGGAAAAACGTTTCTGTGATCAATTTTGTATTTAAATTTCGTTTTAATCACAATGGAACCAAAAAGTATTGAAACCTTAAATTTTCTATTCATGAAAAATTGTCGAAACAGTTGCCGTAATGAAGGAGCAATTATCAATTAATATTTACGGGTACGACTTACATTTTTCGATGTGACGATTTTGTTAAATTCTGCGCGTTTTATTTCGTTCTCGTTGCCCACCATTTGTTTGAAAATCTTCTCCAACCATTCTAGACTAGCCTTATCAAAGCCGGCGCGTGGTCTGTGGGATAATTATAATGGTGATATTTTCTGACAATATTTCTTGAACGAAACAAGTATAATAAAATTAAAATCACCTTCTATCACTGATGTTGGCAATGAAATCCATAATTTGATTAGATGATACATAGTTCACATTTTCTTCGTCAATCAAACGGAATAATTTATCTACCACCTGCAGATAAAGATTTGAGACAAGAAACGATTAAGACATTCGAAATTTTTGAACTACATATATTGTTATATTTATATTGGATGTCATAATTTAGTACAGGCCTGTCCAATCCGTTTCCCCACTTATTCTCCAACCCGCTGAGCAGGGAAGTGACGTTCTCCCACTATTTGACACGATCGACGGTCGTACCGCCGGAGTGGGGGGACGGACTGATCGATGATGGGGCACGAGAACCGTGTGGCTCGCGACGAAGAAGAAGTTGGACAGGCCTGCATTAGTAGACTGCGGATTTTATGCATTTATGTCATAAATGAGTAGATAATATGTAAACCACTGAAAGGGCTAAGAGAATTTGAATCGATGTATTATTTAATTAATTATATTAAAATTATTGAAGGAATAGACAAATTATTATTTGGTTCTAGTACCTTGCAATTGATGCAGAATATATTTGTTTTGCATAAAAATCCGCCGTTTATTGTAGAAACATTATACAACAGTAATGTTTACAACTATGTATATAAGAAAATATCAATCATGTTTTAATGTAGATTTTAATTAATTCCTGGCACAATGGAGTAGTCTCAGATTTGATTTTTCTGAATTCTTGTGTAAAATGTGGATTTAAAATATAAATGTAATTGCAACACGGTATTCGTTGTAAAGATATATATTTTTTAAGCAATATATTTTTATTTCTAGAGGTGTTTCAAATTCATTAATTCTTTACGTTAATTTTGTATTAATAATATCAGCTTGTATATCGTTAACTTACCTCTTTAGTAGCAAATATTCGTTGAAAGTTGAAGAAGCTTATAGAATCATCGCCGCAGATAGCGTATACAACACTATCAAAATGGTCAATAAAATTGTGCTTCTTATTCCTGGTAATGTAACATACTAAATTAATGCCGTATTCTTCCTTTCAGAAACATTTCGTTTTGAAAATTGAACATTTCTTACGGTAGTCTGCTCTTTACAAATTCGATCCATTCATCTTGTTTCAACATCTTGGAATTGTTGTGATCGAACAAAATAAATAATTTCTCCAACAACGTCTGAAATTGTTAAGATACACTATATTAGGAATCTTTCACAGTTGCATGTTTGTTGCCTAAACATTACTTCAGTATGGATATGATAATTTATTTGTAACAGATTTGTAATATCCCCGTAATGGATATTCTTAAAATGTATTTTCTACAGTTATCATTTTATTATGTTTCTTCCTTTTTAAAATAAAATAAATAAACTTGTAATTATTCATATCAGTTCGTTTAAATTTCCCGCGTGGCTATTAGGGGCGTGAGGGTACCCGGAAATTTATAATAAATTTAACAATAAATTACTCGTTAAAGATGAGAATATCTATACTTATTTCTACATCATTTTATATGTTTCTTCAAAATCGGAACTTTTAGCCCCGGTCTCCTCTATGATCTATTTCTGTCTGCACTAACAAAAGTGGAGGCAGCTATTAGGGCAATAAGCATGAGCAATTTGTTTAGCCAAACAACGGTGATGATCGTATCGATTCAAGGACAGGAGGCAGGGTCGTGACCGCAATCGCGATCGAATTCTGAGTACCAGAGACGCCCGAGGCGTGAACGCTTTTTGTCCCTGGGCGATCCACCACCTTGATCGATATCTATGACCCTCGATAGATTCCCTTGCCGGTTGCTACGATCCCGTCAGCGCCGTCGCCTCCGCTTCCCCCTTAGGTCATTCTCTATTCGATATTGATCTCACCTCCTTGTTATTTCCTTTCAATGGAATCACGGCCTTGTTTCGTCTCGTGTCGCGCGTTGTCTCAAACCGAGCTCCGAGCTTTTTGTGAGTTGTTGCGATTTAACGTGTCCTTCGAATTAGATCGCAGTCATTGGTTTCATTCAACACTAAATGAGTCTATAGTCTAACCCCAGGACTCCAAAATTAACGGTCCACCGCTGGGTACCAATTAATGGAGATGTTTGTTGCATATGCATTCATTAGATATTAGTCATATTATTACACGTACTTTTCTTGTTAGTATTAGAAAACTATTATCGGATAATTGTTTACTGAGCATTCAATGTTCAGATGCTGTTTAGTGATGTAACAAAATTACATAGTTTGATTCTAATTACATTGCAACGAGTATTGTACGTACTTATACTTTATAAGGTAAGCTTATTTTATTACGTAAAGATTGTTAAATATTCAGTAATGGTCACCCTTTAACGACTGTTGCTATTAGAATTTATGTTATGGTCATGCACAAGATGATAATATAGGATAATAAATAGAACATGAATTTTTATACAAAATTGAATTTTCTTGATGTAAATATAAATGAAGACTTTATTGTAGCTCCGTAACCCTTAAATGATTAATTGGGGTCCCGATGCAGGCTCACTTAAATTTATGTTAATAATTATTTAATGTGTAACTGTTTGTGGATTTAGATGTACTATCTTCCTATGTGCTTTTTACCGTTTCGATGAATATTAAATACGAATATAATATTAAATATAATTTAATTGAATCATTGCATTTTTGCAAACAAGTTCGGATTTCTAAGTCGTTCTGCCAATGGCTATCTCATTTGTCTAAAATGAAGGATGATGTATTATTTCAAGTTGTAAATTGTTTGTTTTACTTTAAATCGTACGCATTACTTCGAAAACAAAATATTTGATTTTGAAAACAGGTTTCTAAGGTAGTATATGTTATATCTGTAGCATATTTGAAATACATAGTGAGATTTCGTTTTAAAATATTGTTATTTAGTTCCGTTGGGTTTCCTGCGAAATTCCATTTTTGTAATGGGATCGTTTGAATGACGAAAGCAATTTTTAAACAAATTCAATGTACTCTATCTTCGATTCAATCTATTGCCAATAGATATTCCAAGAATGTTAGGTTAATACAAAATTGATAGTCTAATTTATTTGCTTTGTGCTTTATAAACCATCTTTCTAAGGGTGGAATCTCCTAAGCGCGCCTGGACTCAGCGTTTTGCGATCTTGGGGCCTCCTATACTCCATTTGTCATAAACGCAAACTTGTTCGTCCAGATACACAGCCGGAAGTTACTACAAATGGAGTATGGATCCCAAACCACTGCCTCGAGACGCGCTTAGGAGATTCCACCTTTAAGAGATCTCACCGTTATCGAGAATTCGTGTGAAATCATTTCTTCAGATCAAAGTGAACGTTTCTTAAAAATAGCACGAACTTGAGATGGCTAACAGTAATGAAGAGAAGAAAGGAAGGAGACTGACAATTTCACGGATCACATCCGTTTCGTAATCGAAGTCTCGTTAAAGACACTCACTTGATCCAAAAAAAGACGCCTGAACGTGTCTCTATTATATCGAGCGTTGCCATTCACTCCAATTATTTGGGAACACTCTTCCAAGGTGGTTGCTCTCCTCTTTCCGATAAAACACTTCTCTTCCATCTGACTAACGTCACTCTCCATTTTGCTTCAGCACTGGTTTCAATAAGGACACGGGAGACTCTTCGATCACTTACACCAGATCCTTCGATTGCTTACACTGCCCTGTATGTTTACACTCGACTTGTTATCATCCGACAGAAAGATCCGAAACAGAAATTCATCGTTACTCAACACATATTCTACAGCAAATTTAATCGTTTCACCAGCGCCCAAATGGGGTATTTGACCTGAAAAGTTGAAAAAAAGTCAATTTCAAAATTTTTCGTAAGCCGTAAAATTTTTGCTGTCCGATGTAGTTAAAATTCTGTAAAATAAGACTTCAGTAGTAGGCATATTTACAAAACACATTTATGACAAAAATGTATAGACGTAATTTCGAACAGTAAATTCATTAGATGGACTCGAAGATATTGGATTGACAAGGAAGTAGAGCCCAATTTTTTTGTTCAAGCAATGGACTTTAAGGAATGATATTTTCCCTTTTGTTCGATGACCTTTTGCCAAAAAGAATAAATAAGAAAATATTTTATTGATTAAAGTTCATCGCTTGAGTAAAGAAATTCGGTTTTATTTCACCTTAAAATACCGAAATTATTTTCTTGCCAACCCAATATATTACTTTCGACCTATTAGACATATTAACCCTAGCACTTCTATTGGGGGGGGGGGGGGAGGACTCTTCGAGCCCACAGGTTGGAAAAATTGAAATTAGGACTACTTTTCTTTGGGTGAAAAATTCTGAAAAAATTATTTATTGTCGTTTATACATTATAGTTTAATAGCTATGGAAATAGCTACATGCGCAGTTGTATGCTTCCGAATAATGCAAATTACGCCTCGTAAACGAAAAAATAGGTCTTTTGAGGGAGATAGCGTCCTAGATCGATCTTTTATCTAGCGTCTTTGACTACTGAAAAATGCCATTTTTGTATTATCGAGAAATGAGAAGGCGAATCCCGCACCCTTGCAATCCTGGAAAAAGGAGTCTACCCCCTTATCTCCAAAGAATAATTCCAGAACTAAGGATCAAATATAATAATATATCGAAACCCAAAGAGAAATGCTATAAATGTAAAAATCATGTATGCAAAAAGCATTCTATAAATGTTGTATCCTGTCATTAATGTTTGTCATCTGAAGAATCGAGTTCAGAGTAGTATTGATGTATACATTATCTTATATTATTCTATTGTGTACATATACATCTAAATACAATGTAGAATGTTCATAAAGTATCACACGCTTAAGTATTACCAACCTTTTGTTTTAAATAACTTTTTCTTAGAGAAATGAGTAAAGAAGAGTATGGGCTCGAAGAGCCCCCCCCGTTGGGAGTCCGCGTGAAGGATCGGAGCTTGGGAGCAGGGCCGTCTTAAGATATTCGGCGCCCGTGGGCTACTAAAAATAATGCGCCCCTCTTCATAAGAAAATACACGGGATGGCTAGCGGGAGTGGGGTGACCAGCAAAGTTATACAAAAGTGTCAGAACTAGAAAAAGTCAATTTATTACCACTAAAAAAGAACATAAAATTTATACAAAATTAAAAAAAACCTATGTGAACAAAAACAAACTTTATAGTAAACAAAAAACAAAAGTAACTTATATATTTATTTTCCTAGCTTTTTCTTTTGCAAATTGATTAATAATATCACACATATTTAAGTTATCAAATAAGTCACTCTCTATGGATAAAATACTCAAATCATTTAATTTGCTCTGTCCCAAAGAAGACCGTAAATAATTTTTTATCTTTTTCAGTGCTGAAAAAGATCTTTCGCCACTGCAATTTGTAATGGCAATACCTAAAAAAATGCGCAGTATTGTGGCCACGTTAGGAAATGTAGACTCAATTTTCGAGTCAATTATTGTTCTTAAACTAAGTTCCGCAGTAGATATATTTTCTTTATTTTCCAATAAATGTACGTGTTTAAAATGAAGGCATTCTTCAATCAAATTATTTTCTAAATCGTCCATATACGTTAACAATGCAGCACAACTTTGCAGCATTCTTTCTAATTGTGTCTTCATTTAAATTTTTTAAATTGACCAGAAATCCAAATTTTGTGTAAATGTCATCATAGGCACACTTTCTCTTTTGTACTTCTGCTAGAAGTTTATCAATAATAGCATAATATGTATTTATGCGGAATTCGTTATTGGCATCAAATTCAACTTCTTCCGACGTATTTTCGTCGTACTGTTTTTTTCTTTTGCGTATTCGTTTGTACTCATCACATCCGGACAATTTTATACCTTCAGATTTGTAAAAGTTAAATGATTCTATATTTCGTTTCGACTGTACAAATTTTTCTAAAGAAGCGTATAATCCAATAATGCCTTCAATTGTTGTATCAACTTTTTGAAGTGATATATTAGTTTGATGTTTAATATTTCGCTCCAAAAAGCTACCATAATAGCAGTTTCCAGTGAGTTGAACTCATTAACAACCCCTTAGCTTCAACTTTTGTTGCAGGTTTTTGAAAATTATCTTCGTAAATTTTATACAAAGCATCTTTAAAATTTTCATAACCGGAAACCACTGCCTTCACTGAATCAGCTCTTGCTGATCGACGAGTGTCGCTTAATTTTTTGGGAACTTTGTTTTTTGCTGCTAGCGTATCTCTCAAAATTTTCCATCTTGATGTTGACGCGGCAAAGAAAATGTATAGATTTTGTATAAATAAAAATAATTTAGTTGCTTGTATGCAGCATTCCGCCGCCGATTCTCCAATTAAATTTAAAGAATGTGCTGCACAGGGTACATAAATGGCAAGATTGTTTTTAGATTTAATGCGTGCTTGAAGGCCGCCTGTATATACCCGACATATTAGATTACAAACTTTACAATCTGATACGCTCCTCCTTATGGACAGATTTTGCACTCAAAACATCCGTTTCAGTAAAAACGGTATACAGTACAAAAAGTAGAAATCTCAAGCTTTAAAATGGTTGTTTTTTCATGAAATTTTGATAAATTTTAGCAAAGTTACAGCAGTTTCAATATTGAGCGAATTTTGAAATATGCATACATATAATATTTTCTATTTCATTTATAACAGGTTATTTGGTTGCTTTCGTCGTGAAAAGATTTTGAATAAAAATAACTAATAACTAAATAACTAATAATAACAAAAAAATATAATACCAATAAAAATTGCCGCCCCCAAAAGGCTTGCGCCCCGGGGCTTAGCCCATTTAGCCCTGTGGTTAAGGTGGCCCTGCTTGGGAGTGCTAGGGTTAAGAAAGAAAAGAAAGTTCTATTTCAGTCCTGTTTGTTGCGATATTCCAGTGTTGACACACTGATCTTCAAGGTCATACAAGGTCACAAATGGAAGAAACATTTTGAATATTTCGTACGTGATATTTCGTAAAGATATCGTTTACGATTCACCATTCAGAAATGTAAACGACTCGAAAATCAAAATAAAGCAAGAATGCGCATTAATATCTCGAACAATACTAGCACACGCTACCAAAAATGTAATTATAAGAGCTGAAGTTTGCGTTCAAACAAATCATATTGAACATTTACTGTAGCCCCGTCAATAAAGAATACTTGTAAACATAGTGGCAGGATGTATCAAAGTATTTCTTCCATTTCTGACCTTGTGTGATCTTGAAGGTCATCGTATCGTATACGTCGTCAGTACGTATCGTATGACGAATGAATTCGTTTCGGCACACGCTTTCATGATATGAAAAAATGCATAACATTCCATTTAAAATGCAGATAAAAAAGACTTACAGACACCGTTATATTCCTTGCTAAAAACAGTATAACTTTTCGAAAAAAACGTTGGCTAATAATGACGCGAACATCCTGCATATTATAATTTGACTGCGGATCTTTATGAAAAATAAAAAATGTTTACAGTGATTGCAAGACTCGGGATCTAGACAAAAAATCCTGTTTTCAAAACTATCTTATTAAATTGAAACTAACTCTCTGATGTGTCCTTAAATCTTTTTAATATGTGCACTGCTTTAAAATCTGCAGTCTATTTATAATAGAAAATATGCAAAACAAGAAAAAACATGCCGATCGGATATGTGTTAACAACCGTATTGATTCGAGGAACTTCAATCTTCTCTTGAAAAAATATTGCCACGTCGACTGCCGAACAAACAGCCTAAAAATTTGCACAGAAGCACAGTAGTTGATTTAATAAAGTCGTACCCAAAAGTTTAGCACTTATTACAGTGATTATCCTTTATTTTCTTCAGATCCTATTAGAATCCAGTTTACGCAAGTGCGTTATAACTGAGGCTCATGTTTAATTTCTTTAACTACGATTTATAATTCATTAATTATAACCACCATAGCAGTCAACATGTCAAAAACATGAGAATAAAACCTGGTTCGTTTAAATCAGATTCTTTTGCACGTTACAACTGTTATCACTTCACAATTATAAACAAGCATTCGATGCACTGATAGGAATATTCATCAAATTTCTCGAATTGTTCATTGGTGTTTTCGGAGGAAAAAATGTGAGAAAATAAGAAACGGTCTTCCGCGAGCACTCGATTCGGACTACCTGCCACGTGTTACTTGGATTTGTCCGTAGTGTCAAATGAAAATTCTCGTTCGTATCGAACGAATCGCGAGACGATCCCCCTACCTGTGGCAGATTCCTTTCGGTACCAATTTTCAGAACACGACGTGCTTGGATCTAGAGAGAGAGAGAGGGATGCCTTTCGATTTCAATAAAGATCGGATTCAGAGACGGACAGTCGAACAAACTGACAACCTTTCACTTTTTTCATGACTCATTTTTCTTCCTTTTTTCCTCGTTCTTGGAACCCTTCACATTTTCTATTTTTTAATGAGATCGGTGTCTTTATTAAATTAAATAAAGAAGGAGAATATCGATATCATTATACTGCGGATTTTACGCATTTATGACACAAATTTGTAGGTGAGATGTACAGGGTGTAAAGAAATTATATTTCGCTTAAGTTTATGGTACCGTATTCTACTAGCCGCAAGGGTAGAAAGTGCAAAAGGAACCATGGGTCAAAACGCAATCGTCCTCCTAAAAAATTATGGTAAAACTTTTTCATCATCAAACTGATTTGTTGATACTGAAAATAATAATACAAAATACACCAAATGCAAAACAGTAATGACATGTAAAAAATTTAAGAACACCGTCGTATTGTCAAGAAAAGAAATAAATATCAACGTGGCTCCTAGTAATACCAACGTAGTACCAGCAAAGCTCTCATTGAAGAAAATTATTGGGATTATTACAGGATAGAAGTAATTAGATTCACGTGTAATTTTATATATTAACTTTAATACAATATAACCTCAGTCTCTCTGATTTCTCTACAACGACTTTATGACGACTGACTCTCGCTGCATCGGTTCTCGTCACAGTGACGATGTTGTTTCTATATATCTCTCGCGAGATGGCGCGTCTGGCATACGATCTCGCCAATAAAAATAATTGAATAATTTCGAAGTCGATGAAATTTTTGCGTAGAGGACATCGAGACAAGTTGATATATTTTTCAGTTTTTCATTTGTTTAAAGGCACCATATCCCGTCGAACGGCCGTTCTGGTGGTGAGCACTATTGGCGGCACCTCATGTCGGGCGAAGATATTTTGCTTCCTGGTTCGTAAAAAACGTCGACGTTGCTAACGTCAAAGGCTGGTTTCTCAAGATAAAAGTCTGCTCTATCGCGTGATATAGATCGATTTTACGCTGGACCCTTATTTTTTAAGATAAACTGTAAAATATCCTCACAAATTGGTGCAAAAGTGGTGTCTCTCCATCTTTAACAATTGTTTAAACACGTTTAAACATTCATAATATTGGATATCACTGTATTCGGGAAAGTCTACAGAATCTTTTGCTGTAAAGAACAATTCAATATCTTTTATAATAACATCACAATATCCGTTTAAAGTTGAAAAACATGTCTTTTTTTCAAACTCAAATTTCTCGAAAACTGTGCGTCTAGGAGAAAAATTAAGAGCAGATTCGGAATCAGCGCGAGAAACTCTATAAGAATCGCATAGTGAGAATCGAAACGTTTTTTGGCTGTTGGATAGTGTTATGAAAGTGGTGTAAGTCCAATTTCCATAGACATAGGTGGCGGGGTCACGTGGTTACCACACCATAGGATTATTATGATGTTATAAAACAATGTAGACAAAATAATGAATTTATTTTACACGAAATGAAACGAGAGAATGTCGTTTCAACAAAAAATCTACAAAACGCAATTCAAAAACGGGTAAGAAAAAATACTAACGGAGAAACGGTAAACTGGCTGAAAATATGTTGGATGAGGTTTTCCAAAAGTGCACTGTATACTATTTTATATTAAACATCGATGGAGGACACAGAATTTAAGACGTTCGATGTATCACCTACATGTCGGGGAAGATCGCCGAAATTTGGAGGAATCGCCCTAGCTCAGGGGTCGGCAACCTTTTGAGTCGGAAGAGTCAAAAATTACAAGTGGCTGAGAGATAGAATCGGTGCCTAATCCTCATTAATCGATTCAGAACGATTTTTAAATGTTTTTTTTTTATAAAATAAATAATATTTGCGTATGGAACTAAAGAGCCGCAGCTTCACAACCAAAGAGCCGCATGTGGCTCGCGAGCCGCAGGTTGCCGACCCCTGCCCTAGCTCCTTTGTATAACGCTGCCAGACCTATTACATGCGAAAAATATAAGGATATGGAGCAGTTATTACCTTATACACCATCTATGCATCATGAATATTCCAAAACACTGCCACATAAAGAGTCTGCCACATAAATATCTTATGTTAAGTTTAACATAAGATGTTTAACAATATATAGATATAATTAACGATCAAAATAAAAAATACTACTCCTATTTTATTTCTTGTTATTATTTATAAACAAAATTGGATTAATAGAAAATATATTTTAAGTGATATTCAATTTTTCATAATTGAAATTAAATGATTTTTACAATTGATTAATTATGAAAATGGTGTAAGTCCATTTACAGCCCGTAAATATTGTATATTATTTTAGTTAAATTCGCCTAAAAGAAATTTATATAATCAAATTACATATTGATAAATTAGTAGAAACATTGCCGTGTTTGACATAATTAATTTATATTTTTGAATTGACTAATATGCTAACCTTTAATTTTCTCGAAACAACAAAAAATGGACTTGCACCACTTTCAAATTAAACGGTCCATTTATTAAATTAACTGTTAACTCTTAACGAATATAATTTCATTCGAATGATGTCCAACACTGGTTGCAGTAGCCTGAACGTAGCTTTAGGTGCGTTTCGTGCTCGGTTCGATCCATAGCGCTGAAGGAACATGCGCCTTCGTGCCAGTAGCTTTTCAGTAGCTTTTCTCTCGAGTTCGCGACCCGTTGTTTACTCGCCAGATCTCCTGGCTGTCAGCGGAAAAATAACATGTAAAAGTTCACTGAACGACACGATCGTTCCTTAAACGATTGACTCACTCCAACTCGCGGCTCGATCAATTTACCGACAAACGTTAATCACTTTTCGGAAAGGTTCGTCATCTGTCAATTTCTGCTCCTTCCCCTTAAATTCTTTTAGGTCGTGTTTCACATATTTTGTGGCTTTTCATTTGCATACGTCACGCACCTTAATTTTTTTATCTTTGTTATCGAAAATACCTGTTTTGTTTGAATACGAAGAATTGGTTTATTTTTCTCTCTTATTTCTTCTCTCAAGTTTATTCTTAGCATATTCTGTAAATCTCAGTCATGAAAGTGCACAGATAATTGATAGGAAAAATGAGGGTTTTGAATATAGTATTGTGAACATTAATTTATTTCTGAAATACTGTTACACAGATTCTACAAACACTGATGTTACATTTGTTTACACAATAATAGTAAAATGTTTGAACAGTTGGCACAGATCGTTTATAGTTTTGTACTTTTGATCTGTGTATGCTTTTACATAGAGAAATAATAAAATAATATTAAAAATAATACAAAAATGATATAAATTAATAATTAATATTTTATTTATCGACTCTAACTCAATACTTTGTGCGTATAGCTCAGTGAAAAATTCCTTTTTGTGCGAATAATTTATCCAAACAGCTATCATTATTACATTTCTATTTCTTACCCACAATTTAAATAAATAGTAAATAAAACAACGGTAAATTAAAAGTATATATAAATTAAAAAAATTTTTTTCTATCCGCTTAAACATAAACAATTTAATTTCGATACTGATAACTGCAACGAATTGATATTCATTTTATATCAGTTTTATTTCGAAGAACTTCTTGTTTTGAATAAAAATTAATTTTTTATAAACAAAGAACGCGGAGACCCTTCGTGGATGTACTGAAACAAATTCAAATAATTCGTTAACAGAAATTAATATACTAAGAATTTTGTAATTAACATGTTTAATAATATCTCAACTGTTTTTCTTTCATGTTATTTAATAATAATTATTTAATATTGATGCCTTTATGATTATATTCACTTAATATTTAATATTGGTTATTTTATAATTACAGTTATTTAATAATGATTACCTTTACAAACTTGATTATTAAATATTCTCTAAATTAGAGTTAAAATACTAAAGTAAACATTGTGGAAAATAAAACGTGTACACCTTAAAAACGAATAAGTAGCTTTTAGTTGAATCTTTATATGGATCAAAATAGCCATCGAAAATAAATATAACAGCTAACAATAAGTTACTGTTTAATATAACATTAACAAAATTTTAAATCGTAGTCTATTTGTTTTTCTCAGATGTCTTCGCATAAGCTGAATTGTGTTTGGATCAAGATTATTTTCGTTATTTGTGCATCGAGTGTGATAGAGTGCTACAACGTGCCATGCTCGTTCAATTCAATGTGCATGTGTTGGGTACAAGACGATCAAGATTTCACAAAAATGGATATCAGTTGTATGGGGACACCGTTTGCCAGATTTCCCGGTAGGCATACTAGTGATAAAATAAAAATGTTCTGCATCGATTACAAGAAACAAAAGCTGTTTGGACAATTCTCTTAATAATATTAATAAGTTACAAATAATGCAATCATATTCTTAGAATCACCTGGTATTTTCACTGTTTCATGTTTCACCTGTTCACATTTGGGTTAAGCTTCACCTCACGGGACCAAAAGTTTTCGACTTTTAAAAATATAATTCTGCAGATTTTGACGAGAAAATGCGGAAAATTCAAGTTTTAATGTTAAGAATTCTTTGGTTCAAAAGTTATGTGTGTTTAAAGTTGAGCGATTTTAAGCGTTTTTGGTAAGGGCGCCGCCATATACTGACATTACATGTATCATCACGTCGTAAGTACTAACGTCCAAGCACACATGTGATGTCGGTACATACCAACATGGCGGCGCCCTTACCTGTTAAAATCGCTCAACTTTACACACTATACATAACTTTTGAGCTAGTACATTCCTAACATTAAAACTAGGATTTTCGGCATATTCTTGTCAAAAGCTACAGGATTATATCTAAAAAGGTACAAAATTTTTGGTCCCGTAAGATGAAGTTTAGTTTTGTTAATGCTTGGTAGTTCTAGTGTTAAGAACAATGAAGCATTACCGGATTATTTCTTGCAAGTAGAATTTGTTGATGTCTTTACTGTGATAACAGATGTCACCGTGAGTTATGTGGCTCAGCTGGATGTAGTCGGTTCGGGATTGCAATCGTTGGACAACGATGCACTCTCCGGCACAGAGGATGTTGAGGCTCTGGGATTGATGAGCAATCGGCTGTCCAATATCGGTGAAAAATCTCTCTCGTAAGTCGGGATAATCCTTAAAGTCGCATATTTGTTAATATATGTAAATATGTCTTTTATATTATTAGGTGTATGTGTTTCTGCCGTTCACTAATAGGAAATAATATAATATATTGATATTCTTCAATTCTTTTACTCTTTCCACTGCTGTACATTGTATCTACTCTCATTCCCGTCACAATTTCATTAAACCCGCAGTTTACTTATGAATATCAAACGTTGACACATTAATGCAAAAGTAAAATTTATTAGTGTATTGAACGTAATAATAATAGCAACAAATTTTATGCATAGTGCACTTTATAATTTTGTATACGCAATTTAATAAATTATTAATTTATTTAATTACATAATTAAGCAATTATTTTGATAGATTATTTAACATTTATAGAACGTACGCAATTTTGAAAATACTCCTAATTAATAGTATTATACTAAGAATTGGCAATTACTTCATAATTTAATTAATCGCCACATATTGAATACAACGGCAATTATAAAATTTAATTATAATTATTCAATGAAATACTAAAATTTAATGTTTCATGCAGTTTATAATCAAATATCCGACGATTTTAATCCAGACTTGAATAAAAATGGAAAAAAATTATACCAAGTGCAAAAAAGACCCTTTTCCATTCTTCGTCTGATCTTGAAACTTTCTACGAATATGTATTTGAGGAAACTTTACATTCGAATGCTGGAGACTAAATAAATGCAAACTTAATGATTAGAAAGTAGTGATTTATGTTGACTAGCTCAGTATTAATACCACATCGATTATTCTATAGAAACTTGTTATATATATATATATATATATATAGTATATGCCTCTTCAGATAATTAAATTACTACGGAAAAAGTGGTTGATATACATTCTTTACGTCGCTAGTTAAAGGCATTCCAGAAGAGGTGCGCGAAGTTTATATTTAATTTAATGTCTAAGAATACAATTAACCAGAGCCATTAATTAATTTGTACACCTAATACACTTAGCATACCCCCTTTAGATAGGAAGATTCATTAAAGTACAATTACTAAAAAGTACATATAAGTGTCGGCAGATCAGGAGAATTGACTCGAATTAAGGGGAATACCTCAGTTATACGGTTACCCCCTCTCTGCCATTACAGAAATGGGGGCCATTACTGAAAATGAGGGAATAACGTCGTGTGTAGAGGGGAAAGAATAGAGTGGAGGAAAAGTCATAATTTTTCGACACTGGCTCATATTTAAATCTTCGTCGAGTATTTGGACCAACTAGCTTGTTTTCCTTTTGTAGTGTATGATTCGCATGTATTACATATAAACACGAAAATGCTCGCTTCGTGGCATAGAAATACTTTCGTTTGTGATTGCAATAACCTTCAGGATACCTCACATTTATCTAGCTCCTTGATTCCGTCCGTAGAAAGATTTATGTTTCTTTCTTTTCAAAGATAAAAAGACATTCACACCTGCACCGGCTCTGTTATTAGAGGTATTGCGGATAGTTTGCGTTCGTTGGATCTCAGTTACAATGCCCTGGAGGACGTACCTTTCAAGGCCTTTCGCGAGCTTCGGAAATTAGATTGGCTGAACATGCATAGGTGAGTACACAACGATTGTATAAGATGGCAAATAAAACAGATAAATACCCGTAAAGGCCCGTCCCTCGGAGGGACCCCAATGGGCGTGGCTAGTGCTGGCTTCACCGCGCCCTAGTTCCCTCTGACGAATTGGGCTTGTCCCCAGGCTCGACTTCTCTCCCCCTTTCGCCCCGGGGGCACGCGTACCCAGTTGGCTACGCAAGGGATAACGTGTCTCTACAATAACCGGTATCATGCAAAATGCAAATATTTCATGGCAGAATGTTCGCTTACAGCAACCACGTGACATCGTTGGACGGCGATTGGGGCCACACGAAGGATACGCTAACGAACGTGTTCTTCGGGGACAATTCGATCATCGAAATACCAAAAATCTTCTCCACGTTCAAGGCTCTGGTCTGGCTGAATCTTGACAACAACAACATCGAGGATCTTTCAACAGACAGTTTGCCGCCGAATATGCATACGCTCAGCTTGAACAGCAATCTATTGAAGCACTTCCCGTCATCATTGAAAATCTTGAAGGATCTCACGTGGCTGTACTTAAGGGGCAACGACATGAAAAGCCTCGAGTTCTCTGATTTCGAGAGTTCAAGCTTGGAGCTGGTGGACGTCAGCGAGAATTGCATCGAATGGGTTCGCATGGTTAGCTCAACGAATCGAACTTTGAGGATCAAAGACTTCAACCTGGACAGTAACAAGCTGTCGTCCCTACCTGCTGGGATTTTTGATAACATCGACATCAAGAGGGTCCATCTGTCTTCGAACTCGATCAAGAACGTCGACGACGACGCTTTTCGAGGACTCGAGGATACGCTGGAGTACTTGAATCTGGAAAACAATGACCTACCAAATGTTCCTGCTGCTGTTAGCCGGCTAAGGAAATTGTCATACTTGTATCTCGCCAATAATGACATCAGAAACATCTCCGGCGACGCGTTCCAAGAATTCGCGGAAAATTTACGAGCCCTTTCGCTTGCCACCAACAGCTTGGACACGGTTCCAGTTTCAGCTCTTAGCAGGTAGTTTTATTACTTGAGAAGTATAATGCAAAAGTGGTGTCAGTCAATATTTGTTCCTTTGGTTTCTTAAGGTTTAACCGTCATTAAATAAAAAGACTTTAAAAAGTAAACCGAGTTTACTCGAATAGCGTTTCACTTCGGAGTGTGACGGATCAGATTCATTCACTGCCCAGCAATTGTGCACGGTGGGCCTATAATTTTCCTAATTTACAGATTATGTGATATCCTAGTTTTAAAAATATTAATATCTACATTGTACCTGGACTCGATTTTAATGCTACATTTCTGCTATTTGTTGAGACAGATGCCAAAGGCTACTACACTTAAATCTTGGTTACAACAAGATTTCTCATGTACAACCTGGCGATTTTGAGTGGGCAGAAGACCTTGAAATTCTGTTGCTTCGGAATAATGTCTTGACGAAATTGAGCAAGGAAACTTTCAAAGGAGCAAGTAAGTATTCAATTAAAATTATTATATTCGCAACGGTTTGATTGTTTTTCAGTAAGTCAGATTTTTAATAGAAAAGTTGCAGGGTGTGTCATGTACCATTTGTACCTCACATATCTTCGTTTTTTTTTAAAGATACGTTAAATGTCTCGAGGACGAAGTTGAATGATTTAACGGAGCTCACACAATGCCATAAAAATGATTGTTTTTATGTCATATTTTTGAAGATATCAAGATCACCTTCATTTTTTGAATTGATATGTGGCCAGCATTTCGAACATTTATGAAATACAGGTTCTCTGCTCTCATATTTTAAATCTTATATGTTTCCTCTGTCTGTGACTTTGAATGACCTTCAGCAATTATAATCACTGAAATCGTAATGAAAGGAACTACCGTCGTAGGTGTTTAAAAAAGGATAAATTCATTTTTATAAAAATTGAGGTGACCTTGATTTAAAAAAAAAATGACAACAACAATAATTTTTATGACATTGTGTTAGCCCCATTAAACCGTTCAACTTTGGTCTCAAGGTCGTTAAAAGATGTATTAAAAACCAAGTCCTTTTCACGACCATTGGGACTGGAAATAAACTATATATTTATTTACTTTTTGGACGCACTGTGACCTAAAATGTCTTACAATTTATTCAATGCTCTAAATGCATGAAAATTCGCAGTTTAATAATAATTCATCTGGGAACGGTGATTTCAGGTAATTTGAAGGAGCTCAGCTTGTCCTTCAACCATCTGACGGAGCTGGACGACGACTGTTTCGTCGGCTTCGAGGAGAGTCTCAACATTCTCGAGTTGAGTTTCGCCTTTGCTACCGACGTCTTCCCTCAAAGAGCGCTCCGGCCGCTTTCGAGTCTTCTCTGGTTGGTCCTAGACAACAACAATTTCCAGACCATAGAGCCTACTGCATTTTATTCCTTCCAAGAACTACGGTACATCAACTTAGAGTCGAATCGGTTGCACTATCTGCCGGAACGAATATTTCTATCCAGCGTTCATCCTGAGTTGAGGGATGTCAAGCTCGGTTACAATTTCCTGGAGGCCATACCAGAGTTCAGTTTCCATAATTTGACGGAATTGAAATCGTTAGATCTAACTGGGAACCGGATAAAGGTCCTCGCGTCGGAGTCCATCGTCGACTGCCCGAAGTTGGTCACGATATCGTTGGCCTACAACAGAATCTTCAAAATGGAGAGGAACGCGTTCTACGGTTTGCCCAGTTTGCGCTTCCTTCATTTGGAGTTTAACAAATTGACTAGTTTGGATTTGGAAGCGATCTCGGAGATTGGAGGACCGGATTTTGCTCTGAACGTCTCTTACAACGCGATCTCGCTGATCCATTCTGCTGGTTCGATGAACAACCTGACGAGATTAGACTTGAGCTTCAATAATATCAGCCACTTGCCTGCTGATACGTTCACCAGCACGCCGGATTTGAAACACTTGGATCTTGGAAACAATTTGCTGGCCACTCTTGAGGCAGGTAGGAAGCCATAACAGAGGAAATGTACCTAAATTGTTCCACCGTTCGAGAAATGTCCTCCCTCTTTTTGCACATTGGAGAAATAATAATATGTAGTCTCAACTTAAATTTAGTAAAGGTGGGATCTACTAAGCGCGTGTGGACGCAGCGTTTTGCGATCCCGAAGCCTCTTATACTCCATTCGTCAAACTTCATCAGAAGTGACCGCTTGCGTCCGCGTCTAGACGACGCGCGACGAATGGAGTATGGATACAATATAGGCACATTTCCCCTACCAGCTAAAACTGTTCTGCAGTTCCCTTGCACCCTAATGGAAATCGTTTTTTCAGTTATTGCAATATTCTAGGTACCTTCGAACTGAGCTACTTGGAAACGCTGAATTTGCAAGAGAATAAGCTGGAAAACTTGAAAAGACAATCGTTCCACGGTTTAGTGCTGCTGCAGCAGCTGGACCTAAGCCACAACCAGATTAGTCAGCTGTCCACAGAGCAGTTCCGAAATCTGAAGAATCTGCGAATATTGAACCTATCGAACAACAGATTGAGATCCTTGCCCAGGGACATTTTCAAGGGAACGAAATTGGAAATTCTGGATTTGAGTTACAATAAATTCACTGTTGTCCCTTCGTCATCTTTCTTTGAGGTTGGCTACACTTTGCGAGACCTCAATTTAGCGGATAACTATGTGGATCATCTTGATTCGACTGCTTTCCCGACCTCGCAAATGGTCTCCCTAAATTTGGCGCATAACAGGTTGACAATTCTGCCGGACAATTCGTTTGTTTCTCTCGGAAATCTGCTCAGATTAAACGTATCCCACAGCGTCCTCCAGGCAAACTTCAAAGAGCTCTTCCATTATCTTCCTAGCCTAAGACAACTTTTTATGGTGAACTGTGGCTTCAGGGAGATCCCTGTTCTTCCTCTGACAAATCTGAATGTTCTGGATATGTCCCTCAATCATATAGACTCGACCACCGACAAACAGTTCCAGTTTCTGAAAGATTTGAGGGTTCTTCTGCTGCCGAACAATTCGCTCACCTCTATGCCCAATGTAAAACTGAATCTCTTGAGGGAGCTTGAAGTTTCTGGGAACCCGATAGAGGTAAGGTTCGAAAAGTACAGTAGTGCCCTGATATATGTACAATGAATCCAAGCATTTGAACTAAACATTCGGTTAAACTTCGGTTAAAATTCGGTCAAACTAAGCATTCGGCTAAACTTCAGTTTAGGGGACCAAAATTTTTAACTCTTTTTCTAAAATCTCTTTTTTTCAAAATCCTTAAAATCGTCCAACTTTAAATACGCATAACTTTTGAACCACTGAATTCCTAACGTTAAATCTCGGATTTTCGGAATCTTCTCGTCGCAAGCTACAGGATTGTATTTAAAAAATGTTAATAAATACCTGATTCTCGTAAAATCGTTTATATTTAAGCAATGATAACTTCGTAAAAAAAGGTCGTAGGACAATAAATTTGGACTCATTTTAAAGCTAGAAACATCTAGTCTCATAATCCATAGCTCCTTTTATTCTAATATTTTTTGTCATAATGCGAGCAAGCAATTGAAAACGCGTTTTTTATTGAAAATACTGTGCATTCAAACGTCTATGAAAACTTTAAAAATATTTTTTCTTGACTGAAATCGCCCCAGATTTAAAGATTGAAGCTTCCTCTTTGCAACGGCACCTTAAAAATTCATTCGAAAATAATAAAATAAACCATTTTTTTAGGAACTGACGAAGGAGAGTTTCATGGGTTATCCGAGGCTAGAGTATCTGAAGCTGACGAACTTGAACAGGACCAAATCAGTTGACAAAGATTGCCTACGTGTCTTGAAATACCTGAAGCACCTACGCATTCAAACCTGGCCCGAAGCGGAGGGCTTCCATCTCCGCCACTTGCTAACCGGATTGCCATTGAGAACTGTCGAAATACAAGTTACGGAACACCTCTTGAAACATCAAATACAGAACGTTTTCACGAAGCAGCTCAGAGAACTGACTATTTCTGGCAGCGACCTCGAGGTGATCTCTTCGGAAGCGTTTTCTACCATCGAAGGTGGTGAATTGATACTGCGGATCAAGAACACCCGTGTCCGAAGATTACAATCCGACATATTTCTTTCTTTGACCAGAAGATTGTCTCAGCTAACGTTGGACTTACGGAACAATCATATAAACGAGCTCAGCCCGTCCATCATCTACGGAAATCTATCGTGGGAAAGCGTTGGAACCAATATGGTTGCTGGTAAGAATTAGATGGTCGTGCTTCGTTTCCTTTTTAACTTACTTCGTTCGGTCGATCATTATATTTAACTCTTCTTCAGGGTGAAAATTCACCCATTTTCTTTCCTTACAATTAGATATTGTAAACAAAATAGCAATACTTAACTTTAAGATCAAAAGGTCAACAATTTTTGTATTGCATCGTATTCTACTCGTCACAAGGATAAGAAGTGCAAAAGAAGCAATGAGTTGAAACTCAACTATTCTCTTTTTCAAGTTTTTTCTTTATCAAAGTGATTTTATTTATATAATCATTTCTATCGGCTTCGTCAATAGCACTTATAAGCTCTATCTGACTGAGGAATGAAAATATATTTTTTAGGAATGCATTTAAAAAAGAAAAAAAGTTTTTTTACACAGTTTGTTAGACACAATAATACTATACAACTTTCGTTGCAACTATTTTTTGATATCATTTGTTGTCCCTGAGATATATTTCAGGAAAAAGAAATATTGAAATTTTTCAGGAGGATTGCAAGTGTCAGGAAATCCTCTCGAATGCGACTGTGAGATAGCTTGGCTCAGTTTATGGTTACGAAGATGGCTCCGAGAATCCCGACAGATCCACACTGCTTCCCAATCGGATGCTAGACAATTGAGAATGATTGCTGGGAGAGCAGTCTGCACAGAGACGACGCCATCCTATTCGTCTGACAAGGTCTTATTAACATTGGGAACACCTCACACTGCCTGCCAAGCTTCCGCCCTTAGCTCCGGCAACTACGAAAGACTTGCCACAACTTGGTTAGCTATAGTCGACATTATTCTTCTAACGGTAATAGTCAAATGAATTTGGTACTTGTCGAGCTAGCTCCTAAGCGTCTAGAAAGATTATATCATATCATAAGATCATATCAAAAAATCATGTCATATCACCAGACTGCGGATTTTATGCTTTTATGACAAAAGTGGGCTTAACTTACAGGACGAAGTTTTTTTAACCTTTTTTATTTCATCCTGTAGATTTTGGCGAGAAAATGCAGAAAATCCGTATTTCAATGTTAGGAATTCACTGGTTTGAGAAGTTATACGTCTATAAAGTTGGTATGTATTCGAACATCGTCCAATGAACGTAGCCGCGAGAAGGTTGGTCAGGGTTCATATGAAAACACACATAACTTTTGAACCAGTGAATTCTTAACATTCAAACTTGGATTTTTGGCATTTTCTCGACAAAATCTATAAGATTATATGTAGGAAAGTCCAAAACTTTTGGTCTCGTAAGGTGAAGTATAACACAAAAGTGAACAGATAAAACACGAAACAGTGAAAATATCAAACGATCCTAAGAATATCAGTATATTATTTGTGACTTATTAATATTAATAAGAGGGAACAGAATTGCCTAAGCAGCTTCTGTTTCTTGTAATCGATGCACAACATTTTTATTTTGCATAAAGATCCGCAGTCTACACTGTCGACGCAGTGGAGGGAATGACAAACCGCGAACGCGTCTGTGAGTAGGTTCTGCCGAAGTTTGTCGATATTTTCCGAAAATTCTCCGAAACGCTGTTCGACAAATTTTAACTTCCATGTGGGTTTCTCGAGAAATCGATTTTGAGAAAACGCCAATTTCCAACTTTATCGAAAATCACTTTGAGAAAAACCCACTTGAAGTTCTCAAACTCTATGAGAATATTGATTTAGAAGGGAAGACATGTTTTAAGCTGTATTCATCTTTTAATTAAGCTATATGCAGAATACTGTTTTTATCATCACAACGGAAGATTTAGGCGGCTTACTTTAGCCAAGACATCCTGTATACGTGTACATATTTCGTAAAGTAGTTAATATTGTTTACTTACCAATATCTCGCTGCGTATGAGATGGTGTACTATAGGTAACGTCTACAAACATTTTGGAGAGCATCACACCGTTACAATAAGCAGTCAATAACTTTTCATTCAAGCTTTGTGTTATTATTATACAAAAAGGGTCCCGGTGAACAGAAAATTGTAAATCGAATGGTAGCTGTTGCGTTAGACAGAAATGAATGAACAAGGAATGTGTAGTTTTACTTATAACGACACGTTTAATACTGTTCGTATTGCTTTTGTAGAGGATAAAGTTTTTTACCGCAAAATTTTCTATCGAATTGTAATATAGATCAGCTTGACTTCGTCGTGGTATACAATACCATGTTAGGTACTAAATTTTGAGTGACTGTTGAACGATACATATCTACTGAGGATTCATCGATCATTATTTTCTTCTCGATTTCACATCGTCAATGGTAGAGAGAAAAAGAAAGAGACAGATAGGGAGAGACAGATAGAGAGAAAGAGAATCGAAAATTTGGGCATTGCTCGCAAATATCATACGATTGGTGGTGAGTCGATAACTATACATATACGTAAACATGATCTCTGTAGAACAATAGTTTCGCTTATTAAGGCTACGGCCGTATCACAAACGACTAAGTTGGTAAAGTTAATTACCGCACGACTACTCTCTAAGCCGGTGTTCTTATCGAATTTGGAAAGAGACAGAGAAATAAGGACGAGCTTACACCGATACACGAATACAATACGCCAGGCTTGGGCAACTTGCGGCTCGCGAGCCGCAGACGACTCCTCTCCCCACTCCTGAATCCTCCCCACCAAACTTCTGTGGAGTGTAGAAGGAGAGTGGGGAGGTCGTATCCTCGCAGTCACGCGAGGCAAAGCACGGAAGGGGAAATTTGAAATAGTTGATAGGGAGGGAACCGGTAGACTGGTAGTGGGAGTCGTGAAGCGACAGCGGGGAAGAAGTTGCCCGGGCCTGCGATATGCAGACTTGAGAACAATAAAATCGTGGTTTTTTATGTATCGTTATGAAAAAATAAAATAGAAAGAGAGAACTAGTTAATGCTATGCGTCCGCTCACTTACTCTCGGCGATCACGCGAATGATTCAACGAACGAGGATCAGAATTCAACTGTGGCTCCGTTCCATCGAAGAATTTCTTTTTATTTACATAGAAAAAATTGGTCATGGTAGTTGGACAGAGAGTGCGTTGTTTTTTTATACAAATGACAGAAGAAGAGAGAACGCGGCCGAAACGAGGAAGGATCGTCGAATCGAAGGGAAACGGGGGACAAAATGGTAGAGAAAAACAGAAAGCAAGAAATCGAAATCGGTGACGATCGAACAACTTTTGTTTAAATATTCGTTCGACGAATATCGTGAATACTTTTAACGCCTCTACGACCGACGCGTAGATTTTCGCGGTTTCGTGCTACAGCCGCGAACATCGGGAGATCCCTTTTACTATTTCGTTCTTCTTTGCGATTTCTCTTCGCGATTTTTTCTCTACACTGGCGGCGCTTGAGTGTGCTGCAAGCAGCCCTCGACGTTCTCCGGCCAGTCGCACACGTTCTCGTTCGGGTTGAACACCAGGTTCACTGGACAGGGCATGTGATGCTTCCTTTCACCCTCGCACATGTAATACATCGTGCAGTCGTTCTTATCCGGATGATAAGATATGTGGTTGTCTTCCTCGTCGCAGGTCACTTCATTCGCTGCGAAAAGACGGTCTCTGTTATTCTCATTTTCTATGATTCCAGGTCATTTTATGAAGGTCATCTTCATTTATAAATGAGCCGTTTATTTTGAAAGTGGCCTAAGTCCATTTTCCAGAAAAATCAAGTTAGCAATTTTAATATTAACATTTCTACATTATCTTTGCATTCTGAAGCAAATTGTAACTAATATATTTAAAATCACAAAGATTTTGTAAAAAGGAAATTATGATACAAATTTTTATTTTGAAAACGGCCTAAGTCCATTTGTCAGTTGTTGTACCACTTGAAGTTAGCTGTCATAAAAAACATTTTGCGGTTAAGTTTGCCCAAGATTATTATAATGTTACTTAATTTTAAATGTGAAATGAAATAAGAGGATTTCATATCAACAAGATTTTTGGAGGATGCAATTTTTAAAAGGGTAAAGAATTCTAACGGAGAAACAATAAATTGGTTAAAAATATGCTGGATGCGTTTCTTGAGAAATGAACCATACAAAATTTTCCATAAGATATCAATGGATGAGAATGCAGAGTTTAAAATACTGAATTTGTTACCACGTCGGGGTAGACCAAGAAAATTCGAAAATATAGTATTGAAACCACTTTATAAAAATATAAGACAAATTACAACTATATCACCATGTCTTCTTCAAATCCCTCCCTCATACACAAAATGTAAATGAGGAGTAAACAGTTATGTAATTTATATAGTTAGAAGATTTCCCCTGAATTGCATAAATGGTGTTTTTCAAGTTTTATAATGAAATATAAAATAAATTGAATATTGTTTTTTCAATTTGAAGCATTTTAAATTATATCGAATGGACTTGGGCTGTTTCAAATTTTATGACAAATCTAGTTGTTAATTTTGAAAGTGGCTTAAGTCCATTCTTGGTAAGAAGACACATATTATTCACTTAATTGCTATTATTTTAATAGGAATTGTAAATTTAACTCAATTGGATACACTTAAGGAGCGTGATTGGTATCCTATACGTATATTTTTAATTTCATTGAAACGCAATATCTCTTAAATATATCAATTTAAACTTAAATGGACTTAGGCCACTTTCAACATAAACGGCTCAAATATACAGGGTGGTTCACGCAACTTGTTCACCTTCAGTAACTTCCAAAGTATGTATGAAAAAATTTTTTTTTTACCCTGTATAATGCAGATAAAAACCATGACAGACACTTGCAAAAAACAGTATAACTTAGCATATGGGAAAAATACTTACGGTCTTTGGTGGTGTACTTTCCATTTCTCAAGTTGCTTTCATAAGGCCCGTCGTACTCCAGTTTCACTTTGTAGTCCTGCAGTTCTTTCTTCATAGCTTTAATCAATGGGTATTTCCCGCCCCCGCATGATCCTCTGAAGTCGTCCATGTCCACTGACCATATCATTATACCCCCGAAACCTTCGTCTTTCAGCCATTGCATCTAAAATAATCGACAACGCAAATGGAATATTTATATTCTGTTCACATAATAGAAATTAGACTTTGAATTCTAAGGCAAAATAGAAATTGTCTGTATCAATTGTACGAGACAGGAGCCAAATAGAAATTTTATTATTAATCTCGATTACAGATGTATAAATAATGACTATGTAAAATGCATTTGAATATTTATATAATGTAAAGAAGTACCTATTTCGGCGTATATTAAAAGTAAACAATCAAGAAGAGCTAATAAAATTGAAAGAATTTTATAATAATATAATAATAATAATAGAACGAAATTATAAATATTCACTCCGACTGATAATTTAGTGTAGGAAGCTTTGTCAGTGACAATAAGAAACTGTTTCGCGAATCATTATTCAAACGAAGTAAATGGAAGTGTTAAAATTGTTCTCTAACAATAACTATTATATTTACCTTATTTATAAGGCTTCTTTCGTCGTCGAATCCGACCCACTGATCATCTTTGTACGCAAAAGGTACTTGTTGCTCACTGTCCCAGACTAGAGTCGTATTATCTTCGTTTAGGAAGCCACAAACCTACACATTCAAAGACATCGTTCTGAGCGCGACATTCCGATAACTTTTTAACAAATTTATTGATACTTATTTATGCCGTGCCTCATAGTAGGAGAGGAATCCGGATTCGTTGGTGAAGTTTCCAGCCGTTCCACCACCGGAAGCTGGCGCACCAATGTCGAACTTCTCTTTGTCCACTAATGTGAAGGACCTGCCATAAGTCGGCATACCGATCATTAACTTCTCTTTTGGAGCACCTTGTTTCACCCACTCTCTCGCACTATAATCCTGTGACAAAAAGAAAATAATGAAAACAATTTATTTATAACAAAAAAATAAATAAATCGAAATATAATAGATTCCCCGTCGCTACGTGCGACAGTAATTTATAATATATTTAAGAAGCATACTATAAAATCGTAGAGAAACGTTGTATTTTCTACTATTTTTCTTATTATGAATTTATAGTATATGCATGTCTATGTAGAAAACTGGTCTACAAGTTAGTAAAATAGGAGACATTCATATTAACAACAATTAATCAATTTCATTATTTTGTGTTTACACTAAAGAATCTTTTAGTCAATGCGAACGAAGTTTTCTTCCCTAAGATTTTTATCAAATGAATCATAAAAATGAGAATTTCCACCTACCACTGTCAATTTCTTTTGATAACTGGTGGCACTTTCCAAAGGAAACAGCGGACTGTTGTGACCGACTTGTCTTTCCCATTGGCCGTGGAAGTCATATGTCATAACATTAATGAAGTCCAGGTACTTCGATATTTCAGGTACGTCGTACCTAAAAGTCAGAAGAATTTAATGTAGTAAACTCAAAATAGGTAAAGTATTAAATAAATTAAACTCCTTCAAATGAAAATCGAGATTTAAAAATAATTTATTATATTAAATCTTTATGCAAAATAAAAATTGTCTACGTGAATTATAACAAACTGGAATGAAATAGAAAATTATTTTCTTTCTTAATATGTTCGATAGATTGAAAATGATCTAACAGTATTTTAAAACACTTCTAATGTAAGTAAAGTAATGATATTTGGTCCCCTCAGGGTTTCAAATCCATTTACCACTCCCCCCTTCTTCCACTCTCACCATCGCCTAATTTCAGCCTATTTCAGCATAATTTTCAGCAGAACCTACTGTTTATTAAGGTGAGTTCCGAACTACCTTTTGCCAACAACACGCGGCGCTATTTAACTTCGGTGATCGGACAAGAACCGGTTTTTGCAGTGAGGCAATGGTCGTTGACAAAACACTTCTAATGTTTTTACTGTTTTAAATTACATCTACTCATTTTTGTCATAAGTGCATAAAATCATACTCACCCAGCTGCGATAGCTTCAAAACTAGCAGGTACTGCCGCCGATAAAATCAATTTTGGTTGGCCAGAACTCTTCGCCTCACCCTCGAAGGCCAGTCTGAGTTCTTTCAAGAGATTTATATACGCTGCTCGATCATCTCCACCCCTAATGCATTTGGACAGAAATGATTTTAATACCGAATTTTAAAGAAGTATAAACTATTAATATCAATCCACAACGGATCTAATGAGGTCTTTCGGCACCCCATGAACCTTTTAAACAAATGCTGATATAATCATGTTTACTATAAACAAAATATTAAAATAGTTTGAACGTTTTGATTTCAATAAATATCAAAATACTTTTTACTTTTTTTATTGGAGTCCGTATTACCGTAAAAACCGGAGAAGATCTAAATATACTCGATATTGTTATTATTGTAAAGAATATGGATTTATCGCGTTTAACGCTTGATAGTTCTAGTGTTAAGGGAGTAGACTCATTTTTCCAGAATTGCAAGGCTGCGGGATGCGCGTTCTCATTTCTCGATAATACAAAAATGGAGTTTTTCAGTAGGCAAAAACGCTAGATAAACGATCGATCTAGGCCGCTATCGCCCTCAAAAGTCCTGTTTTTTCGTTTACGAGGCGTAATTTGCGTTATTCGGCAGTTGTATGCTTCCGAATAATGCAAATTACGCTGCCGAATAATGCAAGTGACGCCTCGTAAACGAAAAAATACGACATTTGAAGGCGATCGTGATCTTTTATCTAGCGCTTTTGACTACTGAAAAGCCCCATCTTTGTATTATTGAGAAATGAGAACGCGCAATCCGCACCATTGCAATCCTGGAAACGAGCTCACCCCCTTAAAAGCTAAGTGTTCAGGTTGAAAGTTTTACCGTGGGTATTCCCAATCGACGTCCAGACCATCGAATTTATATTCTCTCAAGAAATCGATTGCCTCGTACACAAACTGATTCATACGGAAGGTGTTGCTAGTCAGCTCCTTGAATGGTGTCGATCCGAAAGCCCAACCACCAATCGCTAACAGTACCTGCAATGTAAATCGTCAATTACCAATCTAAATACTTCTCTGTGGCATTGTATACCATGTTCCCATAAGTGACAGAATTATTTCCATAAAAATTAACTTTTCCAGTGTGGGATCAAATATGCTAAATCTTATGATATGTAAAACGCAAGAAGATTGAGGAAGTAGTTGAAACCTTAACGTTCCAGTTTTCTGAGTAGACGGTGAACGTATTAAGAGGTACGGGAGAGTTGCCTAATGCGTACTGGTCACCTAAATCGTACCGGCTCATTTTTTTGGTAACCAATTAATGTTTGCGACTTCTAGTGGTAAAAATATGTATAAAGCGTTTATGGAGTCGGTAATATAGGACACAACTTGTGTCATCTCGATTGATTTCGCGCCAACCTGTAGAAACCGGAAGATTTCAAGAAAGTTTGATGTAAATTTTAACCAATTATTTTAAGACAAATTTCAATTAAATACTATAATTGATTAATACATTTTGTGCTTTCTTTGAAATATATTTAATATACCATCTTTATAGTAAGTTTATAATATAATTTATATAATCTTTTAGGTTAAACAAATAATATTTCTATCAGCTCGCTTAGTTTCCTAAATCGTACCGCAATTGAAACTCTTAAATCGTACCAGTACGATTTAAGAAATCACACTGAAATTTTATCAGCAGCCCCTACAAAAATGAAGTTATAGCTATGAAAGAAAAATAAGTTAAAAGGAAAAAAATTTTTTGTAACGCACCATCTACGACTACGTCGGTATCAACGATCATTACATTCATTAGAAAATGAAGAAGATTGGTTTTGTCTTCTATGCAATCAAACACGTTTAGAAAACATGATTCAGTGCCTAAAGTGCAAATTCATGAAGCTTGTGGAGGAGTGTTGAAAGAAGACAAAATATACTATATCGTTCAAAATGTTTGTAATACTTTTTACTTTTAATGTTTCCTAAAAGTCTATTGTTTCAATTTGGTATATTTCACATTTTTTATAAAACTTATTAGGTTTATTTGTTTTTATACTTTTGCGTTTCAATATAATAAAGAAAATAAGTTATTAAAAATTATACTTTCAAAATAAAATTTATTACCAAATAAGGTAAGTACGATTTTGGAAATACAGCAGTACGATTTAGGATGTAGGTGTCTTAAATCGTACTTTTACAAAATTACTCAAATCTTCTAAAATTACTCAAATCACTCTTTTAATTTTATTTTATACGTAGAATGTTTATTTAGAAGGTTTCTGCAAAGATCAAGGTATAATTGCGAACAATTTTAGTAAAAACGTGTATTGTTTATTAGATATATCAAAAATCTCTTAGGTAGTACGATTTTGGCAACTCTCCCCTAGGTGTCGCGAAATCCCAGAGAAAGGAAGTGATGGAACATTGCGAAAGATTTTACCTTGATGTCCGGATTCTTATCGCGAAGAGCGATCAGCCGGTTGTACATCTCCGAATCTTTGTCGCTTTCCTCAACAAGCAAGTGATTCTTTAAGGTCGCGAACGCGTAGACTATATGGGTACAGAGCGTCGCATCGATGTCCTCTGGCATGAATCTTCCAGCTCCCGGCCTTCTGTGCGACCAATTCGTCAGGTAGCAGATAGACTGGGCTTCTCTTTCTGCGGACAAAAAACAGGTTGGCTCACTCGAATATCAATGTCAGGTAATCTTACGCGGTCCGGTCTCATATTTCCCACCAATACGCCGTGTGATGTTTAAAAAATTTCGAAAGACACCGTTCGGACGTCCCAAAAGTTTCTTTCGGAATGTGTTCCTCTAATATTGCTAAATAAGTATTAGGTTGTCCCAAAAGTTGGTTTTCGATTCATGCACATAGTGCAAATACATGTTAAGAAGTACTAAAACATTAACATAAAGATTATCGCATTGTTTGTATTTTTTTAGCAACATTAAAGGAACACATTCCGAAAAAAACTTTTGGGACAAAATATAGTGCTGTGAGTGTTTGTAAACTCAAGCACGTTTTCTGTATTCATTTTTCAACACTGTCAAGCAACCACTGATCATGCCTGTATAGTAGAACTCACCGTTTGGGGGAGTGTTGATGACAAGCTGCGTTACAGGCTTCTGCACTTTTTTCGATTTGTTCAGAACATCTGATACCGATATCTTGTAAGCTTCCGGCTTCTTTTGGACGACCTCCGTGACCGTGGTAGCAACAGCGGTCCAATCGACGTCCTTCGCGTTCGGTCCTCTCGAAATTCCTAGCAATTCCTCCCTCATTGCTCCAATCAATGGGTACCTGACGTTCCCGGCGCAAACGGTCCCATTAAAATCATCCATGTCCACCGTCCACACCATCGCGCCACCGTAGCCTTTGCTTTTCAACCAATCCATCTTCATGCGAATCGATTTCTCGTCGTCGAAGCCGACCCATTGATCGTGTTGCACCAAATATGGAACTTTCATCTCGTCGTCCCATACGTAGGCCGCGCCATTTTGGAGCATCTCGCAGATCTTTGTTAACAAAAACATATATTGCTATCGTCACGACATCGTTTACTGTCTACGGTATTATCTCCGTAACTGACAAAATTTTATCCCCATTACTGGGGGATCCCCCTCACCCAAGCGGAGCAAAAGATTGCAACTTATTAATATTTAACTTTTTTTATGGAACTTTTACCATCGTATTGTCTTGTTTTTTCTAATTAAAAGTCCCTCTTCATTTACCATAACTTCTTTATTTATTATTTTTATAAAGTAGCACTTTAGCACAATTTTAGCACAACCTAGCACAACTTAACACAATTGAGAAAATTGAAAAAAATGAAAAGTGAGGAGCTACTCAAAAAATCGTTTTTCTCAATTTTTAGTCTTATTTGTTATATTATAGTTATAATATTCGAGCACAATGTAACACAACTCAGCACAACTGTTGAAATTATTTAATTCAACAACAGGTGTACAAATTAATTCATAGCTCTTTCTTCCTTTTTTTCGTTCCGTCATAAAGCAAGATACTATTTAACCTTTATAAAAATAATGCTGAATATTTTCTATACACACTTACTATACCTTACAGAAAACTAATGATTTCAACTCATTTGAATTTATAATAACGTCACAATTGATTCATTGTAAGGGTTACGAGTTGATTTGTACGCCTAGTGCATTCTTAAAAAGCAGGAATACATTTTCGTTTAACTGTCGACCTTCACAGTGGATTTAGACAATTTTTATTTTCCGTACAAATTTTGTTTACGTCTTTTTCGATTCAGATAATTTCTTTCACAGGTCAAAAGTTATTTAGTGTACGTTTAGGATCACTAGCTTATAAAAAAGAATGTCTAGTCTGCTTTATGTAGATACTTGTACATATACAGCAGTTTGTATTTTCCTGAGAAAATTTCCTAAGAACAACCAGGTGTACAGTGATTTATGGACGGTAGTGTACATCCGCTGTGTCGTGAGTAGCCGTGCTGATTTTTAATTAACCGTCGGCTTTCTACGTTTGACTCCGCGCATGCACATCCGCCATAAAGTGTATACCTCGTTTCTTAAGTGCGGTTCTAAACTTGATGATCAACGCGAGAGCATTTTACTGCTTGATCGTTGACGCAAAATAATAAAAGGGTCTTAAAAATAAAAACCATTTAAATTAACAACTTAAGAAAAAATAAATTATTATACAAAAATTGTTGGTACATGAATTAATTTGGGTTATTGGGTAGGTTCCCAAACAGCGTTAACTCAGGGCCCCCTTCTCAGTCGAGAAAATAAAAACAATTTAAATGAACAACTTGAGAGAAATAAATTATTATACAAAAATTGTTGATTTGGGACTGGGAAAAATTGTTGATTGCTGACTTGAGTTAATTTGGGTTAGGTTAGCAAAATAATAAAAGGGTCTTAGAAATAAAAACCATTTAAATTAACAACTTAAGAAAAAATAAATTATTATACAAAAATTATTGGTACATGAGTTAACTTAGGTTAATTGGGTAAGCTCCCAAACAGCGTTAACTCAGGGCCCCCTTCTCAGTCGAAAAAATAAAAACAATTTAAATGAACAACTCGAGAAAAATAAATTATTATACAAAAATTGTTGATACTTGAGTTAATTTGGGTTAATTGGGTAGGCTCCCAAACAGCGTTAACTCAGGGCCCTCTTCTCAGTCGAGAAAATAAAAACAATTTAAATGAACAACTCGAGAAAAATAAATTATTATACAAAAATTGTTGATACTTGAGTTAATTTGGGTGAATTAGGTGGGCCCCCAAGCCGTATTAGCCGAGGACCTCAATATTAACGGTCCGCCGCTGTACGTGACGATGTTTAGTAACATTGAAAAAATCGTTTTGACATGTTACGAAATAGAGTGCACGACGGAGGTGTTACGCGAGAAAGATTGACAAGTGTATGCACATAAGTACCTCGTAATAGGCAAGAAAGCCGGACTCCTTGGTATATTCGCCGGCCTTTCCACCGCCGCTAGCAGCCGAGTGAACACGGAAATTCGAAGGATTCGACAACGTGAAGGATCGGCCGTAGGTAGGCATGCCAATTATCAATTTCTCTTTAGGGGCACCTAGTCGGACCCACATCGAAGCCGCGTTATCAACGCTAAGTTGCTTTTGCCATTCGGAGTCCAACGACGAGGCATACAAAGGCGCATTGTGTCCCGTTTCTCTTTCCCATTTCCCGTGAAAGTCGTACGCCATCAAATTGATGAAGTCCAAATAGCTAAACAAACGTGCGCGGTAATTATAAAACAGATTTTCACTGTGCGTGTCCTTAACCCTGGAGAGACTACATGCCTTCAGCTATCAGCATTCGGACACAATACTATTTCTATGCAGAGGTTACTATGAAGGGGATGTTAGTGTTCGCAGTACATCTGTTAAAAATGTCGACCTCAAAAATTGTGAGAACTTTCGTCGCTAGGTTTTACATGTTCTGAATTACAGTAGAACTTCAATTTTCCGAATCTCCGATGTCTAAGGCCTTTAGCTTAATTAACCAATTAATTTTAACTCGTTTTAAGGGAAAAGGATTAAGGAACCCAACAGCAATTTATACAACACGTATATTTTAATTTATAATTAATGTTAACTGTACCTGGCAACAGCTGGAACGTCGTATCCACTTTTCACATTGTCAGGTCCAACTGGCACAGCAGCGGTCAGAAGAAGCCTCGGCATTTTCTTTTCTTGAGCTTCTGCTTCGAAAGCTTCTCGAAGTTCTATAAACAGAGTATTTCAATTAAATCGTGAACAATTACAGTCTCGATATAGCAGTAATTGTTGATTATGCCGTCTACGTTTTAACTTATTTCATTCGGTCGGTCATTTTATATGCCCCTTCATATGCCCCTTGGAATGAAAGTGATCATTTTATTTTCTTAGGTCACGCCTGTCCAACTTCTTTTTCATCCCCACCATCGATTAGTCCATTTCCCCACTATCTAAGTGTCACAGTAGTCAAATAGCCGGGAACGTCACCTCCCACTTTAGAGGAATGAAGAAGTGGGGGAACGAGACTTTGGGTTGGACAGGTCTGGCATAAGCATTAATTTGTGTTGCAGAATTTTTTTTATTAATTGTTAGTCGTTTTCACTTACCTTTCAGTAGAAGTATATAGTTCTTCTTGTCATCTCCGCCCTTTGGATATTCCCAATCGATGTCAAGACCATCGAAATTTCGATCTCGTAAATACGGTATAGCGCTGTAGATGAAAGTTTGCCTGGCGTACCTTGTCGAAGACATGTCCTTGAACTTTTGAGTGCCGAACGACCAACCACCTGATAAACATTACACGCAACGACTTTCTCATGTTTAATGTGTACAGAATCACACATTTATATCAGTCGAAAAAAATGATAAACCGAATTCTTTAATCGTAAGTGTAAAGAATATTTATTGAAATACACAATGTCTTCCAATGTTTCTCAACAAAGGTTAACATAATACATTTTTTTATGATGAAATTAATGAATCAATAATTATGAATTCCAGCTTTCCCATTTGTTTAAAATACACGACGTCTTTTGAAGTTTCTCAACAAAGATTAACATAATACATTTTTGTAAGATGAAATTAACGAATCAGTATATACATATACGATACATATGTATATAATTATGAGTTATTCAAGTTTCTTTCTCGAAGGTAAGTATTGTATACACGTAAGCAAATTTTTGTTTCAGTTTATGAAAATTTTCAAACAGCAATTAGAAAAACTAGTAATTTTTTAACATAATCACATATAATTAATTTTAATAGCAGAACTACCAAAAACTACAAGTGTTTTAACTATAAGATAACATTTTATAAAAATTGTTGATTGGATGTTACATGAATTGTGTATTACATTGAATCTTTAAGTGATCGTATTCACTTATCTAGTAATTTTATAAATATTTAATTCCATTCAGTAAACATTTTATGTCAGTAGCTATTAGTTTAAATAAATATATTAAGCTTGTTCAGCTTAAAACTATTTATTTCAAAATGTTCAAAATTGCTGTATAAATATTTGCTTTATAATTAACCAATAATTATCTATTTATAATTACGTTTGCGTTGCAACTATACTAGATGTATGAAAGTAGTGAAAACTAAAATGGTTTTAGAAACTCACCAATAGCGAGAAGTATTTTCAGAGACGGATTCGCCTTCTTCAGGTTACCTATTCTTTCGTAGAGCCCGACCTTTCCATCTTTCGTTTCGTCGTTCGATTCGAAGCTCGTTAATTTGTTCTTCTTCAGCCAACCGAACGCGAAAACGATGTGCGTACACAGATCGGGTTGAATATCCTCAGGTAAGAATTTTCCTATCTTCGTACGATACTGCGACCAGTTCGTATAGTAACATACGAGCTGTGGATATAATATTAAAATTACGTCAGAATTTCATGTTCAAAGTGGTACAAAAGTAATTAGAATAACGCCGTTTTACTTTTTTTAATATTCACATTTATTCCTCTATAAACAAAAATACACTTCTTCGAATTTTGAATGATCCGGTGACTTTTGTGGCCACCCTCTATAATATAATTTACGTTTTACAAATTGGAGCAATTATTCCTTGATTTATAACAGGACTCGGAATTATTTACTCGCGACGGCCGATTTTCGAAGGCTACGCACCCCCAACCCGGCCGCGCGTCGAGTATTCAATATTATTAGAGTACCTTGTATATTACGAATCAGTTTTTATTGCTACTTTAAACCGAGAATCGTCGCATCGGAAAGATTAGAAATATCTGTCACAAGTTCAAGGTCATACCTACCTTGTAGTCCTCCGACTTGCCGGTTTGAATTTCATTTTTCTTATTTTTGTTGTTGATCCGATTTCTCGTGACTTTGAATCTGTTCACACTGGCGGAGACTTCTTGATCGTTCGAACTCGATGAGCTACTACTACTCGTTGTTGGCCTCCGAAATCGTTTTCTTGCGCCTGCATAGATCGACAATTATTTTTCTTTATTTTCTGTCATTCCAACGAGCGTTAAAGAAAAATTTTATATCCATAAAATGAAAAAAATCATATAAGATGGAAATATTCTAAGTCGGAAGGAATGTTTAATTTTCGAATTCAAATAGTTCCGAGTGCAAAGGATTAAATAAATTTCTATTTAAAACGTTCTTTACAAAACGTATAATGATATTTGATAGATTAAATAATGAATAACACTATTCTACTTATTGCAACAAAGTGAACCGTGGTCGCACTTTCCATTTCATTTCACAACAAAAGTGTTTTGTATTCAGTTAGGCGTATTGATACGCAAATGTAATAATAAATAACGATGTGCAATATGTTTGCACATGCCTGTGCGTATGTTTGTGCATACCTCTACTAAAAGAGTGTTCCTAAACTAGTTTCAATTACATTTAGTGTGAGTACATTTACTTTTAGTATGTAGAGTAATCCGAATTAATATTCGGACTTAAACTAATTGCTCTAGCTTCCCAAAATAGTTCAAATCGTATAGTACGATATTAACACTAGGTTTACGGGACCCGTCAAAATGACGGCTTTTAATATTCTTAATGTGCGATTATTGAGATTGTAAAGATGTTTCCCTGAGGAATTATTTACCAAATTTATTTCTTTTGGAATACATTATTGGAGAAATGGCCAAAAATTTGGATAGACACATTCTTGTTATGTTTATACAATAATGTGAAATAGTTATTTCTAGAGCTCCGTAAACCTAGTGTTAATAAAGTTATCGTCTTTTTTAGAGCGTCCGAATATTAATTCGGGTCACTGTACATATTCGTTGAATTAGTAAATGAAGTTCAATTATCGCAACTTATTATAGTTACGTTAGTAACAATTATAAACGAAAAAAATTGCAATTAATATTTGGGAGTTATTTTAAAATAGAAATGTTGTTATCAAAGTGAATTAACACTTTTTTGGGAAATTTTTCACTAAACTAACAAAATACGAAATTTCGTATATTCGATATAATTTTATATTCGTTTGTACTTACTTAATATACTAAAAGTGTCAATATAGTTAATAGAATTTGTGTGTAGTTATTAATATTTATAATGGATAAATCACTTAATACAAAAACATATTTGTATGTTACTAATTTTAATTTTCTTGGAGACTGACAATATTTATGCTGGGTGTTCTTTGTGAACGTCGTCTCATTCACTTTCTATTGTTCGTTATTATATACAGATGCATCAACTCGAGTTTTTTTACATAAATATTATTTATACACAATTAATTAATTACCTTCTACGTCATTGAGGATCCCGAGAAATACAATCAGGCAGACGAGCAGCAGGCAGGTCGTTCTGCTGGTCGACACCTAAAAAGAAATTGAGAATGATATTACATTTTGCAGTTCCAAAGGAAAAAAAGGATGAAGTATTATAAAAGATTCTTTCTGAATTTTTATACCCTGGATTTTTTTTACACATTTATTTAAACATTTACTATGTTATAAGACAGAATACGATGAAAATCTGAGTTAAAAGCAACAATATTTTTGTTTCACTTTTAGATGTTATTTATTTTATTAAAAACAGCTTTTATTATTGCAAATAGCGGTACGAAAATGTGAATCTGCATGAAGATTCATGTTTCATTAATAATTATTTAATAAGTTATTATTATTAAATAATATTGACATAATAATAATTATAATATATATAATTATATAACGATTATACTCAATGAGGAAAGTACTATCCTTAGAACCGTATAATAAGATACAGTTATTAAGTCCTTAAGACAGTATTAAACATTTATGAGAAGTATGAAATAGTATTAATTATGTCTGATTAATACTTATAAGAGAAATGGTAGAATATTGAAATAAAAACAATTACGATTTGTATTTATATATCTGCATGATGTTTATTATGCATTAGTAATTTATTCAAGTCCTAAAGACGGCATCGAAAGAATTTTAAATGCGATGGTGTTTCCGGTATGGGACAAAAGCTGGAGAAAGCTACTGTGGTTTCGTCGATGAATTACCAAGCAAAATTTTAATAATGACCCACAGAAAATTGACATTTGTGGATTTCCCTATCTTCCCGCAACAGGTATAATGCTCCGTGTGAAAACACAGAACTGCCTTACCACAGAAGGCGCTATAGAAAGTTTCGAGCCATTTAAGAAAATGATTAACTATATTTTTGAATCGTTTAGTTTAGTTGTTTCTCTAGTAACGAAATTGTTCCTGCTTGGATATCATGCATTAATTCTCCTTTTCTTGATCTTAAATATAGGGTGTCCCAACAATGTTCGAGTTCCTTGATCATGATCAGAGCGGGCTGTATTTAACTTTCCTCTTTAGAATGAGCCCTCACCTAGCCCAAAATCTGTTCAAATAAGGACAAAAAGCCGATCCCCGCAAACCCATTTTCGACCCAAAATCTAGTTAGATTCTAGGGGATTCTAGTTACCTATATTAAGGGAGAAGGGTAGTCACGTGACATAACTAGAAAGGAACTAGAATCTAGCTAAATTTTGGGTCGAAACATGGATTTGCGGGCTTCGGTTGTTTGCCCTTATTTGAGCAGATTTTGGGCTGGGTGTGGGCTCATTCTAAAGAAGAAGGTTAAATACAGCCCGCTCTGGTCATGATTTAACGAGATTATGTTTATATCTAATAATATGAGTGTCCAAAGTAAAGAAAAAATCGAGAAAACTCTCTAAAAGACTTTTCTCGTTAAATCATGACCAGAGCGGGCTATATTTAACCTTCCTCTTTAGAATGAGCCCACACCCAGCCCAAAATCTGCTCAAATAAGGACAAAAAGCCGATCCCCGATCCTCTTTTTTAGGAAATTACGACCTACAAAAAAAGTTCTAATCACTGAAATCGTAGGGCAAGGGATTAAATTAATTTCTGCTCCTTCTCTTGTTCACTGCTTCACCGCGGCGCGCACGGATATGTTATTTCATATTTTCATGATATGGACGTTTCACATTCGGAAGTAAATAAAATGTGTATACAGTGGGTCCAAACAGTGTTTCCACGCTAAATTTCCAATTCTCGTATACATTAGAATTGAAATATTATAAAAAAAAGTTATTTTACAAAATAATTAATTTAAGTAATTTGTTAGATAGAGTTCATTAAAACTATTCGTCTACAACAGACTTGGGCAACATTTTTTTCATTTGAAATTGATTATTTAAATAAAATGTTACTTGTTATTTGGAATTTTAAATAGAAGACAAAAATTAACTACTTATTATTTATATAGATTTAATCAAAATATTTGAAATAATAAAATCTATTTTTTATTTACAAGAACAATTTTAATTATCGTTTATTAATTATCATTTAATTGCTTATTATTTATTCGGCACAACGCGTTGTGCACACGTCATAGTCAGTAAATAAGTATTAATAATAAATATTATCTATCTTTAAATATAAAATTTGCAAATGAAATGTTAATTTAATTTGTAATTTCTTATTATTTAAAATCAAATTTGCACAACTCTGGTGTACGATGAAATTAAGTATAAATGTAGGGACGTGTTACAAAAATAGAAGTAAGTAGCACAATCGCAACGATCATAACATCTTTTCGTTAACTACTTTCCGTAACAATGAAAGTTTCCGAAAACGTCCTCCATTTTATGCCGGAGAAACGAATTTCATTCAATTATGCGAAAAAGTTAATTAAATCCTGTTTCGTTCTTCGTTTTAACCGTCCCAATAATGCAGCAAGAGCAATACTGTTCCAAATTCCAATGGAAGAAACAAAGTCTACGTACTTTCTACTAATCACTCTATCATCGCATCATAACGAGTCCCCAATAGATGTGCTAAATAGAACTTTGCAAGATATCGAAGATGTTAGAAAGTAAATAGCAGTGATTAGAATTACGAACATAAATAAAAATATTTACTTATAGATCAATACTTTAATCAAGCGGTTCTCAACAGGTCTCATTAATAACTTTGTATTTAATATTATTGACACTAAACCTACCACCACCACCGGACAAAATGACCGGTTCTATATTTATTATTTTACAATTATTGAAATAATAAAAATGATTTTATAAGAATTGATTGTACAAATATCTTTAGTAGAGCACTTATTATAATAGGAGCCGCACAAAGTCTAAATTAAATCAATCTTGTCATTTTTATAAGGGAACATGTGCCAGTTACTTTTAAGGCTCGGTAGGTTTAGTGTTAAGAAGAATCGAGGATCAAACGTCATCAGTTGACTGCAGGTTTATGCATTTACAATAAAAATGAATACGTGAAATTCCAAAGTAGACAGACTAAACTCTCTGTATTAATATCGAAAATAAATTCCAGATCTGGATTGTTTACAAACTGACGGCATTTTGAAGTCGAATTACCAATTTTTTGTTATTTTTCGGACTTTAGTTCGATAAACAAATAAGAAAAAAGTGAATGGATTTTTGAAATGTTGATCTGCGCGATAACAGGATATGTACTGAAGATTCTCTCAAAATTTCGAGTCAATCGGTCAACTAGAACTTCAGATATCGTTGTAGCCGTTTCGAAAAAGTGGTTTCAAACGCTTATAGTTACGTTAATTTAACGGACTCAAACAAATGCTGATGCACACATATTCTATAACACTTAACTTAGAGGAAATACAAAAAAAGAAAAATCGATTTTATGGAAATGAAAAACAAGAAGACTCGTTTCCAGGATTGCAAGGGTGCGGGATTCGCGTTCTCATTTCTCGATACAAAGATGGGGCATTTCAGTAGTTAGAAACGCTAGATAAAAGACCGATCCGGGGCGCTATCGCCCTCAAAAGTCCTATTTTTTCGTTTACGAGGCGTAATTTGCATTATTTTCATAGCGTAGATCTGTGTCAATCAAACATGTTCTGAAAATTTCGTGAAAATCGGTCGACGTTGCAATGAGCTATAAACGTTTAAAGATGGACAAAATTGCAGGTTAGATCGATCTTTTATCTAACGTGTTTGACTACTGAAAAAGCCCATTTTTGTATTATCAAGAAATGAGAACGCGAATCCCGCACCCTTGCAATCCTGGAAAAAGGAGTCTACTTCCTTAAGATTGTAATGTAAAAGAAAATTTCTATGCTTTCTTTTGGTACAGCCCAATTATTGAAAAGGGGGTAGACTCGTTTCCAGGATTGAAAGGGTGCGGGATGTGCCTTCTCATTTCTCGATAATGCAAATATGGGGATTTCCAATAGTGAAAAGCTAGATAAAAGATTAATCTAGACCACGATCGCCCTCAAAAGTCCTATGTTTTTTACGTTTACGAGGCGTAATTTGCATTATTCGGAAGCATGTAGCTGTCGCAGCTTTACGAAAATAACTACATGTGCAGCTGTATGCTTCCGAATAATGCAAATTATGCCTCGTAAACGAAAAAATGGGACTTTTGTGGGCGATAGCGTCCTAGATCGATCTTTTATCTAGCGTTTTTGACTATTGAAAAACCCCATTTTTGTATTATCGAGAAGTGAGAACGCGAATTGCGCACCCTTGCAATCCTGGAAAAACGAGTCTACTCCCTTAAGTAGACAATACTGAAGACTCAGACTGAAGTGGATACATTGCGATTTTGTACCGGCATATGTATAATGTTCCCATACAGGAACAGTCATAAAATGCAATAAATAACATTTTCTAATAAAATTTTATTATTTATTTCATGACCACACTCATATTTAAGTAGACTAACAGCCATATTTTTAACTCGTCATGAAAATTCATGCAATAGAGGGTTAATCTTCACGCATCGCGTTAATTAGTAGGCAACGATAATAATGAAGCAAGTAAAAAGTATAACGTGGAATATAATTACAAACATAATAAAGAGTCTCATCAGCGTAATTGCGATGCACATGACAATGGAGTGAAAATACGGTAGAAAAAAAGAGACCGTTTCTACAGCGAGAATACAATCGGGATTTCAATCTCTTTTCAAGTATTTTCTCTATGTATATCGTGGAAAGATTGTGAAAGATTCGTCCCCTAAGCTCCCAGCAAAGTGGAACATTTCAGATCGAGGTGGTTTCTTAGGATACTTTGCAATAGTGATTTTCATGATGACAATCAGTCGATGATTAAACGGCAAGAATGCACACAGAAGATCCAATATAATATGTACGTTGAGTTTATGCCTGTTCCAAGCACTTTGTTTGCGTTTCTTTTGCACAATATTAAATTTACATTAATTCAAATTTTTTCCATTGATATTAATACGTTATCTGGCACACTAGTACTCACAAAAGACACACAAAGTTCAAACAATTTATTTAACACTAGGTTTACGGGACCCATAAACTATTTTCTTTAAATAATAAGAATAGAATAAATAAATTCGGCTCTATTTCACCATAAAATACCGAAATTTACTTTCTAGCCAACCTAATAATATTCTTCATTTGCGATTACAGTAAATGCCCCTTTACTGTCCGGGCACCTGGGCACGATCACTGTTCAGTACCTACCCACTACAGTAATCGCTCGTTCGTTGTCTGGCATGGTGGGCAGGATCGTTGTCCAGTGCCTACCCATTCCACTGCCTGTCAACGCCGCGTCGCTCCGCAGGGCGGCGACGATTGATGTCGGCTCGGGTATATCGATGTGAGCACCACTACATTGACTCGAATGAATCGAATGTTCAAACTTCTTAATTTACATTATTTTTTTATGGGACCTTCATGAACGTATTTCTGGCATTTTTCTGATTAAAATGACACCAAACACGATATAATTTCAATTGTACATAGTGTCTGTAAAAATGAAACACGCGGGACTCAGATCTGTCCGGCGACGGCGATACGCTTCGGCCATCCGATCCGTGTTTCATTCTGTCCTTCTCTATGTTCGGCTCTCGATTGAAGTCTCGGCGCGGTCGGCGCGATACTCTAGACGCAGTCATAAATCAAAAATAGCGTCCCGGCAGGGTCGTTGTCACTGAAAAACATGGCTTCTGGACAACGAACGAGCGATTACTGTATGTCCGGCTCTCTATTGAAGTCTCGCTCGGCGCGGTCGGCGCGGTAGACGCGGTCATAAATCAAAAATAGTGTCCGGGTACGATCACTGTCCGTGGAAAACACGGCTGTTGGACAGTAAAGGAGCGTTTACTGTATTAAGATTGTAAAGATGCTTCCCTGAGGAATTATTTACTAAATTTATTTCTTTGAGTATATATTATTGGAATAATTGCCAAAAATTTGGATAGACACATTCTTGTTATGTTTATAAAATAATGTGAGATAGCTATTTCGAGAGCTCCGTAAACCTAATGCTAATATAAAAATAGAAAAGGTGTATTATAGCAATTACTTTCATAACCTCTTTACACCTTGTAGATCCTAATCAAGTTTGGTTTACTTCATACGTAAATATACAGTTACGCATATAATTGATCACACACTTTATGTTTTTATGAATGGACAAACGACTTCAATTTCTTTTTAAGGCTAAAAGAATTAGTTTAGTAAATTACGTCTAATAAATATGTTGAAAAAATGCATTTAGTCGGAATTGTGAAAAACAATAGTCAACATTGATTTTTACAACCTTTTTAGCTGGGCCAATAACGAAAATTTAAAAGATGTGTTTTGAAATTGGTTAATTGATTTACGAATTATAAACGATCAAAAGATGTAAAAATGGAAGTTGTAGGCCGAAAATCATGAAAAATTGCAATTTTTTTTTACTTCAATGCAGAATTCCAATAATTAACTGCAGAATACTTTTGTTTCTTTGAAATCCAAGGTGTACAACTTAAGTTTAAAGAAAAGCTTCATGCAAGATGAGTAAGTCGGGTCAGAAACTGAATTCCTACATTTTATCTACTTGTAACCAAAGGAAATAAAATATTAAAACAAGGAAATAAGAAATTTTGTACACCTAAACTTTGCTTAACTTCGAATGAAAATTATTCTAACTTCTCTCTACGCTAATATCTTTATTCTAATATCTGCAATTTCGCAATTTTGAAATTTTGATTCCACAATTGAAATAAATATACACTTACCATAAGATTTATACACTGATAGAGAATAGGTAATTTTGGTTTAGGACTAAATTTCATTAAAAATAAATTTGATAATAATCACATGGGAAAATTGAATAAACCACCGTCTATAAATGTAATTGCTAGACAGCGGATCTCTATGCAAAATAAAAATTTTCTACGCGAATTGCAACAATCTGGAGTGAAATAGAAATTTGTATTCTTTCTTGACATGTTTAATAGGTTGAAAATAATATAACAGTACTTTTAAGTTTTTCTAATGTTTTTACTATTTTAAATTACATCTACTCATTTTTGCCAAACATGCATGAAATCCGCTGTCTAATAATTACCTATGCTTAGATTAACTAATTTCTACTACAAACCAATATTTCTTTCAGTCTTCATTATAGCTTGGGGATTGCTATTAAAATATAATATAAATAAAATTCTGTTTCATTCGATTTTATATGCACGAAAAACAATTTATTTAATTTCGAAGAAGAATTTCGTAAGAAATCGAAGTTAAATGAAAAAGTATTGTCTCCTTTCAACCCCTTAAAAAGTCAAAAATAATATAACGGTATCCCCAAATCCTTCTCATGAATTTTTATTTTTGTATTCGATCTATTAATTTTTGTCATAAATGCACTAAATCCGTAGTTTAGTTATCGTGTATCATATCTTCGAGACTGGAAAAGAGATACCCGAGAAAGTTCGATGTAACACTGCCTGCAATACGAGAAAATAAAACCAAGAAAATAGAGTTTCAGTCACGGGTTTTAGACAATCCAGCTTATCACACCATTGCATTTTACGTTTCTATTTATGTCAACAGTGCTTTCCCTTCATCACTGCGATAAGTGTCACGAGAACGTGAGCAAATACCCGTCTAGATCTCTCCATTGTGTCCTAATTGTGATAAAACAACGGTAGGTCGTATTAAAAACTATCCGACAGAGTTTCGTGAAACGTAATTATCCAATTTCAATTTCCATTTTCGGTTAATTAGATTCCCCGCGGCTCTGAAACGAGAAGTATCCGCCTTTATCCGTGAATGATTTTGAAAGTGAAATCAACTGCACTGGGAACACGGAATATGTACTGAGATTTCACGAAAGTCCGGGGTTTTCAGGTTCAACGAGAAATAAGAAAATCGCGAACGGTGAAATATGGAAAAATAACCTCTTAATTTACTACAGAACATTTGAAATTTAAGTCCCCAATTGGGAACGGAATGCAATAGAGGGTTAAGGTACAAAACCGCAAGCATATTCTTTCTGAAGGGGGCATACTCGCGTCTGACCTATGCATTTGCATACAGGGTGTCCCAAAAATGTTGTACTCGAAACGTGTGATTCTTGAAGTCATTTGAAGTAAGTTTTTCCTTTTTGCGAAAATGTTATCCGCGGCTTTGTTACTGAGTTGTTAACAAAAAACGCGGACCAATCAGCGAAACCTGTAGGTACTCTGGTTGGTCTGTGTTTCTCGTTAATAAGTCGGTACCAAAACCGCGGAGAACATTTTCGCAAAGGAAAACGTTACTTCAAAAAAAAAAACGATGTTACGTTAATAATTATTACAATTATTAAGGAAGAGAATAAATTTCTATTCCAAGATTGTTTGTTACAATTCAGGTAAACAATTTTTGTTTCTAATTAGTGTATTATGAAACACTGAAAAAATTCAAACAATTTAAAAATACTGTTGTTTTCAACTCTGTAAAATTATTAACAAAAGAAATAATTATTTGTCAGCTTCTGTATCTTGGAATTAAGAGACAGACAATTTTTATTATGCATAAAACTCCGCGGTCTAATTGGAAGTATTTCACAACTTTTGAATCACAAAGTAGACATCAGGTTTGAATACGTAATATCTTTTTACATGAAACGATTGACTCAAAGGCTTGAAAAACAAGAAAAAGAGGAAATTAAAAGAAATGCAACGGTAAAAGTAGGACGTCGAGTAATACATATAAGAGTAAGTATTATCGAAATAGAAGAACAAGATATAAGTTATGTGACTCAGGAAAAAAGCAGAGAGAGGAGAGTGAATGGGAAAAATCGCTGGATTAGATAAAAAATAGCTGCATAATATCTTCCTCGGGTTTTATTTCGTCGAAATGGCGCAGATTCAAGATAGATAACAAAAGATGTTGTTCAGGTAATAGAGAAACTTGGTCTTCCAGATTGGAAGATTATTATGAATAGACAAAGGATTTTATGCATTTATGAGAAAAATGAGTAGGTGTAATTTAGAACAGTTAAACATTAGAAGAATTTTAAAATACTGTTATATTATTTTCAACCTATTAAACATATTAAGAAAGAAAATTTTCTATTTCACTCCAGTTTGTTGCAAATCGCGTAAAAAATTTTAGCATAAAGATCCGCTGTCTAATTATAAGCGAATACTTATTATTAGACTCCGGATTTTATGCATTTATAACAAAAATGAGCAAGCATAATTTAAAACAGTGAAAGTATTAATATATTATTTACACCACATTAAAATTATTAATGGAGAACATAAATTTATATTTAGCTCTTGTGTCTTGCAATTGATGCACAAACTTTTTATTTTGCATAAACATCCGGAGTCTACTTATTATAATATTTATAATGCGTAAAATTGTTTAATTTATCAGCCAAAAATACATGGATACGTAAACAAAGTATCAAACTTTGCGATTTTTATTATAGACTGGATTTAGTATAGGACTGGAAAATTTATTGTTCTATTATCTAGATATACTTCTGCGTCCCGATTAGTTCTTATTTGATTTCTCTGTTGTTAATGATTCATAGTACTCTCCGTGCATAGCGTGAGCTGTCATACGCCGAGTGAAAGTTCATAGACAACTTTTTGGAATACTTGCCGGTCTAAGTCTTTCTAAAAAAATGTCAATGGTGAATAGACGCGTGAAGTAGGTCAAATCCTCGAGTTTGCTTTCGAAAACGTTGCAACAATTTTATTCCATATTTCTCTCGTCCCTTTACGAGACGAAATATGTACACTATAAAAAATATGACTAATATAAAATATGTACACTATTAAAAATGCATACTCATTTTTTCTAAGTATCGTTTACAATTATTTCTAATCATTTTCACAAGTCACGTCGACTTGTATAAAGACAACTATAGTAATCAGAGTTGTTGTTGAAAACAAATGATTCATAGTTACTTCTCTTTATTTTTGAATTATTTTGAATAATGAGAAATCAAGAACAATATACAGTGAACCTCGAAAGTATTTGAACGCACTTTAAAACAGTATAACTTTTTTATAATTGTACCAAACGACCTGATGTTTTGTAAGCAATTAGAAGCATTGGCTTACTAAATGATCTGCAAAAAAGATTATCGAAAAATTACAATTTACAAGGCTGCATGCAAAAATAAAAAAAGCATGTTTTAAGTTTTTAAAATTTGGTTATACACATGCTGAAAAATTCATCAAAATCGATTAACATACCTAAGAGCTACATGTTAAATGTGATGAAAATCATAGTTTCTCGGGACTTTTGGTGAGTTTCTGCTTAAAATCCACAGATTCTTACATTTTTCGATGAGTGTCGTTTTTTTCTGCGTCAATCGATTTCGATGAAATTCCCAGCATGTGTATAACTAACATATATCTACAAAACGCATATTTTAAATTTTCATTACGGGCTCTAATAAAAAAGTTATAAATGGTGCCTCTTTTACTTTCTCATGTAACTCTTACCAATTGCAATTTTTTCAAAATCTTCTTTTTTTGCATGTCATTTGGTAAATCAATTCTTTTAATTGATCCGATTATAAAAAAGTTATACTGTTTTAAAGTGCGTTCAAATACTTTCGTGGTTCATTGTACATAAAACAGATAAGGAAATAATTAAATATAAGTAACTCTAAATCATTATAAATAATTATAAAAGCTAGTATGAAGTACAAGAGGTTCTAATATACAGTGGCCGAAATTTCCATAGTTCCATTCTTATTTCTTGGCAATTTTTTATTTATGTTATATTAAGATGATTACAAAGACATCTGACTTAACAAAATTATTTATGATGTGATGGGATTTGTTTATTTTTAGAATGAAATAGATAGAATAAAATATCTTTATAAGCCTTTAACTTAATCTGCTCGTTCACATTTAATAATTTATCCCGTGGTATATTAAGAAAAATCGATATAAAAATCGATTTAACTTAAAAATATATCCTATTTTATAAAAATAAAAGTAAATCAAGTAAATAAGTATATTTTTGTATACAGTACCCAGTACTCAGTTTTGTACACAGTACTCACACTGTTAAAGATAAAGGAATATATCAGCTGGAACTATGGTAATTTCGCTGGAATTCTCAATAAAATATCAAATATCACTGTAATAATCGAAGCTATATGCAACAATCGAAATATCAATCGAGAAATCTATTGTAATCGAAAAAGTTATCGCGTTTACTCGGTAACAATGGAAAACTCAGTCGATAACGATCAAAAACAGCAAAATTTTTAGTGGAACTATGGAAATTTCGGCCAGTGTATTCAAATTATGATAATTTTTAAATACGTAAGGTCACCTCGCCGTTTAAAAATGTTCATTTGTTATTGGGATAAGTTTGAATATCCGTTCAAGGTCACCCCGATAGGTCATCCCCGCCATGTTGTTCCCACATGTTCTATTTCCTATCTTTTCGCGAAACTTTCCAGTCCGTTCGAGTCTTTTTGTTTTTGGTGCATAAAAGCAGTCCAGCGTAACGATGAAAGTGGATGCGAGTGGAGTAACTTCTGATCGCTGGCCTTGAACTGTCATCTTAATTTGCACTGATTATGCCACGCAGAAATAATAGAGACTCCTCCCTTTCCGAATCAGGGCAGCGTTGATTCGGTAAGTCATATAATGTTTACGCTGTCGCAACGCGTTCGAATACTCGCATATATTTCGCTCGACTCTGGTTAAGAAAGCATGCAACGTGCAGGATTGCATTCGCTCTTTCTTTTTAAAACGGCATGGAACACGCATCGTTTACAAATTTTATAGCCGGAGCGTGACCTTGAAATTTCAGACTTTTCTTCGGGGCAAAGAATCGTTCTCGCAATTTCGCGATGGAACTGGGTTAAACACTTTTGCGTTTAACAGCGAGTACTTATAACGCATTGCGGTTTCAAATCTTCGCCGAAAAAATTCAAAATCCTCCCCAAATTAAGTTTAAACTTAATTGATTATTACTAGACTCCGGATTTGTATGCAAGATACAAAATTTGTGCTTCAATTGCAGGCACAGAGGCTATATATCAATTTACATTTTTCATTAATAATTTTAATGTAGTGAACATAATATATTAATACTCTTAAAGTTTTTTAATCTGTTCACTGTTTTAAATTTCATTTACCCATTTTTGTTATAAAGGCATAAAATCTGGAGTCTAATTATTACAATTTCTCTAAGATTAAACATAGTACAAGAATTCCTTTAAATTAGATTTTCCAATTCTTTTAAAATTAATTTAAACTTGAAGTCCTTTGCAAATCAATTTAGTTTATTATTAGAATTCCTGTAAGATTAAATTTATTATAAGAAATACTTTAAATTAGATTTTCCCAATTCAACAACCACAAATTTTGATTCGATGGAAAATAATACTTTTTGCCAATCTTGACAAGACTCGTCCTCCCACTCTACATTCTTCTCCATCACGGCTGGTAACGTGACGCGTTCTGCCTCTGTCGGTACTGGCAGAGAGAGGGTAACTTTTTCCCCTCAATTCGAGTCAATTCCCCTAATCTGGCGACTGATGAAATTCAAATAATGAAACAATTCTAAAAAATTATTTGAATGTTCCAATATACTAATAGATAATTATAACAGATGACGTGTAGCTAGAAAGATATATTACAGTAAAGTCGCGATATATTTCCGCGACCTTCTGCCCAGAATTTACCCAGTGCCTACCTACTCCACTGCCGGCCAACGCCGCAGGGCGGCGATGATTGATCTCGGCTCGGGTATATCGGTGTGAACCACTACTAATCCAATTATAAAACTTCTTTATTTTTCATTATTTTTTCATGGAACTTTCACCAACTTATTTCTGGCATTTTTCTGATTAAAATGACACCAAACACGATATAATTTCAATTGTATTTAGTGATTTAATCGACGATGAAAGTTTCGGGCGCAAGGAAGGACAGCGTATGGGAAAGAAAGAGACGCGGAGAGTCGCCGTCGCCGGCACGGTTCAAAGAATGTCCCATACGCTGTTCTTCGTAGCGTTCGAAACTTTCATCATCGATTAAACCACTAAGTACAGATGAAATTATATCGTGTTTGGTATCATTGTAATCAGAAAAATGCCAGAAATAATATAGTTGGAGAAAGGCCCATAAAAAATAATGAAAAATAAAGAAGTTTTGTAAGTGGTTCACACCGATACGCTTCGGCCGCGCTATCCGTATTTACATGTTATCCTTTTCTACGTTCGGCTTCGTCTGTACTTTCGGCGCGGTCGGCGCGGTAGACGCAGTCATAAAAAAATAATGTCTCTACACGATATGTCTCCGTACAGAGCACAGCCGTTGGAAAAATATCGCGACTTTACTGTATCTCGACGATTATTGTACATAAAATTTATTTCGGTAATGGCCAAGCCTAAAGTTGTAGGTGATGATGACGTTAAAATTGTACTTGATTGTCACCGAATTAAAAACAGACAAAACAGCGAATTCTGTTGAATTCACCTAACCGAGGTGAGCGCCCTGTTATGCAGCGCATGCTAGGCTAGTATGCGGAGGCGTGCAAAGTCGGAGAAAGAGGGCACGTGCCGAGCTAACAGAGGGAGAAAGAGAGCAAGAATGATTTCTATGCAGCGCTTTTAGTGCGCCTTCTTTTACAACGCTGCACGACTTCTCGTCTTATCCAGTCAGTCGAGCGTCTGTAACTCGATATGACAATAATTTCCAGCGTTTTCTAGACGCAGCCATGATTTATCCACATTACAACATCCAACATTCCCGTTAGAAAGGGAATGAACCTCTCGATAATGCTTTAAAGCGTGAGCACAGTGCTCAGAATCGTGGAATCACTTATATTGTAGATTGTCGGAGCATTCTTTAACACTAACCGTACCGAACACAAAGTATGTATACCTTGTTTTATAAAAATTACAAGACTGAATTGCCTCAGATTGCTATCGATTTTTATAACAACATTTAATTTATTTCATATATTCGAATAGAAACATCTTTGTAATTTCAATAATCGTGATATAAGAAATGTGAATGATTAGATTTCTATCAATTTTTATAACAACACTTAATTTATTTAATAATTCAGAATGGTAACATCTTTGTAATTTCAATAATTATGAGATAAGAAATGTGAAACCGGTCAAGGTGCGGTTAGTGTTGATATAGCAAGATTATACATGAAAAATTTAGTTCATTTACTGCACTAGAATTGTACAATGGTTAATATAATTTTATGCATATATGACACGAATGAATGGAATGAATTTAAACATATGTATTATTTTTAGTTTCTTTTTAATTATCAAAAAAGGAAGTAAATGTCTATACAATAATCTTTGTATCTTGCAATTAACGCAGACAGTTATTATTTCGCATAAATTCTGCATTCTGGTTGTAAAATATTATGCATATTATGCATATTATGCAAGGGAAAGTAGTCAAGAGCGTAACAGCCATATAAATCGTGTCCTGTGGATTAATTGATTAATTTGTTATTATCTGAAATGTTTAGCTATAAATATCGTATTTATAGACCGCTATTTCTCCATGCAATTGGCTTTTCTGCGTACAATATGTACAGTTGTCCACATGTGCAAGTGACTCTAATATTTTAATAACCCTCTGTACATTGACAACTGTCCCCTAAATCAGCGGTCGGCAAATTCATTAGTCAAAAGAGCCAAATATCAGCAGTATAACGATTTAGAGTGTAACCAAAGAGCCGCAGTTTCCAACCACTGCCCTAAATGAACTGTATAATCTGTATAATCTATAATCAATTCATATCTATAATCTTCGAACAAGATTTCTTTACATTTTCTTGTTCGGTTACATTTTACGTTCGGTCGACTAGATCGAGATCGACCATCCGTGAAAATTTCACCAATAATCGGTGTTCCAGATTTTCGAGAACCACTGTAATATCGCTAGCTGTCGCGAACGAACGTCTAATTGCTGACTCTTCGCGACCAGAGAAATCGATTCTCCAGATTGCCTATTAAGGGGAGAACGTAATTATTCAGCCGATTATATAGTCGATTGATGGCGGTCGCAATACATGCTCCCACTTTTTGCATTTGTCTTTCGCGCTCATCATTTTCCTTTCTTGCATTACGTCAAACATTATTGTACAAGATTTCGTAACTTTTTCTCTCGTTACCGGCGCGATATTATTAAACGCGAGCACACCTATTTAAATAATTACGGTCTATTCTCTATCATTTTCCTCTTAAGGGGGTGTTCTCCTTTCCAGGATTGCGGGATGCGTCTTCTCATTTCTCGATAATGCAAAGATGAGGGTTTTCAATAGTCAAAAGCGCTAGTTAAAAGATCAATCTGGACCGCAATTAATAAGCAATTTGCATTATTCAGCAGTATGTAGCTATCATAAAGCTGCGCATGTTGCTATTTTCATAAAGCTGCGACAGCTACATGCTACCGAATAATGCATAAACGTAAAAATAGGATTTTTGAGGGAGACAGCGGTCTAGATTGATCTTTTATCTAGCGCTTTTGACTACTGATAAACCCCCCTCTTTGCATTATCGAGAAATAAGAAGGCGCGCCCGCTCCCTTGCAATCCTGGAAAGAAGAATACCCCTTAAAGTAAAATCTTTGTCAGAATGATTTCATTGGCTAGTAATTATTAGACTGCGGATCTTTGTGCAAAATAAAAACTTTCTACCTGAATTGCAACAAGCTCGGATGGAATGAATATTTAATTTCTTGCTGAATATGTTTAATCGGTTGAAAATAATGTAATAGCATATTTAAATTCTTCATATTTCTTTACTGTAAAACGTTAGACCCACCCATTTTTATCATAAATGCATAAAACCCGCAGTCTAGTAATTATATTTACATAATTATCGGCTATGAAAATATATGATCGATGGAAACAGGTGCATGACCTGCGAGGGAAAGAAGTTGTTCAGGGTACCCGCACTTAGACGTATCGACAATTCCCTTCTTGCGCAGAGGCCCAACACATGCAATCGTTGATCTGCATATTACCGGAAGATGTCGTGCTTTACATCGTCACGCTAGATTTCTCAACGTGCAATTTTATCTTACGTTACATTCTCTTAATCGTTTCTGTGTGACACACTTCGTCGAGTCTTTGTTCTGTACCGATGAATATTTCCTTTTCTAAGCGAACATGTTTCTTCTTCTCTTTCAATTCAGCTTTTGAAATCTCCTATGCCACATGCTCAATTCTTTCAGCTTATGCGAATACGTTACATTTGTGCAACCCGTGGCATAATGTTTCCGAGCGGAGGCATTGATATGGATTTTACAGAAAACATTCATGTTTTAGAAGTATAAAATATTATTTTATGGAGTTAGAACTGATGGGAAATTAAAATGAGCTTATTAAAGAATGAAAAACAACAAAATAACATAAGCATCCATTTATTATAACAAAGAAACGAGAAAATGAACAAAATGTTACACAGAAAAAAGTTTCCGATTAATAGAACTGCTGAAAAATCCGTACCAATGTCTCCGCTCGGAAACCTTCTGCCACGAGTTGTACTTTAGTTTCAGTACATAGTTACTAAATACGTAATGAAAAATAATTTCGCTGAAGATTCTCAATTAGGGTAAACTGTACTATTGCTGGCACTGCAGTAGTGATCGGCACTTTTGATTTTTATATATTAAGAATTCCTGGTATGAAAAATCATTTTTTATTGCTTCTTATTTATATATCAAGGCAACGTTGTAAGTTTTCATAACAGAGTTCCACATATGACTGTTAGCAAACGTGTCAATGACTGTTCTATTTGTCTTACGATTGTTATTCACTGAATATATTTTATAATAAAAGATTTGTGACTCGTAAAACTGTTTGATTTTGCTGAAAAATCTCTATTAACTTATAATAATAGAAAGTTAAGCTCGTTTAAACATTTCAAAAAACGATAAAAAGATTTTTACTACGATTTTGGCTTAGGGCGCCAATCATTGTACAGTTTACCCTAATTACCTATTTTCATTTTACATTTATCTAGTAATATTATGTGTACTGAAATTAAAATATACGGCTAACAAATGCATTTTATACTGCACATAGAGATAATTGATGTCATCTACATACACGTGCATTTCTCCGTTATACTCATACTTTAATTTCAGTACAAATTACTTACTAGATGTGTAATGAAAAATAATTTAACTTAAAAGTCTCGATTGCGATTATCTATTTTCATTTATCTAGTAATATCGTGTATACTGAAATTAAAATGTAAGCTTAACGAATGTATTTTATACTGCATAATTTAAAAAAATATTTTTTGTTAACCCTCATCCGTCCCTCATTTCACGAATTAAATCTGACACAACAAGGTAAACAGTTATTTCTCGATGTTTCTTTCGATGTTTTCTCGGTTATGTGTTTCGCATTGAAAAAATAAAAGTCACGAAGTTTCGGGCAAATTTATCTATAAATAACAGAACAGTATAACTTATCTCGGTATCAAATTGACACGAGGGGCGGATGAGGATTAATAGAATAATATTTAATAGAACTCGGTTAATAGGTAAATATTGGATTGGCAAGAAGTAATTTCGGTATTTTAAGGTGAAATAGAGCCCAATTTTTTTGTTCAAGCAATGAACTTTAATGAATAAGATATTTTCCCTTCTGTTCGATGATCTTTTGCCAAAAAGAATAAATAAGAAAATATTTTGTTGATTAAAGTTCATGGCTTGAATAAAAAAAATTCGGTTTCGTTTCACCTTGAAATACCGAAATTACTTTCTTGCCAACCCAATAGAATAGAATGAACGTCCACTATTAAAACGTTAACAGCTGTGAAAAAACTGTAACGAGTGAACCAAGTAAGGGAGAAGCTCGCGTGGGCGTTGGGATCATCGTCCTCCGTTTTTCGACCGTATACGTGTGTGTGTGTAGGTGTGCGCGGGTGTGTGCTCGGGCACCCAGCTGACTGAGGCTTAAACAACGCGCACCGGAAGTCAAATAATATAATAATAAGCATGTAATTATTTTCCACACTATTGAAAATCACCTACACACAAAAAAGCTGTTAGTGCAAGAATGTGCCCCTACTGATACCATTCAACCCTACGTGAACCAATTTCTGAATAATAATAGTCATGTAAATCGAAGTGATAATACGTGATGACTAGACTCCGGATTTTATGCATTTGTAAGAAATAATGAGCAAGTGCAATTTAAAACAGTGAAAATATTTATATTATTAATGAAGAATATAAATTTATATTTAGCTCCTGCGTCTTGCAATTGATGCACAAACTTTTTATTTTGCATAAACATTCGGAGTCTAGTGATGACCTACCCTGTATGATCTCGATGCTTGTATATCCACATACCAGCAGGAATAATATTCTTTTTAGATTTCGAATACTTTCGCGAGCCACCGCCTCCTTTCTATCTTCGATAAATTAGTAACTTTTTGAACCGACTATGAGCGACAGGCTTATGCCACAAGCCGGCACGATTCCGATCAATACGGAACAATACGGAAATGAGAGAACATCGTGCCGATCGTAACAGATGGGTAGAGGGGACGCGTAAAAAGCCCTATTTCTCCTCGATCAATTCGTTCGTCGGTGCGTAAAAAATCGTGACAGCCGCGTAACTCCGCGTCCATACGGTTCAACCACGCCTGGAAGCTCACGCGAACAGGACAGCGACAACTATAGCGGTGGAACAGCGACGACTATAGTGGAACGGGCAAAAGGCGGGCAGAGAGAGGAGCCTTTATCGTAGCGTCGTCGGGAGAAAGGTACCGTAAAGTATCGTGAGACCGAGTTTAGCTTTCTTTTTCACCATGTCCTGTATTCTGTGCTGCGTTTACCCTTTTCGCCTCCTTTTCTGCTCCCGTTCCGTTTTGATTCGTTTCGCGGGAACTAGTCCGGCTTCAGCTTCCGAGCACTAATGGTGTGCGCCACAGAAAAGAAACTTTGCTAACTCTGCCAGCTAGATCTGCTAGGGTGTCGCGAAGGGGGCTTAAATTGCTACTGTACGCTTTTGTACATTATTGTCTGAACTTGTGAAATTCGAAACACCCCGAGTTATTATGTCTCTATACTATATAAAACATAGCGTGAACGATAGAGTCGTTCCTGCCCGGGATTTATTCTTGAGAAAGTGGCCTTGACCGGTTGAATTTGATCCGACTATTGTATCTGTCGGAAGCGGAGATTGTTTAGGTTGTATTGGGCGTGCACCGAGACCGATCGAGAACTTCGCGAATTCTACCGGTTGCATTTTCGAACTTTCCAAGATGTCCGCGATCTGATGTGCCGAGTCAGACACGGCAACCGCATGTTTCTGCGTGATCGTAGTTTCGTCAACGTTCCCTTCGTACGTCAATTGTTCTGTCTCATTTATTTCACTCTCATTTATTTATATTAAGTTATTCTGTGTCTCGAGTACTATTAGTCATTTTTACTAAAAAAACAAGTGGTCAGATAGTCGAGGGAATGCTCGTCGACAGTGGTAGCAAAAGGAATTGTTATGGATATAAAGCAGGAAGAAATAATAAATTCGTCAATAATTAACTATTATGACGATCGAGATCTGCCGAAAGTAGTGGGCGTGGGGAGAGCTACGCATTGCTGCGTACCTGCGTACCTGCGCACCTGCACATCAGAGCTCGGCGAGCGCGCTCAATCAGTCAGTCGGGCCTGGGAGGGGAGTCCGACAGGAGCGGACGGACGGGATCTGGGACCAGGAGGAACATGGACTAGCTTAAGCTACCTTGGGGTTGACCAAGGGTCCTCCAGAGTTGCCCTGACCTACACTTGCCTACCTTGGACTACCTTTAGCTAGCTTCGGGGTGGGCCAAGGGTATTTTCATGTTTTCTTCAAAAGTGCCTCTTGTCAAAATTGATATTTCTGCTTTGATCACCACGTGACGGCTATGTTTCCGTGGAGGGCCGTCATCCGTAAACGGTTTGTAAAATATTATATAGCATTTTATTAGTTACGATGGTATTTGTTAAAACAATGTAAGCATAATTGAGGTGACTTTGGACACTTAGAATAATACACACTCGGTGTATTAGATTTGAGCCCCGGGAGCTTCCTCCTCTCAAAATTGATATTTCTGGTTTAAAATTAGTATTCCCCCCATGTGTGTGTGTGTGTGGAACGTTTCTCCGTGGCTCACGGATGGGGCCGTGAATGAATACGGGTGTCGCGTATCCGAGGTACTCGAAGCGCCTGTAGAACATACAAAGGGACTAAGAGCCAAGAACAGGCCGTGGAGATAGGCCGCGGAATAATCTCTCGCTGAATGCGGACAGCGGACCAGTGAGGGACCATAATCTGCGGCATGATGAGGTCTGAGGAAGGAACCAAAAGGCCCTTGGGCGGTGGGATTTTAGTGGGTATGCCTTCGCCCTAGTTTTATTTCGGCAAGGTGAGCCCCACACTACTCCCCGACCAACATCTGGAGGGCGGGGGGGGGGGGGGTGCGTAACATGCATTTTCCCACCGCCCTTAAACAAAAAAAAAGGACATACAAAGGGACGAGGAGGAACAGGGACTTCATCAAAGATTAAATAACTTCAGCAATATGTGGAAAAGTCATTGAAAACTTCGATATTCGAGTTGATACCTGCAGACACAGTTGTGGAGTACATTTTAACGATCTTCTGTTCCACTTATGATTGTAGTAAATCATACTTTCAATCAAAGTAGCAGCTTGGAAAAATTCCAAATAGTCTATGTCTTATTCAAAAGAAACATGTATATAGATGCGTTCTTTTTGTTGATCCCTTAGTTTACTAATGGAGACTTTCTTTAACTTCATATTGTAATAGATATTTCCAAGAATTACGAAATTAGATGAGAATAGCTAAAATGAATGGGTGCAATTTACAGCAGAATGTATGCTGTTTGAAAAGATTGTTTATACACTAGTGGAATTAATTCTGGACACTTCGAATAAAAATATTCTTTATTTTATATTTGTGCAGAAAATGTATATTCTGCTATCCTAAACAGTGACGGATCTAACGGTAAGCGGCCATGTGGGGCCCCGGGATACCATAGAGCCACGAATTTTAAAGAAATTTATAAATTTTTAGATAAATTTATTTAATGTGTAACGGTATGAAATTTTTCATTACTTTTCTTTTTTATTAATAAGTTTAGGAGAGTTTTCTTGCAACTTTTATTCCTAACTCGAGTTTGAAGGCCTCAAAATTTTTACCGCTTAGGGCCTCCACTTGACTTGAGCCGCCACGGATGATAAATTGATACCGTAATATTTTTATTGTAATCTATAACGTTTATACTTAATATTTTCACATGATTTGGTTTGAAAATGTTTAAAAATTTTAATTTAAAAAATCTAAACTGTGTTGTTATTTTTGTTTTTGCGCCTGACAACACGGAGCGTCGCATGATGTGCAATAGCCAATCACAGGATGCGTGGGTTCATTGTAACAACGAATCAGGAAGACCTTGACGGTCTTTACAAAAAGTTTCATCATTGTTTTACTCAGGCATTGTGTTTTCAGAAGAGAGGACCTTAGTAAAGTTTTTAAAAGTATGAATAACGACTAAAATGGCTTCGAATACCTCGAAACCTGTTGAAATTGTAATTGTTATTGTATATTAAAAGTATGGCTGTAAATGGTCTTTTAGTCTTTTTACTGATTTTTTATATAAGCGACACCCTAAAATTGGAAAACAATGATTAGAATATAAAATATAAATGATTACATATTAAATAATTTGAACAAGTGCGTTTAAATAAAAATTTAAAAGTGTCCAGAATTAATTCCACTACTATTAATTCCACTGTTAATTCCACAGTAGCGTACACCATTCACACATCCGTAACAAACGGATGCTTGTAAAGTGGGACGCAGGCTGTGAGCTATGCTGAAACTCCACGCATAGGAACGGCAGAGTTTTTCAAAGGAAAAGTCGCAATTCGGAGAAGAAACCGTAAACGAGCGATTGCTAAGAGATCCGACATCGGTTCGAGTCAAATGAATACGCAGGCGCCCGCCGGCTTCGTGCATCAGGTGCACCAATCTCGATCTCGAGTTACTGTGGATGCGGTAACCTGTTGCAAAATCCTGAAACAGGCCTGACAAATGTGAGAAAAATCCAAAGACGTGAAGAGGACAGGAACAGTTGTGTAATTGGAAGATAGGAAAAGCATAAGACTTACGAGAGTCCTTACAATTTCAGATCCGCATGATCCGACTGCGGTTGCAAAAGTGTTCCATCGAACGGGCTCGTGCTACCGCTAGATCATGAATCTTCACGCGTTTATAGTTCGGGTAAATTTCAAGAGAAAAATAAACACGTAATTCTGTAGAATCTAATATACACTGTCTTTAATTTACTGAAGCAATTCATACTTGAATTGCCGTTGTCTTTCACAAATCTGGTTAGGTCAGTGCAAAAGTAAAACGTAAAAACTGGTGAAAAAATAATCTTTCGAAAGAGTGACTTCAGGCTAAATTCATTGCTGCAAGAATAAAAAGTTCGGCCAAACACAAGTATGAGAAATTATTCAATATAACCTAAAAGGTGCAATATTGAAATTCTTTTTAATTTTTGTTATTTAAGAACTGCATCTGTGTGTAGATTTTCAGGGTTGGTTGTATGCGTATGACACATTCTGAAAGACTGCAGACTCTCCAAACAAGATTCTGTTTTAAAAAAGAATGATAATAATGGCGCTGTGCAGGAAACGATAAGAACTAACTGGACCACATAATAAATTACGTTCGACACTCTAGTCATAATATTGCTCTCTATTTCACTATAATTTCCGTCGAGGAATGTTTACGAAACTCGTTTCGATTTATCCAGTTGTTTTATGCGGTTGTAAACCGCCTTCGCTAAAATACTTTTCGTTCATTTTCAATCGAACAGGTGTTGCACTCTTTCGAGAACGTTGGTTTTTTCGAGCGAGTACACTAGGTTTCTTAATGTAGTAAAATAGATGAATATACATTTTTTCAGTAAAAAGATATTAGAAATTAACCGTTGAAAGTTTTCATTTATCTAACTATACATTTCAACGTTTGTGAAAACTTTGAAAAATTTTTTTCGTTACTGGAACCACATTTAAAGATTGAAACTTCGTCTTCACGACGACGTCTTGAAAATTGATGTCCGATTTTTTTTAGTCGTTTTATCGAGCTTTGTCATTTAAAATAAGCCCAGGCTTATGGTTGTACTATTTGTTTTCACGAAATGATCGCAATTTAAATGTCGAGAATTTTTCGTGAATCGGAAATGCAGTGTAAATACTTTTTGGAGATACTGATATGGGCATGAGAAAGCTTCGAATATTTCAGAGGTCCATGACCTTCGTAATTATCGTGACCTCTATAATATACTTCTTTCATTATTAACGACTTATTTCGCCAATGCATACGATAATTATGTTATTTCGGAATAATATCCATTTATTTCTTAACCCCTTGCCGTACAATTTTCTTTACAGTTACAGTGAAAACGTCTTTATCCCCAAAAATGTCGTAGAAGGAAAAAGAAAACTTATATTTTTTGTATGGCTACATTTATTTTAATGCTTAAACATTAATTACAAACGAAGCAAATTTTATTTCGACTAAAAAGAAACGCATAACATTCATATTTATTAGACTTTGTTAAAATCTTCATAACGAGTCTGACTCGTTAAAATACGGCACGGGTTAGAACATATACATTTGACTAATAACTTCGACAATTGCCGTGAAATATTTCTCAGAAAGCGAATTGAAACTATTAAAATACGAAAGTCAATTAATCGAAACAACTAACGTGATTTATATCTATGCTAAGCAGCCGAGGTATAGAGCAACGAGTTTTTTTATAACTTGACTACCGGCCAATTAGCAACAGCGTTCGGTGTCGCCTGTTTCTACTTTCACAAAAATTTGAATTTCGAGCACGGTTCCGATTTTTTACGGAGACTTTAAGACGAGGCTGTAGATTTTATTAACCGGCACAATTAACGTTTAACCTGAAATCAAGTGAAAGCTTCGACGGCAAGAGAAGGTTCTATTATTCTTCGCGTTACTGGATCATATCTCCTGCCAGGTAACAAAACGGAAATACAACGTTATTAAGGTATATAGAAAATGCCCTTTTGCAAATCGGTGAAAGTAAAGAGAAAATCGATAAATTTTCAGTATGTGTAATAAGTATAATGGCTGCCCCGCGTTCTACAGTGAATTATGCACGTGACCACGGTTTCTCTTCACACGAATGACGGGATGCGTCAATTTCTTTTATTACTTATTTATTATTATCATTTATACTTATTATATATATTATTCTTTATCAAGAAAAAGAATTCGAGCTGCAGTTTAAACAAAATTTCTGCATTGTACCGCGATTAACAATTGTATACCGAAAATATAATAAAATTAATCATATATCAAAATGATCAAAACAATATACAGCGAGTTCTTAGAGCCACTTAAATAAATTGACGGATTTATAGTGAAACAGTAAATTTTTATATGAAGATCTATCTATACAATTCAGGGTGTTCCGAAAATATTGGTAAACCTCGAAAGGGGTGGTTCTTGAAGTCGTTTCAAGTAACTTTTGCCTTTACTCGCCCACCCCTCCTACTTATTACTAAAACTGTGGTCTTCTGTAAGCAATAGATAAAAATAATTATTTAGTCGTGAATAGACTGCGGATCTTTATATATGGCTTATGAAAATGTTCAAACAAGCTAGAATATAAAATTCCACAGAATTTAATACGATTTTTATTTATTTCAAATCTATACAGGCTACTACCAGTGAAAATGAGATTTTATTTGTTCTCACTTTCTTGAAATTTGGCTGCGAAAATTAAAAATTGCGTGAACATCCGCAGTCTAGTCATGAAATACTGAAATGATTGATCAAGAACAGTATTGTCATGGATTTCAAATTGTACAAATGTTCCTGAAAATGGGGAAACGTGTATTACATACAAAAACAAAGTGTTATTTTACTTATTACTAAAATGTTTTGTTAACTATCACATAAGGAATAGATAAAAATTTATAAAGTGTTGAGATATTAATTTTTAGATATTTGTACAACGATCTCCCCTATTTTTAATTCGTGTATGTGTAATCGTATATTTCAAATTTGTCTAAAAGCAAGGAAACGCGTGACACTGAATTATGCAACAGCCTCGACTGTTTCTTTCCTGTTTTTTTTATGGTACATGCGTTTCGAAAAAAGTTCAATATCCCCTCTGTGATACTACGTTTCTCTTACGTATGAATTAATAAAGAAGACAATGACCGACTTTCGTGCCCTCACTCCGATACGAGCATTCGCGGAGGAAAAGTGTGCGTGCGAAGATGGAATCGCGTAATGACGCGCAAACTTTTTGAAATTTCACTCGCGAAACCGTGTGGTTAAGTGTCACATGAACGCGCAAATATTACGACAGCACCAACGAGTCTCTACAGTCTGGAACATTTCTATCGAATTTCTATTCGCTCGTCTAGGAAGCTACTTCCTGTGTCACCGCCGATGGCGGGAAATTTAAATTGGCCCCCATGTAATCCAGTTTACACGTTTTCTAAACACTCGGTAAAAGTTCCTTTTCCGTTCGACGTGCACGCGCATCGTGCACGAACGCTCGCGAATGTTTTTCTCCTGTTGAAAACAAAAAATAGATTCTAATATAGCCGACAACCCAAATGATGACGTATACAAAATGAGCAGAACAAGTTGGACAAAGAGTCTAGGCAAGGACACCTTTTTCGAACCGGTTGTCTTTCTTCATGCTCGAAAAAATTAATAAAAATCCTGTATGATCGCTATTGAGATCTTCTAGGTTTTTTTCTTGTGTAAACGTAATGGTTTTATAGTTTTTTTATTCGATAAAGTTTGAAAGATACGGCGTATGCAAATAAACGTAGGAATTGAATGGTGAAATCTTGTATTTTCACGTGGTTTTTTATTGTATGCGATAGTTTATACTGATTAGTATCCTGCTTTATTTTCCGCGGCAATCAAACGCGTTTCTCTCGAAGCCGATTTTTTCCGAAATTTTTGCCACGATATCTCGAATGCTAGTTGATCAATTGATTCGAAATTTTTAGACGATCATCGGCACACACCTTGTTATCGCATGAGCCAACATTTTTAAAACCGTCGTTTTTTCTTATTTTTCTTTAACGTTCTGAAGTCGGAAAAATCAATCATTTCAGTTTAAAATGCCGCCACCTCATCAATAATTAAGATTTTTATTTATTTTGGTCCAGACTAAAGCCACATTCATACCGATTAATATACTTCCTCGTTTGTTGTTCCGATCAGGATCGGAATCATGGTCAACACATATTTTCAAAAACATACTCTATTTTTTACTTGAAAAAAAAATAACTTATGTACTTCAAATACCCACAAATGTGTGTACAAAATCCTGATACAGAAAGAATACCAACTTGAAATTATTGAAGAGTATGCTGTGTGATGTTTTCTCTCGTTTTCTTCAGTGAGAGGATATTTGCAACAAAGAAAAGTGGAGGCATTTATAAATGAACTTTCAAGTACAATTTTAACGTTGTCATCACCTACAACTTTAGGCTTGGCCATTACCGAAATAAATTTTATGTACAATAATCGTCGAGATACGGTAAAGTCGCGATATTTTTCCAACGGCTGTGCTCTGCACGGAGACATATCGTGTAGAGACATTATTTTCTTATGACTGCGTCTACCGCGCCGACTGCGCCGAGAGTACAGACGAAGCCGAACGTAGAAAAGGACAGCATGTAAATACGGATAGCGCGGCCGAAGCGTATCGGTGTGAACCACTTGCAAAACTTTTTTATTTTTCATTATTTTTTATGGGCCTATCTCCAACTTATTTCTGGCATTTTTCTGATTATAATGATACCAAACACGATATAATTTGAACTGTACTTATTGGTTTAATCGATGATGAAAGTGTATGGGACATTCTTTGAACTGTGCCGGCGACGGCGACTCTCCGCGTCTCTTTCTTTCCCATACGCTTCTTTGCGCCCGAAATTTTCATCGTCGATTAAATCACTAAATACAGTTGAAATTATATCGTGTTTGGTGTCATTTTAATCAGAAAAATGCCAGAAATAAGTTGGTGAAAGTCCCATAAAAAACAATGAAAAATAAAGAAGTTCTGTAATTGGATTAGTAGTGGTTCACACCGACATACCCGAGCCGAGATCAATCATCGCCGCCCTGTGGCATTCGCCGGCAATGGAGTAGGTAGACACTGGATAAATTCTGTGCAGAAGGTCGCGGAGAAATATCGCGACTTTACTGTAATATATCTTTCTAGCTACACGTCATCTGTTATAATTATGTATTAGTATATTGGAACATTCAAATAATTTTTTAGAATTGTGTCATTATTTGAATTTCATCAGTCGCCAGATTAGGGGAATTGACTCGTATCGAGGGGAAAATGTTACCCTCTCTTTGCCAGTTGCGACAGAGACGGAACGCATCACGTCACCGGGCCCGGTGACGGAAGCGTGGGGAAATAGCGTCGTGGAAGGAGAATGTAGAATGAAGGACAAGTCTTGTCAAGATTGGCAAAAAGTATTATTTTCAAACGAATCAAAATTTGTGGTTGTGGGATTGGGTAAATCTAATTTAAAGGAATTCTTACAATAAATTTAATCTTAGAGGAGTTCTAATGATAAACTAAATTGCGCGACAGAGACAGAACATGTGACATGACCGGGCCGCGGTGGGGGGGGAGGTAGAGTGGGGATACAAGTCTTAATCTGGTGACTCCAGGTACAATGGTTCGCGAACTTATCTTGGAAAGTCGCAAGTATGCTCTCGAGTTACGCTTCAACACCGACAAAGACTCGGAGAAAGCGTCGAGGTATACGGACAACGCTTAGAAACGTTTATTAGCAGAATTTACGGAACTCGCCGCGCCGCGCCGCTCCGGGAAACACGGCCTGACCACAACAGCTGAAAACTGCTTCGGCAAATGCCTGGATTAAACAAGCAATAAAGTATTCGCTTAATGAGAAACGTGAAAGGTTGCATAATAATATTGTTCTCAAGCTTGAGAAAAGAAACCATTTCTAGGACACGCCTTTCGTAACGAATATCCTTCCTATGATGAATATCTACTCACGATTTCTTCCACGATAATGCTCGTGTTCAAATGCTGATTAGCCTGACTCGTTTCGCTCGAAACGTCCCATTCAGTGTCGTCAATTTTAGCCAATTCATGGTACAACGTAGCCATTAATTTTGGACAATTTATGAGACAACGTGGTCATCGATTTTAGACAACATGTGAGATAAAAAATAGTTACTATAAGTCAAGCGTTTCAAAACTTTTAACACACATGTGACTACAGCTCAAGAAAATACAGTGTAATTTTTGTGCAATTATCACAATTATTATATTATTTAAATTATTATATGACGCGGGAAGAAATGGATCGACCAATTTACTTCTTTTACACATATATAAAATAGAGATCCCTTTCTCTTGTGAACTCGAATAATGCAAAAAAAATATTTTTTAACAAATGTTTATAAGGATCTAAATGATAAAAGTTCCATGAAAACAATTCATTTAGTCCACTTAGAAAGCTTCCATAAGAGAAACACAAACGAGCTTTGAACTGTGAATTATCTACAATACATAACGTCGTAAATAAGTAACGTGTGTTCATAATATATCAATTTAATTTTAAAACTATTTTAAAATCGATGAATGAGATGTCTGTCCCGGTTGTAGAAAAGTTAGCATTTGTCCATTACTACGTACGATTAAATAAAAAGAAATACAGTGAAATTGGATAATTTAAAATATAAGACTTGGTATGAAATATTTTCGCCCATCGAATCGCGTGTTGTAAATGATATAGCGTTTTATTGAAACACTTTTATCTCAGTGTACCCTTTCACGACGTAAAATCACTTTGTCAGGGATCGCCACGTCAAAAGAAAATAGTTAATACGACAGAAGAATGTATAATAAAGCATCGGCATTTGATTATCCTGTCTCATCCTCAATCATAGCTCGTGCAACTGAGGTTCTATTACACTTTACACTTAAGTGCATCATCGGAATACCCTAGAACTCTTTAGTAATGTGCAGTTTGGGTCATCATCCTCTCTATTCGTAGCTGTATATGTACCACTTACGTCATCGTCACCATTATGTGTCGGCTTTTGCAATAAGGTCGTGGAACTCCCAGATTCGTAATTCCAACAGACACGCATATTCGAAGAGCCTTTAACTCGGATTTTGTGCATTTGTATAGTCGCTTGTGCTCGTTTAAATGACAAATACGGTGGATCCAAAAAGTGTTTGACTACTGACCACCTAATTTTTGAGAATTCGATAATTTCAAAATCATCAAAATGTTAAATTTAGTCATAACCAAGAACACTTGAAATTAGCAGAACATGACCAAATCCATTGGAACATATAACCCAGATAGCACCCGACGTCTCATCCTGAACGTCTTACGTCCCAAAAAGACGTCTATTAGGAGACGCCTAAAAGATGTCTTTTCGGAGATGTCGTCTAAAAAGATGTATACAAGACATTCAGGAGACTTTCGGGAGCCGTTCAGAATGTCTTGCGGCAGGCATCTTGCAGCTGTCTTTGAGATGTCTCTGTGCTATCTGGGAAATATAAATAATAATTGAATCTCTAGCGTAGACATGAAAACTAATCTGAGTTAGAGGAAAATTGTAATATGAAAATATTAAATGCTCCATTTCATAATTGAATAATTTTAAACGTACGAGGAATTTTATTCTGAGAAAAATCATTTTAGAAAGTCGATGTCAATAATTCTAATCTGATCGAACTGGATTGACCGCTAAAGATCGTTCACTGCCCGATGATTTATACAAACTGGAAGTAGTCGGATAGCGTGCAATCATCGGCTCTCGATGACCCTGAATGAATGACCACTTGGGTTTGATCCAACTGTATACCAACGCAAACTGTTTCCCCTGAACTAATACGAAATAGGAAGTTGCAAAAGAACCGTTGCAACATTAGGAAAATCAGGTAGCAATGTCTGCCAGCATTCATTTGTTTATTGGACTCCATTCCGCGTCACGCGTAATTATTATATTAAGAGGCGGAAGCGTTCACGATAAAACGTGACGTAAAAATGTAAAATAATGAAAAGTGGACCGAAATAGTTGCTGAAAAATTGGTAGCCATATTCGAGAACATTCATTAGCTCACATGATAATGTACCATATGTAAGCTCTTACAACATGTACTTCCTATATTGCAAACAAACGTATAAAACCACTAATGGAAGTTAACACGTTAATACAGTTCATTCATAAGCCATTCGTTTTTTTTTCAACTTTTGAGCAAATTAATGCGAAAGGCAGTATCATTATATGATATGGTGATATAAAGTATTAGTGGCACTACTAACTCGTTTTTCAAAATCAATTTTTTTTACTTGAACTGCAACAAACCAGAGTAAAATACAGTAGGACCTCGATTAACCGGCTTGATCGGAAGACAAACAGCCCGGATAAATTAATAAAAATAAATTTTCTATTTTTGGAAATTTATTTCCCTTCATAATATAATCATATTCAAACGCATATTTGTTTATAATCGGGATCCGGTTAATCGAGGTCCTACTGTACATAGAAATTTTGACATCAGATTCATAATCAGCGACGCAAAAAATATGGGAATACTAATTTTTAAGAAAATCAATTTTTTGGGTGACACATCCGCTATTTTGTTTTTTGTCGGAAACTTCTTCAAGTAACTAATATGTTCAGGACCTATGATATCCAAAGGTGTGATAGTACAATGCCGGAGGGAGGTGTAGGGACAACCATAGCCGCGTGTGAAACTTACATAAGTCGCGCGACTTGTCGGACCTGTTGGCAGATCGGTGGTATGGTATATGTATGTATACCGCATGCGCGCGAGCACGATGGCGTATTTTAACCTGAAAACTTTGCCAACCTGTTTCGGCAAAAACTTGTGGCAGGTTAACTGGGTCCGCTCGTTCTTCTTGGGCGCTCGTGAGCATTTCTTCTGGGTAGAATGGTGGCGGGCACGCATCGATTCGTATCGTTTTCAGGCTACGCACGTTTACGAGCCGTTTTCACCCGACTTCCGCCGCAGGCGTGCACGGAGAGCCCCGTGGACCGACGCTTATGAAACTTTCAGTAGTTTCCTGCGTTAAAGGAAATCTATCGAATCTCTTTGATTTCCCTTCCAACCGGATATCCATCCCTGCCACCTCCTCGTCGCGCATCCGGTTTTTCATTTCGACTGTTCGAGCAGATTGAGACCAAATGTCTTATGTCTTATTAAATGACTTGGTTCTTAGTTGCTCTGAATCTGCCGACCAAAACCTGTCGCCAAATACCGAGCCTAATGCGGAAACAGATGGTTCGGTATTTAGCTACGAAGTTTGGTGCCAAAATTCCATGCCAAATGGAGGCCAAATTGAGGCCTTGGCCTCGTTATAGGGGGCAGGTCGGTCGCACTAAGAGCGGGCCTAATCTTGCTCTAAGATTAAATATCGAGAATAATCGGAGTAAACCTTGCTGTAGGAATTAAGAGAGAGGTGGGTCTTAATTTTATAATTTCAAGTTTCAGTGCCATATTCACATACCAAATCAAGACCAAATTGCTTACCGGGTAATTCCGTGTCCTTTCGTCGACCCTTCTAATATATTTTTAAGGGGGTACACTCGTTTCCAGGATTGCAAGAGTGCAGCATATGCTTTCTCATTTCTCGATAATGCAAAGATGGAGTTTTTCAATAGTCAAAAGCGCTAAATAAAAGATCGATCTAGACAGCGAGCACCTTCAAAAGTCCTATTTTTATGTTTACACAGCTGCATGCTTCCGAATAATGCAAATTACGCCTCGTAAACGTAAAAATAGGAAATTTGGGGACGTTCACGGCCTAGACTAATCTTTTATCTAGCGCTTTTGGCTACTGAAAAACCCCATCTTTGCATTATCGTGAAATGAGAAGGCGCATCCCGCACCCTTGCAATCCTGGAAACAAGTCTACCCCTTAAGAAGAGGTCCACGTTTCACAGCTTAACTGTGGTGGACATAATAATAAGACAACATCCATATGTAGTTGTCCCAAAAGTTCGTATCATTTTTTATTAATGCTCACAATGCAAAGTAATTTAAATCAATAATAACATTTTCTTGTTATTATTATGAAACTAATAATAGATTCAGACTACTATCTAAAACCGGATTGTTCAGTTTTCTTTTAATTTCTTTTTTATTCAATCTGATATAATTTTCCCGAAAACTCGTATATTGTATCTGCATTAACATCCTCAGTCTATTAATCATATTTAGGTGTTGTGAATTTTTTAAGCACTTTATAGTTAGAAAATATAATTATAGTTAGAATAGAATTATAAAGCTGGATATATGTATATGAGATTTACAGTTAGTTTCACAATTATTATTAAATTTTTAATGAGCTGATTTAATGGAATATATATATATATTTTTTTACTTCTACGCAGAAGTATAAAAACGGTTATGCAGAATTACAATTAAATTACTCCATGAATTGTAATTACAAAAGAGCTCAATTATGTCGTTTTCAATTACATTGTAATTCTTATATCAGATCTCTCATTCAATTAAGTTACAGTGCAATTTATAATCGTGACTGCGAAGCACAAAGTCATTGTATCAGAATTACGAATTAATAGGTAACCAAAGTGAGAGGTAGTAAGAGGATGAAACACCACGCAAGGATTCCGAACAGAAAAAAAACTTATTTCGAGGGATAGATATCGTATTATTCATAAATTCACAATACCTGAATAGAAATGAACTTCCTCGTTTTCAATGCTATGCTATGACATTTACATTACGTTGCACTTCAAATACATTGCAATGCAAATAGACGTGTGATTATAGTAATTAACAATTAAACTATTCGAAAGGTTTGAATGATGCAATTCAATTACAACGTGGATACAATGTAATTGAATTTCAACGTAAATAAAATGTAATTGAATTACTATGAAATTGAAATACGATGTAATCGAATTACTATGAAATCGAAATACAATGTAATTAAGTTACAGCATAATTAAATTAGCACAACTATGATCTGAAATCCTTGAGCATTGTACAAATTTTTAAAGGGCCACCATGTATATGTATAATACGTATGTATACTATTATCCATATGTAATGTATGCCCAAATAATCCGTTCAACAATTACATTCACAATTTTAATCGAATATTTCCGGCAGCAATAGTATTCATGTTATTTAATGTCAACTTCGTGCGAGATAATGGAAATGAAAGTTGTCACTATAATTTTATGTTCTTCCTTCTGACCCTCAAAATCCACGTGTATCATTTGTCAAACAAAGGCTAGTTGTCAACCGGTGTCACAATCATTATAAATAAAGTACCTTGAACTTTTTGTTGAGTCTGAGAGACTATGTTGTACCAAGGTTGGGGTCACTTGACAGACAAATATGGCGAATCTGCACGACCCTGTAGTAAATATCGAGAAACGCATTTGACGACTTTTGACCACAAGAATATCCTCTTATATGTTCCGACGAATATACTTTGAATAATTCGCGGTATCATGTACCTATTATACCTGTTTAACCTTGCAGTCGGAATTCTCTGAATCCTCTTTGAAAGTATTATACGCTGATGCCTAAAAATGATTCGTCAAATACAGCCAGAACTGCCAACTTTTTCTGAGACAATTTCGGGACATATTCAGCCCAAAGCTGAAATATACACTATTGTGCAAAGAAAGAAGCACCCAGTATAATTATAAGATATAATGACAAACAATATCTTTATATAGAAATTGTATTGTACAATAATTGATTTATAGTATTTAAAGTATTAGATAATCCGCAATAACACATATTCTCAGAACTATTCAAGTAAACAGCGGAATCCTTTCTCAAAACTTACTGTGTTCTTATTTGATTTTTTACGCTTTTCTATTAAATATGGCCGGGTGCTTCTATTTTTTGCACAGTGATGTATGTATATGTATAGTTAGGAGCATAACTGATCACACACACTTTAAATCAGAATAACTCTTTTATGAATGGACCAAACGAATTTAACTTCTCTGTAAGGCCAGAAGAATCAGTTTAGTAAATGACGTCTAAAAAATATGCTGAAAAACAATAGTAAAAATGGGGTTTTTCGACATTTTTAGCTGGGCCAATATCGAAAATTTAAAAGATGGGTTTGGTCAACTCGTATAAATAATATACGTTCTGAAAATTTCATTGAAATTGGTTAATTGGTTTACGAGTTATAAACGATTAAAAAGGCCGCAAATCTTGAAAAATTGCAATTTTTACTACTTTTGATCGTTTATAACTCGTAAACCAATTAACCAATTTCAATGAAATTTTCAGAACGTATATAATCTATACGAGTTGACCAAACACTTCTTTTAAATTTTCGTTATTGGCCCAGCTAAAAAAGTTGGAAAAACCAATTTTTACTATTGTTCTTCACAATTCCGACCAAATGCATTTTCCAGACGTAATTTACTAAACTAATTCTTCTAGCTTTACAGAGAAGTTGATCCATTCATAAAAAAGTTATTCTGATTTAAAGTACGTGTGATCAGTTATGCTCCTAACTGTATATGTAATTTCACAATATTCTCCACTGAGAAACCGTTTAACATAACACACCTAGTTTTTCGAGGAAATTATTTTCATATACAAAAAGATAACAATACAGTTTCTTTTTTTAATTTTTATTATTATACGTGCCTGATGGCCTTTTATATACGTAGCAGAGAGGATATGAGAGTGCTTATATCCAGGGTTTTTCTGCCTCCACTTTTGTCAGTGTAGACAGAGAGTATCATACCCACATTTTGCATGCTAAAGATGGGCATAGGTTTTATTCCTCCTTCTCATTTTTACTCTTCTATTTTCTTTCTTATTTTAATTTATTTCTTTTACTATATAAGCAATAATGAACATCTATACTGTCAATTCGCTCACAATTTATAAATACAAAAATCAAATCATAATTATTGCTTCTAGCAATAAAATCGTATTACATTATCGCATCGTACAATGCACGCATAACTTGTTATGAGTTTTTCCAATAGTACATACAGCTTTCTCTGAAACTCCGGGACATTTTGACATTCAACATGGATTTTGGGCAGTAATTTCAATTCCGGGACAATCCCGGCCATTCCAGCACGGTTGTCAACCGTAGATGCAGCGTTTGCAACTCGAAGAAGGAAACAAAGTAAACAAGGTAAACTGCTCCGGATACGTTACAGGTATTGTGTGGTACGTGGCGGTACAGCGGTTTCAGTGGTTGTTGACAATTGTTGTGTCTAGTTTACCAACTCATATTTATTAGATAATGTTATTATTAGACCGCGGAATTTTATCGAAAATAACAGTTTCTTCGTGTTAATTGCAAGATGCAGAAGCTACATAAATATTTATTTCGTTTTCTGACCATTTTAATTGATTAAAAACAATACAACAATATGTTTATTTAATATTTTTAAAATTTATTTAAAAATATATTCACACAGTTATTATACAGTGTGTCCAAATAGTACTTAAGCACTACATTTCCGATTCTTGAAAATTGTCGATATTTAAATAACTTCGTAAAAACAAATAGTACAACCATAAACCTGGACTCACTTTAAAGCTTCCTCTAAATCCACTACGATGGGCGCGTAGAGGACTGGAGAGAGTAAATATTTGCGGATGTTATAATGTAAATGACCCTCACATTGAACCTCTCATATCTCTTAAAGAACTTATTTTTCCACATATGTAGGTTAACACTTTCGTGCGAAGAATATCAAGATGCATTAGGTGGTACAATAAAAAATATGTTTCCATTTTTAAAAAGTGAATAATCTTCATATGTCCTCTACGCGTTCACCTACAGAACATCTATTAACCCTTTGCACTCCGAATTAGTTTCAATTTTATTGCCAACAACTCCCTACTATTTTAAGTGTTTTATTTGAAATTTACTTCAAAGGACAATTCCTTGACTGCTACTTATTTTGAACAATTTTGTTTGCTAATTATATTGTAATTCATATTTGTGGAACTTATATTTGTTTTTATCTAAAAAATAAGAAATTACATAAACAGAGTAAGAACCAAATACATATAAAAACCCGTTCCACATTTACATTTTTCTTTCTCTGATGTCGAGTCATACTCGACAAAGAAGTGCGAAGGGTTAACATTAGAATGTGCTCCTCTCGTTATCATTTTCCGCTGCGAATATGTGGTGACCCACCCTGCATGAGCAACTTTTCAATTGGGTATTTAACGAAGATTTAAGAACTGGGTATTTGGATGGAAAATGCAACAAACTCTAATTTATTATATGTTAATAATTAACTGGCACTTCAGTTTATAAACGAAAAAGTTCACGTTAGAGAAATAACTTTCAAAGTGGAGAACGTGTTCTCTCTATTTAATTATAGAGAAAGAGAAAGAGAAGGAAAGGAAAAGAGAGAGTGAAACAACTTTATATCTGATAGTAACTCATGGTTGGTTATTTTCAACCCTGATTTTTTGTCAGAAAAACAGTTTACGTTTTCTTAATATTCCCAAAATGATTTCAGTCCTTTCGAAACGACATTTATCTAAAAAATAAATTAAACTCTCGAACATGAAATAAAAATATTCTTATTCGTGTAATAAATAATTGCGATTAGACTGCAGATCTTTATACAAATTCCTGCATTCGTATTTTACAAACGAACGAAATTTTAGAAACAAATGTATTTCATCGACCTCAGGATTCTTTATCGTAAAAATAGCATTAATTTCAATTAACAAAATGTGATTGGTATATGTACATTCGTTCTATAGAAATTAGAAGGCTGAATTTATTTGGATTTTTCCAAATTGTTATATATACTTGAATAAAAAAATGTATTTAATTAATAATAATCGAAATGCTCTTCGAGAACGTCAGCAGACATCGTAGATTTTGGAAAAATATTTTTTTTATTACTTTTTAAGTTGCATCTACCTCACAAGGGTCATTAGCATCTACAGGTTTCTACATGAGTGGTCGTTTTTTTAGATTTGATTAATTAATTTTGCGTTTTTGGAGACATTACTGAGCACGGTGCCAAATTATGTGCGATTTAACGTAGAAATATTCGAACTTGCTAACCTGCGGCCGACCAGGTTCTCGATAGTTTCACCTATCGGTGTCAATGGATGTAGGAATGACATTTCTCTTTTTCTTCACCGTTACGCCGCTAGTCACGATTATCGATTGCCACGGACGTTCATTAATAATTCAACGCAATATGTTGCATCCGAGGATGGCCACACAGGCTCGGACAGTTTGTACTACAAAAGGACCTTTTACGATGTAAGAAGTATGAGAAAAGTGTTGTTAGCTACCCGTATGACTGCGTGTTATTTCTTCATTTTGAGGAAGACATTTCAAAAATTATAAATTGGTCACGAGACAAATCCCTTTTTTTCATAGAAGGACTAATATTACCAGGCAGTGTTGGGCAAATTTTATTTTAAATAATAAATAATTAAACAATAAATAAACGTGTGATTTTGATTGCAAATAATAACTAAACTTTTTATTTAAATAAATGTAATTTAAATAATTCCAAAAGTGATCTATTTATTATTTCTTATTTGCAAATAAAAGATTATTTATTATTTGGATTGAGGTGATAATCAAATAAAAAAATATATAAAGAAACTTTTTAAAAACCACGCTTATATCAAAGTGCACTAAAAAGGAGAAAATAATTTTTTTAGACATTAGCGACAATAAATAGTCAATGTAGTTAGTCGCTAATGTCTAAAAAAATTATTTTCTTAAACATTAGCGACAATAAATAAAGCGTGGAGCGCCCACGAAGATTGCGTCAATATAGTTTGGCGCTCCACGCTTTTATTTATTGTCGCTGATGTCTAAAAAAATTATTTTCTCCTTTTTAGTGCACTTTAATATAAGCGTGGTTTTTAAAAAGTTTTTTTATATATTTTTCATTTTCTACTTTTTAGTCTACATATGAGAGGATGACTCCGAGAGACAACGTCTCTTGATGTAATCCGGAATGGGACTGAGCTCCTTCGGTGCGAAATGGGTCAGTGGAGTGGGGATAAGTCAGAGTGCGCATGCGTAGTGGAGTAGGGAGCGCTGGCGCGCGGAGTGGGGATCGCTGAACGCGATGACTCACTACCGTGCGTCGCGCTGCGAGGTGTGTGACGGTTAATATTTCAATATTTTTTTTCTCCTAAGCGCACAGTCTTTTTTTTTATTTTTTTTTAATATTGCATTGTCATCCAGTTCTGAGCTATGTTTAAAGTTTCAAGTCTCTAGCTCATCGGGAAGTGGTTTAAAATTCGATTACAAGATTTGACGCATACAACAACAACAACTCGGCAAGCTAATATAAGCGTGGTAATAATAATAAGCGTGGTAATAAATAGTTTTTGGTCTTCTCTTATTTCTTGTATTTTGTATATACGATGAACACGTGCGCGTTTTTTGTCTGCTATGGCAACCTTTTCAGGTATACCGCCGGTGATCGGGCCCGTCCGGAAGGCCTAGCTGCTTATAAAGAAAATACAATTTAATTTATTATTTGTCAATGCAAATAATAATTGAAATTGTATTTGTAAATAACAATTAACTTTATCATTTTAGATAATTCATTTAGACTTGCTCAAATAATAAGTAATTATTTTTGCTTTCTATTTGAATATCCAAATAACTAAGAACAAATAACTTGAACAATAACTATCCAAAGAACAAATAACTTGTTATTTAAATTTTTATTTAAATAATTATCTATTTAAATATTGCCCAACATTGTCACCAGATTATAATAAATTGTCAACTATTCGAATACACTTCACGTATAAATAACATGACTTATAAATAACTTGATCTAAGAAAATGGAAACCGTAAGATCTAAGAGAAACGAATCCCCTCTCCACTGCGGGGCATATCCGGTGAGAGGCTGCGAAGCTCAAGCTGCCGTAATCCGATACGGGATCGGGCAAATGTGAGGTGTGAACCACTACTAATCTAATTACAAAACTTGGAATGGGACATTCGCCAAATTATTTGTGGCATTTTTCTGATTAAAATGGCACTAAACACGATATAATTTCAACTGTATTTAGTGGTTTAATTGACGATATGTCAATACATATATACAATTTTTATTCATTTCTTTTCTTATTTTTATATATTGTTTTCTAAATCTATTTCTTTTTAAGTTTATTAGTTATATACATTGTGAAAAAACAAACGTATATCCATTGTTATATTAATATTTTCTTTATATATATGACACGTTTTATCATTGCGTTTGTCGTTTCTCGTAATTGTTTCTAAATAAATGGAAAAGTAGAGCAAAATTAATCAATCAAAATTAACACACGATATTAAACAACTCTTCAAAAACTACGAAATAACATTACAAAACAAATGGAATAATTCCAATGACTTTAAAACTAGTACGATACTAATAAACAAAAAACGCAGGAATGTATGACTCACTTCATACTTTTTTATACTGTACTTTATCGCTAATTACTTTATAGTTGATGGGATATTAATGAAATAATAATTACATGTTTCATTGATATCTTAACGATGAGAAGTTGCTCAGATGCAGCTTCAATGCCATGATTAGGGTAATGAACACAATTTCATCGTTCTATTCTAATTTTCTGCAGGAGTATGTCTGTTCCTCGCTTCAGCTAAGAAACGCAGTAAACCATGCATGGAAGAAAAATTGTGAAAGAGTTGAACGGATCATTCATGCGTTGAAGACCGATATCTTCGTGTGAAAACTTCAAATTACGCGCCTGAATGCACTGGAAGAAAAGCGAGCAGAGTCTCGACCGTTAACCGTAATTAATCCCGGCTATCCACCGTCTTACATTTAAAATCGCAAAATATAGTCGTGCGAATCTTTAGCCGTAAAACAAGGAGCTTCACAATACAAAAACGTTCGTACCATAATCTCCCTATTTTTCCCATATTCTACAAAGTTTCAGCTTCAATTTAAAAAAAATTTCATCGCTCTATCTTATTTCTATCGAAAGTTCTTCGATTTTGAAACAAATTTCGTCCGAATTGCCCACTGTGCGGCGTTGCCCCTCAGTGGAGGGGGTAGGCACTTGACAAATTCTGGATAGGCGGTCGCTGAGAAATAACGCGACTTTACTGTATTAACGAAAAACACGGACCAACCAGAACACGACTGCCAACCCCGCGCTCAGCGAGGCGTGTGCTCTGATTTTTTTTTGTTTGTGTTTCGTTAATTACTTCAAATGTTCGTTAGTTGCTTCAAATGACCACAGCCATTCGCCTCTTCCGATTTATACAAAAATTCATTAACAATCTTACACAAATGTTAAATAATAAATAGTAGCTCTGGTCACACATCGCCTTTCATTTAATTCGTATGTGTTGAATATTGATGTTATACAAATATAATGTAAAAAAAAAGTTATTGTATATTTATGTTCGGAATGTTATCTCTTTGTGTTATTTTTTATTCCGACCGATGGTTACCAGAAGAGAAGATATATGCATTAATTTTCGTACGATCTTCGTGTTGCTTTTAGCTTTATTCGTAGGCGTATAAAATTTTATTCTCCGCCGGATATAATTGAACAAATTCCATTCCGAATTTGTTCAACGATCAAGAAAGGAGAATTGATCGCGAGTTCGTCGCACGACGAAAGTGAGAGGGCTTGAGTAACCCGGAAGGACAAAACGAGTTCTCGGTACTTGTTACAGCGAAGGTCCTCAAGAATGCGTGGGCAGGAAACTGTCGCTGTCCGCTCGATTTAAAGAGATACGTCGAAATATCGAGAAATTTCGTTGATCGACATTCACTATATATTATTTGTAAATATAAAATCAGACATATAAATCAGACAATTAATATTCCACTTATCGTGTATCGCACTATTCTCGTCAGATCATCAAGCTTTGATCTAAGAAAACGGGGACCGTAGGATCTACGAAAAACGAATATCCCCTCCACTGAAGACGTTTCAAAAATTATAAATTGGTCACGAGACAAATCCCTTTTTTTCATAGGGCTATAATATGGCAATGATATTAGCCAATCTAACCAATGATATTAACCAAGATAACCATACTACCAGGTTATAATAAATTGTCAACTATTTGAATACACTTCACGTATAAATACAGTGATGCCTTGATCTAAGAAAATGGAAACCGTAAGATCTAAGAAAATCGAATACCCTTTCCACTGCGGTGCATACCGAGGGAGGGGCCGAGAAGCTCGAGCTGCCTCGACCACCATGCAGTGTAAAGTGTAAACATACCGTGTAATACGATACGGGGTCGGATATATCGGTGTGAACCACTACTAATCCAATTACAAAACTTCTTTGTTTCTCATTATTTTTTTATGGCACTTTCGCTAACTTATTTGTTGCATTTTTCTGGTTCAAATGATACCAAACGCGATATAATTTGAACTTGAATTTAGTGGTTTAATTGACGGTATGTTAATGCATATGTACAATATTTTTTTCATTTCTTTCCTTATTTTTATACATTGATTTCTACATCTATTTCTTTTTACGTTTATTCGTCTTATATATAGAGAAATCCAAAAATTACATGTCAACTATCTTCGTAAAAAATGTGCATTGGAAAAAACGCTCGGACGTGTCAGCTTATTTTGTCTCTCACACTCACAGGTCTGACCTCTCCTTGTGAGTAAACACTCTACCGCTTAACCCATTTGCTTCACAAGGTAGATTATAAAATAATGTTCCAATCACCACTTTTTTATTTATTATGTTCGAGAAGAACAATTTCAAGGCAGGAACTGGATATTTCAGTAACTTGTTACATATTATATTTGTTATGCATACTGTTATGTACAATATTGCGCGTATACGCTTCGCTAGTGGCCAGGAAAATAGTGCATGTACGCTAATGATGCAAACGGGTTAACACTAAATCTACCACTGCCGGTCAAATCACATTTTTCATGTTACCATTGTTGTAATTTTGATAAATTTTTTCATCCAACCACATATTGCGATAAAAATTGTACAAACTCTAAATAAATAGAGCCTCGTCCATTTTTATGAGCAGCTTTTAGTGCTCGGTAGGTTTAGTGTTAAGGGAGTAGACTCGTTTTTCCAGGATTGCAAGATCATTTCTCGATAATACAAAAATGGGTTTTTGCAGTAATCAAAAACGCTAGATAAAAGATCGATCTAGGCCCCTATCGCCCTTAAAAGTCCTATTTTTTCGTTTACAAGGCGTAATTTGCATTATTCGGAAGCATACAACTGCGCATGTAGCTATTTTCATAGTTACATGCTGCCGAATAATGCAAATTACGCCTCATAAACGTAAAAATAGGACTTTCGAGGACAATCGCGGCCTAGATTGATCTTTTATCTTGCGCTTTTGACTACTGACAAATCCCATCTTCGTATTATCGAGAAATGAGAACGTGCATCCCGAACCTCTGCAATTCTGGAAACGACTCTACCGCCTTATCCCTTGCTCTACAATATCGTGCCAAACTCGTGATGGAGATTCTGAACAGAGTCTAATAAATATGCATGTTATTAATTTCTTTTAAACCGAAATGAAATTCTATTTTGGTTTCGTTAATGTATAGTTATTGGAGAACATGCATATAATAGATATAAATTTGCGCTCTTTTTAGGAAATTACGAACTACAAAGAAAGGTTAAGGGTAAACTTCTAACCATCGTCAGTAGGGATGGGATCAAATTCAATATGTACTCACGAATCCGAGTCAAGTTCAATAACCAAGTTTCATTTCATGGGTTTCGATTACTACTTAAAAGCAATAAAAGTTTCAATGATTATACTTGAAAAGTATTCATTGTATACAAGTAGTTATCGAACCTCGGAATGAGTACTTACAAGTTCCGAAAATATACTTATAAGTACCTCGATGTTGAAAGTAATCGAAACTTTCACAAGTAGTACTCGAATCTTGGAAATTAGCACTGCATAGTAGGTTCCGGTACGATATTCATAAAAGTTTCGAATCTGTTCGACCAAGATTCGAATATACTTGCAAGTATTATTTCCGTTTACCAAAGTACTTGTAAAAGGTTCGAAACTGTCTGGCATAGGTTCGAGTATACTTAGGAGTACTATTTCTGTTTTTCGAAGTATTTATAGAGAGTTCGAATTCAATCAATCAAAGTTCGAACCTGTTTGCGAGGTACTTGATCCCATCCCTAATCGTCAGAGAAAAATGGATTGATCCTCCGGTTCGAGTTAACGTATTCCACGATACTCATTGTTTCATATTGTGGCTTGGTCACCAGTCACAAGCGAAAAAATGGGGTGACACAGCCCGTCACGATCTCGACGTTCGTTTTAATCCTTTCCAAATCGATCTCTTTTCAGACCGGTTCCTCGGTGGTCTTACATGAATCTACATGTGATGTAATATCACTCGAATGAAAAAGAATCAAACGAGTTTGAAAACGGAGTCGGCTACCGTCTGGAATTTCCAAGGGACAACCAGATCGGTGATTTTTCCTCGAGAGAAGCTCGCACGAAAACTCCCGCCGACGATTTCACTTTTTCGAGAGTTTTCCAGAGATAACGGTTCACCGGCGGGCGACCCGATAGAGCCCGAAGAGAAGAGGCTCGTGACACTGACGGGCCCTTTGAGAGTGTACCGGTATAGCGCGCGAGGTAACTGGTCCCTGAAATCTTATTCAAAACGTGGTCATAGTTGTCGGCGGCGCTCGACGAGGAAAGATGATGAGGGTCAGACGGCCCAAAACACATCTCTGTCTTTTCTCTACCGGCTAATTGCGAGGACTCGTGTACAGGTGATTCCTACTTACCATGATTCCTCCAGTTTCTCTATCGAATGTCACACTCCGAAAGTAGAACAGTAGCACCAAGAGATGAGAAGAACTTCAAGCCCGCAAAAAACCCGACAAATTCGCTGGAATTCCGTGTACGTGTGTCTCGTTTGGTACGTGTGCGTAAGAGAACGTTTTAAATTGCGAATCAATGATCCAGGATCCACCGCCACATGTCCGAGGTACTGTCACTGGCAACAGTTCGAAAAGCACTAACCATAGTGAACGAGAGCCCGCTGTCATTCTCTTTCTGCCCCTCTCTCGTGCTCCCTAGCTCACTCTTACTCTCCCTCTTGACAGATCCGCGGCTCCCTTCCTCCAATATTTCGTTTTTCGGTAGCCTCATTCACAGTACACCTCTTTTCCTCGGCGCGTCCACGTTTTGGTCGGATAGGCAACGATCGACGAAAGTTTACCGTAACGTAGACGACGCAAAGTGAAAACGCGAACTTAAGGGGGAAGTCTCGTGAGGAGATAAAAAATTCGTGTAGACGACAGGTCAAAGAACGTTTTTTGGTTTCCATTCTATTTTCTAAGTATTTTTACAGTATAGTACTATCGAGTCCCTTTAGCCAGATATCTGCGAACTTATGATGGAATTACTGTATTTTCAACGTGAACAGGGCATCGGTTATTCCCAGTAAGCAATTTGGTATTGATTTCGTATGAATGCGGCACTAAACTCTGTCAAATGTCGATTCATCTGTTTTTGCATTAGGCTCGATACTTGGCGAAATACCGAGTATACAAAGTATGGTGCCGAAATTCCATGGTGGCCTCGTTATAGAGGGCAAATCGATCGCACTAAGTGCGAATGTAACCTTGCTTTCAGAGTAAATATTGTTATTATTTGAAGACTTATTATTTTAAGATTAATTGTAAATATTTAAATGATTGAAAAAGCATGAAATTTAAAACTATATAATTTAGAAATTTAAATAAAATTTGATTTTCCTTCCTACAGCTAGGTTTACTATGATTTTTCTCGATATTTAACCCTTTGCACTCCCAATTATTTTTCAATTTTATTGCCAACAATTCCCTACTATTTCAAGTGTTCCATTTGAAATTTACTTCAAAGGACAGTTCCTTAACTGTTACTTATTTTCGGGGATCAAAAATAACAGTTATTCTAAAATTTTCTACGATAAAAATCATTGATAAAAAGTTTATTATTCATATTTAAGATAATCTACACAAAATATAAAGAAAAAACATCGAAGAACAAAATGGTTAAAAAAAATCGATTTTTATACTTTTTGGTTACAAGTAACAGTTATTAGTGTCCAAAAAATTGGATCCTCTCGATAACTGTTATCGATGAAGAAAAACTGTTTCGATTGCTCAAAGCAGTTATCAATGAGAGAAATTCATTTCGATCGCTCATAACAATGATGAAGGAAATTTGTAATAGTTATCTATATACAGAGTGTCTCAAAATTCCTTCAACATCAATCCGCTGTACCCGCGCTCTAATTGGTCCGTGTTTTTCGTTAATAACTTATAAACAAAGCCGCGAACGTCATTTTTGCAAAGGAAAATGTCGCTTCAAATGATCTCAGGAATCTCCCATTTCCGAATCTTCAAAGAATTTCGAGACACCCTGTATGTAGATAACTATTACACATTTTTTTCATCAATAACTGTTATGAGCGATCGAAATGAACTTCTCTCAACGATAACTGTTATGAGCGATCGAAATAAATTTCTCTCATCGATAACTGTTATAAGTGATCGAAATGAATTTGCGATAACGATAACATTTGCCAACAAAAAAAAAGTTTTTGTAACCAATACGACTTTAGTCGATGAAATACTTGTTATTCCATGACTTTTTTTCTTTTTGGTTATAGCAGTTAGGGTCCCTGCTTATTTTAAACAATTTTGTTTACTAAGTATATTAAATATAGCTCTGAAACTTGTAATGGTTGTGTGGTTGTAATTTATATTTGTGGAACTTATATATTTGTTTTCTACTAAAAAATAAGAAATTAAATAAATAAATGAAGAATCAAATACATATAAAAACCCGTTTCCTTTACATTTTTCTTTCTCTGATGTCGAGTCACACTCGACAAAGGAGTGCAAAGAGTCAATCTTATAATTAGAGCAAGATTAGGTCCACTCTTAGTGCGACCGACCTGCCCCCTACACTGAGGCCAAGGTTTGATTCCAATTTGTCCTCCATTTGGCATGGAATTTTGGTACCAAACTTTGCAGCCAAATACAGGAGTAGGGAGAGGAGTCGCCTGCGGCTGAATCGCCAGATGATGTGAATTTACTCGAATTGAGGGGAAAAAGTTACCCCCTCCCAGCCAGTACCGAATTAGTCACATGACATTGTGACACGTGCATGACAGTGGCATGGGGGAATACCGTCGTAGAAAGGGACACAAATCGTACATAATCCTCTTCTCTATTTCTTTCCTTATCGATCACAGACATCATTTTCATCTACTATTTACAATCGCTCAATTCCACATCGATTCATTCTTCTTACGAGGAGAGTGCAAGGCGTTCGGGTCACCGATTTAGTTGAGATTTTGTATACTTATAGATCTCGATCTCCCTTTTACGAATATATGTCATTATAGGGGCAAACACTCAATAATTGTTGAGATATTCATAAACAAAGTTCTTAAATTAGTGCTTAAATCTGCAATTATAGAGGAAGTATACAACGAATAATGTCCTGATGTAATGGCAGCAATTTAACACCGTTTCGGGCGAATAAACAAATTCATAAATCGTTAACTTACCAAAAAACAAAAAGGGTAGCATACCTTGCAATAATTCTCAGTGCAATATAACTAAGTCTGTTTAAAGCACATTAGCTCTAAGACTCTAGATTTTACACATCAAAAGCGTTATATTTTTATACATTTTGTATAACCCTAAAAATGTAAGTGTTGGCCACAAATAAAAATGTTGTTTAAAAAGAAAAAAAAAATGTGTAATGGCAGCGTACTAGACTTACTCCCGGTGGACTAGGGTCCGATTCTCGTCTGGGGAAAAATATTTCTTTTACTTATTTATTTATATTATTTATTCGCTGTGTAACATTGACTTGTTTATAAGAGATTACACATTTATTACAAATTAAATAACAAAAGTTTTAAAGCATACGAAAGTATGCTTTTACGACATGTACCACCAATCTGTATTAATTTGTAAGAAATGTGTAATCTCTTATGAACAAGTCAATGTTACACAACAAATAAATAATATAAATAAATAAGTAAAAAAATTTTTTTCCCCAGACGAGAATCGAACCCTAGCCCACCGGATGTAAGTCTACTAAGTCTAGTAAGTTGCCAATACAAAAGGACATTATTCGATGTATACTTTTCCTACAATTGCAGATTTAAGCACTAATTTAAGAACTTTGTTTATGAATATCTCAACAATTATGGAGTGTTTGCCCCTATAATGATATATATTCGTAAAAGGGAGATCGAGATCTATAAGTATACAAAATCTCAACTAAATCGGTGATCCGAAGGCCTTGCACTCTCCTTGTTAGATTATATCTATTCGTAACTTTATATGTACACACAGTGGCACCAAAAAGTATTTGAACCAGGGATCAAAATAATACAGTTGTTTCGTTTTTAGAGAAATACTGTTTAAAATTATGGTAATTGTTTAAACATCGATAATTTTTTAGAAATCAAGAATTTAGTATTTGAATATTTTCTGGTCAACCATTGGTTAGCCACTGCATACATTGGATCAAGAAATCATTTTTTAATATTAATTTAGTTATTTATATATTGTGAAACAGTTAAATGCATGATTAATACTATTTTTTTTCATCACAAGGTTTCTCTTTCGAGGTAAAGTACTAAATATTAATATTTCGCAATAAAATACTAAAAACAACAAATTGCACCAATGCACTACATTCAAAATTAAAATTATCATAAAGAAACTGAATGTGCGAATATTATTTGATCAACAGTAATTTCAAAATACTATGTTAATAGAACGCATCAATTATAAGTATTTTTCAAGATTTTTCTTCATATCGTAAATTACAGTTGTAAATAAACAAATACTTCAACGTGGAATATAAACTTGATACAGATTTGTGCACGTACTTTCTAATTTGAATTTATCAGCTCGTGCACCTTTATAAACTAAAAATATATGTTACGTGACACAAAAAATGAAAGGTGGTCGAGGATAATTACATGCAAAAATGTTGAAGTAGCGGAACAAAAATAAAATATGACGTACTCATATAAATCTTGTATAATAAACAGTGCTCTTGCATCAAAATGTCAGACTGATATAAAAAACTCAAGAAATTTTCTAGAATTTTATAATCCCATTAATCCTTATAAGCTTAATCCTAATCTGTTGAATAATTAGTAAACATTGAGCAACCACTAACTAAGTAGCAATCAAATAGCAAGCATGTAAAAAATATGCGAATTAAGTAACAAAGATAGAACAATAGAGCTTGCGAAACTAAACCTACCGAGCCTTAAAAGTAACTGGTACATATTCCCTTATAAAAATGACAAAATTGATTTCATTTAAACTTTGTGCGACTCCTATTATAATACGTGCTCTACTAAAGATATTTATATAATCAATTCTTATAAAATCATTTTTATTATTTCAATAATTGTAAAATAATAAATCTGGAACCGGTCATTTGGACCGGTGATGGTAGGTTTAGTGTTAAACAAAGAGAATAAAAGTGAATTTCATCGCAACGAAATTAATTCGCAGAATGAGAGTCATCATTTCTACTAATAACAGTCACAGTGAACATCTATTGTTTTTCCCGGCATTAAGGACGCCATTGCTCGTAAATCTACTTGTTCGGCCATCAGCAACGACCGCGGAATTTGGAGTTTCTCTGACAACGGGTGATCCTGTTTCAAGCTAACGTTCTGTAAAACCAATTCGTTGCCAACAGCTGGCTCGCGGTGGTGTTGGTATCGTTTTGAAGCTGACGACGGACCCCAATCGGCTGCACAGTAAATGGGAACGCCAGAGTGAAACGGCGATCTAGCGATCTACATCGGCCGACTAGAACAGCGTTTCCCAACCTACGTCATGCACACCTTTTCAACAACAGTCCTTTCAACGCTAAACATGATCTCTTACTGTTGAGTTTTCGCGCACATTCAGTAATGCTTTACTTTCGATAAATGTCACTAAACTAAAGAGGGCGTTGTCGTCGATTTCCGGTTCCGACTACATGTGTAAGGTATGGAAAGTTAACAGTGCTGGGTATTATTAATTAATACAGAATAGGTATATACAGGGTGATTCTGAGAACAATGAGACATGTCATAATACGTCCTAACTTCCTATGACCTTATTTTTTATGTGGATGCACCGATGCATCCGCCAGGTGTGATTGCGACATCTTTCTTTGGGGTTGTCTAAAAGATAAAGTGAATTCGCGTCCTGTTGTATTGGTCGATGATTTAAAGAAGCGTATCAAAATGCATTGATACGCTGAAAAATGTGAAAAAATTCGTTAGTAATAAAGTACGCTTCTGACACAAAATATCAAATATCTTGTGAAGTATTGACACTTCGATGACCTTGGGTTAGTACTTTTATACTTAGGATAATAAGAAGGATCGATTGGTTTAATGAGTTCAATAAAATTTAAAAATTCTACCCACTGGAAATGCATTAATAGGATTTTCAGAGACTGTAGTATATAAAAAAGAAGTTTCTAATAAATAGTACGATTGCGTTACTGAGAATGACTTGCTGTTTCTTGAGTAAGACACTCATTGCTTTCAAAAAATTCATTAAGTTCTCTTCTTAAGTAACATTCAGCTATGAATCATCGATTTTTAAAAACTGTTAAACAATCGCCGATGATAATGTGTTAGAAAAGTTCCGAAAGTGTTCGTCCTGAGATGCAGAGACACCAGACTTGTGTCCCCACTCTATTTTCCCCTTCTACGAGGCTATTGCCCACGCTTGCGCCGCGGTCCAATCACGTGACGCGTTTCGTCTTTGTCATCCATGTGTCCGTTACTGGTAGAGAGAGGGTACCTTTTTCCCTCTTAATTCATGCTCCTTAACAACGTTGTTGTGTTATGACCTCAAAATTACCAATTACAGATAGGAAGGTATCGGGTCTAATTGATCGGAATGCATCAATTATTGATACGTCAAATCTCTATGGTGTTCGTTGCGACAACTCCGCATTTGTAGCGTTAGAGTTATTCTCATAGCTAATACCACAGCCTACTCTAGTATTAGCCCTGCTGAAGGTAAAGATAGCAACACCGCGAGAGTCCGGTTGTCATATACAGGGTGTCCCAAAACGATAGCGTTAGCTTGAAATGGGAGGTTCCTTGGGTCATTTGAAGCGACATTTTCCAAAGCAAAAATGGCGTCCGCGGCTTTGTTTAGGAGTTATTAACGAAAAACACGCACCAATCAG
>CM052251.1:1429837-1443430 GCA_028455795.1 Lasioglossum marginatum | reverse complement strand
AAATGACCCAAGGAACCTCCCATTTCAAGCTAACGCTATCGTTTTGGGACACCCTGTATGTATAGGTATATATCAATATATTTACCTAACCCAACCCACCCTACCAGACTCCCAATCTCCCCTACCGGTCACTCATTGTCAGTTTCCTTATCAGTGTACTTATTGTGTATAGATAATTTTCAAAAATATGAAAGTGCAATAGTTTTATTTATTAACAACGTCTTTTTTATCTTTGTGTGTAGCATATTTATTTAATAGAATATATTGTTCTTTCAATATATTTCAATTTAGTATTAATAATATTTTAATAGCATCATATATAAATTTTTACAAAATTATATTTATTATATGCATACAGAGCTTTGGAAGATTTGTTTTACATAGTTCTTTTCACAAATTTCATACTATATTTATTAGTTAGTAATGCCACGGCGTTCTTGTGTTCCCAATTGTAAGGAAAATTATGATAGTACTCTAAAAGAAAAACGTAATGGATATCATTTTTAGAAAACAAGAAAATAAACTTTTCATATAAACAGAAAAATAAAATATTAAAATTTGCGAAAATAATCTTGAATAATATTAATAAGAAATGATGAGAAAAGGTAACGCGCCATAGTAATACCCATAGGGCGATAAGGAAATGTACAACAATTACAAAATTATCCTTTGAGATGATTTTATAATTACCTGCACAACTTTTCTCTTCAGTCACTAATTAACCAACCTCTTTCGAACGTGTTCACTTAATCTTTTTGACTTCGTGACAATAATATCGTCTATTTCAGGTTTCTATTAACTTATATGTACATCTCTTCATTTTCAAATGTTGCATTTTAATTCAAAGATGAGTTCATATTGCTTTATACTTATATTTTCTTGAAACCACTGTAAATATTTCAAATATTATGTATCACAACACCAAATTATTCCGTGAGTCCACAAAATGTATACCGCAATTATAAATATTAGAATGCTTTAATATCACTTCTACTTACCATAGTTATAATATTTATATATTGCTTACACATAATTAACAATGAATTGTGTATTTTGACATAATTTTATATGAAAAAAAACGTTAATTATAATCCCAAACACAAGACTCCCATTATCCTTGGACACTCCGTGGACGGAAAAATATTGTTACTGAAAATGTGTCATTAAAAATTCATCAATGCCTCTAACAAGATATGTAATCTACAAGGTGTCTACTAGCTATCGTTTTCTTTTTTCAAAAAAAAATGAAAGAGGAAAAAGTTATACTTTTTTTCTTTGCAAACAGTGTAATGTAGGTTTTTTTATCTGCATTATTTTGTTAGAAATGAAGGTGACCCTCAATTTTTTAAATGGAATGTTATGTATTTTTTTATACTATATGAAAGCGTGTGCCAAATCGAATTCATTCGCATACGGCTGATCTTCAAGGTCATACAAGGTCACAAAGAAACACTTAGACAACAAATAATATCGAACTATATATTGAATTTTTTAAAAATAAATATCTTTATTCATGAAAGTGTAAGTACTTTTCTACGTATAGAAGCTGGAAGTATCAGATCTTTAATTATCAACAACGCGACGACGTAATGTCGCAAGATAAAAAAAACATGGAAAGTCGATCAGAGATTTATGCGTAACAGTTGTTCGCCGTGAAAATATTCTCACGAATGCAGAAGGAATAGTATCGGTCATTAATATTAATATATTATTTGAATGATCGTAGAAGGTCATGAAGCACATTCATCGTTTCAATACTGACCGGGATGTAGGGAATTACGTAGAAGTAGATTTATATTAAACACCATGTATTGGACAATCTAACGAGTAAACATTCCCGTCCTTTTATTACATTGCAAATGCTAGTTAATTTTAAACACTTGTTGCAATGCTTATTTCGTGAAAAAAAAATAATTTTTGTTGTGTTGCAAGATAATGCGAAAGTGGGCAAAAATTAATTTCTCATTAGTATATCATATAATAAAATTTTTCAATTGTAATTGATATCATCAGAATGTATGAAGAACTCTTTATTAAAACATTAATACTAAAATACAGAAAAGAAAGTTGAATAATAACACAAAATAAAAATTAACTCTTTACGATGAACAAACTCAAGATGAACTTTTATATCTTAATAAAAAACCGAAACAGAAAAAAATTATTATATTGTACTCTTGAAACTATACAATTTTCGTTTCGGCCATTTTTTCATGTACCACATAGTTCACATGTAATTTATTATATGTATGTCCCAAACTTTCTAAATTAAACAGAACATAAGTACAGTTGTTAATAACTAAATAAACAAGTTCTTAAATTCAATTGTGCGCAGCAAATTCCGCAATAGCTTCAAGTTGAACTATGAGCAATTACAGTCTCGTTATTTATGAAGAAAGTATTAGCAAGTGCGTAGCCTATTCGCGCGAATTTAAAGGCGTTCGATTGGTGAAATGACTAACCATAACTATACTTACGCTGCAATGGCGGACACGCATTTAATGTATGACCGAGAGAATGGCAATGAAAGTGGAGCACGTCGCCTGTAACAGGAACATTTTCCACTTCGTAGAATTCCAGATTGTAGAACCTTTACCGTGGTCGATGGACAGCTTTGAAAATTTTAGATAAAATCCGCTATTTCAATTAAGAAAAAATTAGTCTGCAGTTTTGCTAAACGTATTTTTGCCATTTCCAAATATCGGTACCTCTTAAAAGAGTAGTAACAATTCAGTATAGCTGTCGTTTTGTTTAAAAAATTAATGTTCTGATGTAAACACGTCAATTTATACAAGTGGCTCTAATAATTTGATCATCCACATATACCAACGAAAATTCAGTACTAACATAGCAGAATTACTTAACCCCTTGCCCTACGATTTATTTTATGGTTTCAGTGATTAGAACTTTTTTTGTAGTTCGTAATTTCCTCAAATTTTGTAGTTCGTAAAAAAAAAGGAGAAAATTTATATCTATTGTACGTCTACGTGTTCTCCAATAACTATACATTAACAAAAGCAAAAAAGAAATTCATATCAGTAGGAAATTAATAACATACATATTAATTAGACTCTGTTCTGAATTTTCATCACGAGTCTGACACGATATTGCAAGGGGTTAATGTAGGATAGACTATGTTCTGAGGTTGAGTTTCCACTATATTCAACCTACTCTGTTGTACTACCTATTCAAAAATGCATTCTTCCGATGCTGTTTGAAAAGATTTCTGCAGTAGTAGGCCGTGTATTTACGATCTACGGTAGTGCACTTATATTTTTCTTGTAAGTTTACACATTTTTAAATAACGTCTTTCCAGACCGTCGGTTGTGGCGAGGTCAGCTTATAAAGTATAACCACCTTGTGCTATTGACTTCAATATTTCAGATTTTTAACCTTTTACCTCAGGATCTCCCTCAGAATGGCACTCACAAAAATTGTATTATTTATTAACCGTTTGCAAGGGCGCGCAGTGGCTCAAGTGGTAAGGCTCACGACTACGAACACCGTGGTTCGAATCCCGCCCCGGCACTTCTGAAAATACATTTCATTAAAAAAGGTTTTCATGTGATATCTTAACTGTGGTGCCCCAAGGTGGTTCGGAACCCACCTTAATAATAAACTGTAGATCCCGCTGAAATTAGGCGATAGTGAGAGTGGAAAGAGGGGAGAGTGGTAAATGGATTTGTAACCCCGAGGGGACCAAATATCATTACTTACTTATTTACTTATTAACCGTTTGCACTCCAGCCTAGTGACCCATATAGTACACCAACAACTCCAGCACTATACATATTAGTTACAAGTTATAAAGGGTGGTCCTTTTAAGTAAGGCCACCTGAATATCTCTTCAGGTTATTGTGATACAAAAAATATTTGTTACGTAATGTGTATGGTGTCAATGGACCAAATATCTGGCAAGAATATTTCTTTCCGACGGTCATTTTTTTCGGAGTCCTCAAGGTCATCGGTGTTTTTTGACACATACTTATATTTTTTTATTGCATGGTGTAACTGATCGAAAAGTACACTTAGATATGTACATTATATAAAACAAGTTCAAATTTATAAATCTTCAACCAAATGATTATTTTCAAAACGATTACCATATTTCAAATGTCGCATTATCGGTGACAACGGAGTGCAAAGGGTTATTAATTCATATTCATTGTTGATTTACTCTAGATCTTGCACGCGAAGCAAAGCACGGTAGGGGCAATATGAAATAGTTGGTAGTGGGGGGACCGGAACACTGATGGTGAGAGTGGTGAAGCGACAGCGCGGAAGAAGTTGCCCGGGCCTGACTATAGGTATAACTTAATTGCATATTTATATTATTAAGACATAAACGTGCGTATACATCAATTCCATCATACAGAATAAAATTTGCGATAATGAATAATTTTGCCATCGATATCCCAATTAAATATTCGGACAAATGATGACGAATTATTCGATTAAATACAGATAATATCTTGTCACGAATAATGAATAAAATATTCGACTAAAAAGAATTTATTCGAATAATTTGGCAGAATTGGGCATTATTCAAATTATTCGAATAAATTCTTTTTAGTCGAATATTTTATTCATTATTTTATTCATTATTCGTGACAAGGTATTATCTGTATTTAATCCTTTCCATTCGGTTGTCCCCTCTGAGGCACCACTAAAAATTGCGGTACCATTATTCAAAATATTGTTTACATTATTAAATATATCGATATCTAATCAATTACTAGACATTTAGGTATTGTATGAGGTACTATACCAATTTCATATGCATAAAATTTCAAAAATCATAGGGAATGGAAATATTCTAGATCGGAAGAAATGTTTAATTTTCCAGTTAAAATAGTTCCGAGTGCAAAGGGTTAATCGAATAATTCATCATCATTTGTTCGAATATTTAATTGGAATATCCAAAATATAAGACGTGATCGTGTAATTATCGATGTTCCAGGAAGAATGGAGCAATTAATTAGCCAGATCGTTGATCGTTTCATAAGCAACGTTCAGAATAAAATACCGTGACCAAGCAGTACCCATCCTCTGTAATTGGCAATTGCATGAAAGTCAGTGCTCTGTTGCTCGATATTCTCGCAAGTATTAAAAAGTGAAAGTAATCTTTTAGCACTAGTGGTACCGAACAGTTAAAGTATTACCTATATTACCCCATACACATTACAGCGGTATTAAGATTGACATTTCGGTTAATTCTTACTAGCCCATGTATAAATAATTCCTCGCAAAAACGTGTTCTCAATCATTCAAAAGCGAGGAACCCGGAACGAAACATTTCTATTACTCTTAGTCTTAATTTTATGTACGTACTACTATCACTTCATGTTTTATATAATTAAATCTTAAATAAATCTTAACACATTACCGACCGGTGATTATTGCATAATTTTGAAAAATCTATGGTACGTGGCTAAACACTTTTTAATGGAACCTTCAATAGCAACAGCAATTTTCGTTGTGAACTAACAATTCACCCTCAATGACGTCATCTAACAGTTTAATTTAAGATTGCAATGTACAAGAAAATTTCTATGCTTTCTTTTAGTACAGCACAATTACTGAAAATCCTATTAATAGGCTTCCGGTAAGTAAAATATTAAATAATATATAATTAAATATAGGCATTTGAACACTCCATGTATATGGAATAAGCTTGCACATTGTTGGAAAGAAATTCTATAGATAGCCCGCAATTACTTGCATGTATGTACATAAAAATTATATGTCACGGCCATCATAACGGGATTCTACACCTTTGGATCGGTGAAGATCCGTTAAAAAAATGGACCGCAAAATTGACCTTGACCTTGAAAATCAAGGTGAAAATTTTGTGTTATTGCAGCGTGTAGTACTCATCGTGAGGAACAAAAGCCTCAAAGGAACCATGGGTCGCAAGTCAACTGTTCTCTTAAAAAACGATGTTAAAGTTCCATTTAACTTCTAGGATAATTTCACTGTTACAATGTGTTTATTTTCGCATGTTTCCAAAGTAAATAGATAGCAGGGGCACAGTTGGATTACTATCGCACGTAAACGCCGCAGTAATGATCAGTATTTTAGTGTCTTGTTGATATTCAGATACGATGGTTCGCTACTGTAATATTCGAAGCATGCTTCGTTCTATTGATGAAGCAGGAGGAAGTAAGTAAGCGGCGCGCGAACGTCACAACATGGCGGCGATAAGCTGCCAAAAACACTGCAAATCGCTCTAGTTTAAACACTTATAACTTTTGAACCATTGATCCTCCAAAATCGAAACATGGATTTCTCATATCTTCTCGTCCAAATCTACTGGATAGCATAGGGAAAAGGCAAACATTTATGGGAGAAAGGCAAATATTTCTGGTTACGCCAGGAAAAGAACAGCCTCTCACTACAGAGTCTGTCCGGAAAGTAATGCGACCACATTTTTAAAAAAAATTGATTGAACATATGAGTACAAACCTTTAAAATTCTTCAAAGTAGGACTCTTGGGCGTCGACAAATTTTTTCCAGCGCGATTTCCATGCTTCATATGCTCCCTAGAAGGCGTTTTCTGGAACCTCTGAATATCAACAAGACACTAAAAGACTGGTCATTACCGCGGCGTTTACGATAGTAATCCAACTGTGCCCCTGGGAAACACGCGAAAATAAACTCATTATGACAGTGAAATTATTCTAGAAGTGAAATGGAACTTTAACATCGTTTTTTAAGAGAACAGTTGACTTGAGACCCATGGTTCCTTTGAGACTTTTGTTCCTCGCGATGAGTACCATAGGACAAATGCAATAGGACAAAATTTTCACCTTGATTTTCAAGGTCAAGGTCAATTTTGCGATCATTTTTTTAACAGATCTTCACTGATCCAAAGGTGCAGAATCTATACACCTGTACAGGAGTCTATAAATATTCACATAGAGCACGGTATAAATTTTCTGTTTCCTCTACGAAATTATTGCAGGCAAAGAAGTTGTAATGATTGTAGTAAGGGAAACCATGTGGTAAGGGGTTAAATCCGGCTATAAGCTCGAGACCTAACGTGCCAATCGGAGAAAACAGTTCTGCATGCTCGCCATAACATCGCATAGATCGGATTTGCATGGAGGCCGTGTTATCGTAATACGTCGGTGAAATGCAGCATGCTCCGCTGAGAAAAATCTCGTCCCCTCGGTCCGTTGTGTATATGGGAGACGCATTTCTTCGTTCACCGAACGCGTCAAGAATTCACGCAGCAACGGAGAGTAGAAATAGTTGGCAAGTGGTCGGTCAGCGTCCACGGAACTGGTACAGAATGTCGTGGGCGAGATGTCACGAGGCCATGACAATGGCCGTTCCGTAAAATACCTACCCCCCCCCCCCCCCGGTATATATACAATTTATTACGATTCGAAATGTTTCGCAATTTCGATAATCTTCAATAACATCGTGATCTGAAATAGACACGCACCAACAATCGTGTTTTATTGAAATCACAACGAAACTGAATTTTGGATTTTGACCCCCTAGGGTGAATGTTGTTCGCCAAATTATGGTAAATTGGACAGATTAACTGAAACGTAAGTATCAACATTCGTCTGAGTTGAACTATAATTTCTAAATAAAGCTTTAATTTTAGTAAATATATGTACGTTTATAGTAAACTAAATATACTGTAAAAAAGTTTTTTACAGTAACATGATTTTTAACAGTAACATTAGACGAATAAAACTTATATATCGAAGTAAGCACCATGCATTACGATCAATATACTTTGTCAACAAATTATATACAAGATTATTAAAATATTATGAAGCATTTATAATAAAATGCAAAATAAAAATTTTCTGGAACGATTGTAAGAAGCAACAATTAGATGAAAATGAATATCTTCTTTTAATAGTTTTCATAATCTCATAATCACTTTTCATAATCAGTATTTAGTAAAATTACAATTTTATGTATTAGGTGTAGAAATTAATTCGGTGTCTTCTTAAAACAAATTTAGTATTTATTTATAATGTAATCATACATCTGTTATTTTTCGAAATAGTCTCCATTATCTTCCATGACTTTAGTCCATCTTTCAGGCAACTGTCGAATTCCTTGACGGAAAAAAGATGGCGGTTTTGATCTAATGAATTCGTCAATACCTTTTTGCACCTCTTCCAATGTTTGGAAATTTGTATCTGCTAAATGATCTGGAGTTATCGGAATAAATGAAACCCGATGGAGTCAGGTCAGGAGAGTAAGCCGCATGTGGGAGGATTTCCCATCCCAAAGAACAAATGACATCCTTTGTTGCTTTCGCATCGTTGTTCTCTGTTCTCAAAACTGAGCTTGTGCGGTACCCACTGACTTTGTTGCTGGATCAGTCCTAACTTATTCAGTCGATGGGAAATTGTTTTTTTTGGCACCCCAAGTTGCTAGCTCGTGTTATGTTTGTGCGCAATTTTCAGACTTCTTCGTCTTCAACTGCTCAAGTTCTTCGTCTTCAAATTTTCTTGGATGTCCGGTACGTTCTCAATCAGAAAGATCAAAGTCGCCGCTTCGAAATCTTTGATCAAATCATTTCAGCGGCTTCGGAAGCATTTTTCTTTCATTGAAAGGCAAACAGTGTACAGTGCCGTGAGTCTTGTCAGACGCCGCCATCCTTACTAATAGGTTTTGTTTTGACTAGATCTCAAATGTTTCATAACTGTAAGTGTTGGTACTTAAACGTTACAGAATGGCGGGCGATTAATGCCATTCAAACCAGAGTTATAAATAATTTAATATCAAGGCACCGAATTAATTTCTACACCTAATAAAAACAAATTATCTTTTACCTTAGATAGAAGCAATAAATTATCATTTGATTGTTGCATTCATAAATTGTGAGTGAATTGACCGAATAGATGTTGATATTGAAAATAAATTAAAATAAGGGAGAAAGCAAAAGAGTAAAAATGAAATTATTTAGATAGAATAAACTGTAATAACTATCTCACAGATCTTGTTAAAACTTCATTAATTGTATTTAGAATCTTGAAATTCACGAAAATTTCCAAAAGAGAGTTCCGAATTCCGCGAAATAAATTGATTATTAATTCAGGAACTCTCGAATCTCGAGAAAGTAGGCAACACTGTCACGATACTACAAAAGTAATAAAAAACTATACTTAAACATACTTACCAGATTTAAACGTTATTAACAATTTGTGTGGATATTTTTCTCGAGCTGTTTATACAGACAATAAATAATTTCAAAACATTATCGAACTGCAACAGCGGCTGAAAGAAAATGTAATGACAAATGTATTTGATGATTTTTGATGATTTCTTTATAAATATTTTCTAGCTTTTCCGAAATCTATGTCAGTCTCTTTATTCAACCTGATAGAAACAGTTTCAGCTATGAAAGAGTGACATGTTTAATGACAAGTTTGCTACATTGGGTCAAAATGGACCCAAGATCCGTTTCGAAGACAGTTAAAAAAATGTAGAAGAAATTTCGACAGAAAGATTTGTAAAAATTTGTCAGCACTGTAATACTAAACTGTTCAATGAATATTAATCTTATTAAAAACTAGTTATACTTGTGTATTCCTACAATTATAATGGGCTATTTGTCCGAATATGCTAAGTATATTTATACTTATGGACGACAGTGTACATGAGAATTTGCAATCTGTTTGTCTAGGAGCGTATAGACACGTATTTATACAAGAATGGCAAGCGAAATATTAATGTTATAGTCCATCATATTTCAACACATCCGACTATCTAATTTAAATAATTCAACCTTTAAATAACAAACGATTTAATATTCACAGAGTTGTCAACATTTTCATATTTTGTACAATATTCAACACTCGTGGCGATTGTATAGAGTCCCGTAGTCCGAGAGTACGTTCATGTCAGATCTGCGATTGAAACTATAAGAGCGTCGAACAGAGCGACGATAAAAATTGTTCAAAAATATCTCTGTATGGTTTGTAACATGTTTATATAGGGAAGCTGCAATAGCACAGTTTCAGTCGTTTATAGTTTCATAGAGATGAACCACTGGAACATGAGTGGTTCTGAAGAACAATTATTATTATTTTCAAGTGAACATTGTGTGCACCCTATTGAAGCTAAACGATATCAATTTGGAGTGTTTCAGCATTTAATTTTCGTCCCACAACTTGTCCTAAATTAATGTTCTCACATGTGTCCCCACTCTACCTTCCCCTTCAATGACGCTATTCAAACTCCCGCCTCGGCCCAGTCACGTGACGCGTTTCGTCTCTGTCGTGCAGAGGGGAACTTGTTCCCCTCAATTCGTGCTCCCTCCCCTCATCTGGCGATACTGCTCCAAGTACCCTCATGGCACTTAGTTCTAGAATCGCCAGATTAAGACTTGTCTCCCCACTCTACCCAATGTCGCGAGATCGGGGAAATCGAGGGGAATACAGTTTACCTCCTCTCTGATAACCAGATTAATACGTGACATGTTACGCGTGCGCGACGGGGACGCAACACGAATTCAGTGGCGCGCGGCACGTCGCGTGACCAGTCTACGGTCTTGGGCGAGGGATGTTGGAGTATGCCCATGGTGGTGGAATGGGATAGTGGAAGGGGAGAAGGGAAAATCTACGATGCTATTCCCCACGCTTCCACCGCGGCCCAGTCAGGTGACGCGTTTCGTCTCTGTCGCGCAGAGAGAGGGAAACTTGTTCCCCTCAATTCGTGCTCCCTCCCCTCATCTGGCGATACTGCTCCAAGTACCCTCACGGCACTTACTTCTAGAATCGCCAGATTAAGACTTGTCTCCCCACTCTACCCAATGTCGCGAGATCGGGGAAATCGAGGGGAATACAGTTTACCTCCTCTCTGATAACCAGATTAATACGTGACATGTTATGCGTGCGCGACGGGGACGCAACACGAATTCAGTGGCGCGCGGCACGTCGCGTGACCAGTCTACGGTCTTGGGCGAGGGATGTTGGAGTATGCCCATGGTGGTGGAATGGGATAGTGGAAGGGGAGAAGGCGGAGTGGGAAAATCTACGATGCTATTCCCCACGCTTCCACCGCGGCTCGGTCATGTGACGCGTTTCGTCTCTGTCGTGCATGTGTCCGGTACTGACAGAGAGCAGGTAAGTTTTTTCCCTCAATTACTGCTCCTAACCCCTCATCTGACATATAAAATAGTTGATAGCAGGGGAACCTTTTCACTGGTAGTGGGAGTCGTGAAGCGACAGCGTGGAAAAAGTTATTCCCTGCCTGAACTGAAGCTTGGTGTGGGAAATTGTTACAAATTGAAAGGGTTCTAGAAACATTGAAAAATTCTTTTCGTGACTGGATCTACCACAAGTTTGAAACTTGATGTACGATTTTGTTTAATGTTATTCCAGAAATCTGGAATACGTCTGGTTGTGTAAATGCTTCTTCATTTATAGTTCAGAATTCAGAATTCAGAAAGACAAAATGAAAATTTATTATACAGGTTGTATCAAAATTCCTTCAACATCCGGAAAAAAAATGGGAGGTTCCTAAGATCATTTGAAGCGACATTTCCCTTTGCAAAAATGGCATCCGCGGCTTTGTTAAGGAGTTATTAACGAAAAACACAGATCAATTAGGGTGCGCTCATATAGGGGCGCCGGCACCGGGCGCCGGAGCCAAAAGTCATAAATTTCGAGCGCGGGTTGACGGCTCCCTGCTGTGCGAACACGGGAAAAAGGTTTCCATGGGCTCCCCACTCCTTTAGGCGAACTATCGATAGCTCTCCTTTAAGACATCATTGAAATAGGGGCAACGTTCCTGCCACTTGGTGGTGATTCTTCTTAAACAATAATGTAAAATAATTATTAGAACATCTTTCTAATTCGATTTGAAATTCAGTTTTTCCCCCATTATTTGCAACAACGTGTTGCCATCTTTTTTAGGTAACCTGACAATTCCTGTGTGTACATATTATTACACGGTTGCAACATTCCCATCAACGAAACTTTTAACTTCCGGTGATACCTTATTCCTTTATTTTTATCATCGGAAGTAAAGAAATTCGGCGATGAGAAGTATAAGTTAAAAAGGTTAAATACCTCCCTTGCTTCCTGTGTAATTACATTAACGAAATCTCCCTGTTTCCGATATTATGGTGCGCGTGGTAATAATGAAGGTAGAAGGCGTTGTACCGTTCGTCCGTTAGCTTAAGCTTTAGGCCCATCAGTTTTATGACAGGTATGGACCGGTACTGGGCTACTCTAAAAACGAGGCTATTGTAAAAATAAGTCCCTTCGACGAGCATGAATTTCTTTATGACCATCGTCCGACGTAAACACGAAGGAAAACACGTGGTCAACACGTGGCGGAAGGAACTTCCTCATACTAAATTATAATGTATCAACTCAGAATCCATAACAATAGAGTGCAACGTTGCCCGAAAAGTCGTGGTGTGTCGCCCGCAGGAACGTTGCCCCTATTTCCATGATGTCTTAGAGGAGAGCTATCGATAGTTTGCCTAAAGGAGTGGGGAGCCCATGGAAATCTTTTTCCCGTGTTCGCACAGCAGGGAGCCGTCAACCCGCGCTCGAAATTTATGATTATTGGCTACGGCGCCCGTGTATGAGCGCACCCTTAGAGCGCGGCTACAGCGAATGGAGTCCGACTCGGCGACAGATCCTGCTTAGCGTGGCGTCGCCATTGGCCGAGCCAGAATCAATCCACTGTAGGCGCGCTCTGATTGGTCCATGTGTTTTTCGTTAATAACTTCTAAACAAAGCCGCGGGCGTCATTTTTGCAAAGGAAAATATCGCTTCAAATGATCTCAGGAACCTCCCATTTTTCCGGATTGAAGGAATTTTGAGACTCCCTGTATAGTAGTAATTAGAGCGATTCTTATAAAACCCTTTTTCAGCACAATTATCATAAATGACCGTCGCCTAATAGTTCGCATACAATGTCTTAAATTCATTTTCGCAACTCTCTGCAAACTCTGCTGTATGTTCCCAAAACCTTATCAGTATCATTGGTCATCTAGTAAGCGTAGTTTCGCTCTCTGTTTCCCTAAACGTTCATCGCAGCTCCGACATAAACATACCCTAAGCCTTATAAAAAGTACGAGCTACGTATTAGCGATGCATACAGTGAAGAGCAAAATTGAACCAATGATATCATTTTTTCAGAAGCTCATTGTCTACGCATTATTTACATATTTATTAAGACAGTATCTGTTAGAATTCAAGAAGCGTGTATTTGTAGATTTATTTCAACTTAAGAAACAATTCATATTTTCATTCCGTTCTACGTAATTTATTATTAGGTTTTAACATAAATTCATTCGATTACAAATATAAGTATGTTCTAATTTTAACGATTTCGTTATGACATACAGTATTTTATCCATAAATGCCCCAAAAGTCTGGCCTGTAAATGTCCCATATCTATCCCCACTACTGCGGGGTATACCTCTTTGAGGGGCCATGAAACTCGAGAGGCCTCGGTCGCCGAGAAGTATGATATCATGCGGCTCGAGTATATCGGTGAGATCACACTAATACGAATTTCTAACTTCTTTATTTTTCATTATTTTTTTATGGGACTTCGAAAAACGTATTCGTGGCATTTTTCTAATGCAAAATCATA
>CM052251.1:1384923-1429737 GCA_028455795.1 Lasioglossum marginatum | reverse complement strand
CAAAATCATACCAAATATGATATAATTCCGATGATATTTACTTGTACTAGGCGATTAAAGTAAATATCATTTACAAGTAAATATCATCGGAATTATATCATATTTGGTATGATTTTGCATTAGAAAAATGCCACTAATACGTTTTTCGAAGTCTCATAAAAAAATAATGAAAAATAAAGAAGTTAGAAATTCAGATTAATTATGTTTACACTTCTCGGCGACCGAGCTTCTCGAGCCCGGCTGTCCTTATCTACGTTCGGCAAAAGTCAAAGAATACTATCCCTGGCGCATAAATGTCCCTCGGCAGACCCGTGCTGGGGACTTATATCGATAAAACACTGTATTGCGAATACAGATAACTGTGATTAAATAAACCTGATTATAGTCGACGATTTTATTATTGCAATTCTCTAGTTTGTTAAGTAATGACACTGCTTTCAGAACAAGACCAGGATCACATATCAAAAACAAGAATGGTTAGATCGTAACCATTTGAGGGAACAAGATCGAGCCGAAAACAAAACATTAAACTAGTAAGTAACTTCACAAAATGTAAATATGAATCGTTTCCTAAGCTCGAATAAATGTAGAATCAAATACTTCTCGAGATTTAGTGACACTGTCTTAATAAACATATGAAATATAATATTATAAAGAAAATGGTTTGATTGGTTCAGTTCCGCCACGGCCGTTTCTAGTACAGGCCGGAACATGTGACGTGGCAACACCGCATACAGACAGAACATCAGTATGTCCGTTCATAAGAAAAGTGACGCAACTCAAAATATATTTCTAAAAAAGTATAATAATAAATATATAAATTGCGGTGTGCTTTATAACTAATGTACATGACGATTAACCCAGTATCTGAATAACAGCAAACTATTTTACATTTTTAAGTTGGCGATATACAATAAAAAAAATTGGCAATCCTAGGTAATTTAGAGGAAAGCACGAAAGAGGGGTTGGTAGTTGGTAGCAGAAGCAGGCAACTCAATCACTGGCATATGTATAGAAACGCCGGGCAGAACTTTTACTCAGGGGACCAAAAATTTTCAACTTTTCTTTTTAATATTATACAATTCGACGAAAAAATGATAAAACTTTAAGTTCTAGTGCGCCAAATCCAAGTTTCAGTGTGCGGAGTTCGCTCGTCTAAAAGTTATACACGAGTAAACTTGCTCGATCTCAAGCGCGTTTGAGAGGTTAGAACGCTGCCATATTAGTTTCCAGACGCAAGAGCGGGTATGGTGTAGTGAGCGGATTCGCTAAGTCTGGGTTAAGTCTGAGTTAGGCTAGGATTCCTCGCACCAGAATTTAAGGTTTTATCATTTTTTGGTCGTATTATATAATATTATATTCAGAAAAGTTGAAAATTTTTGGTCCCCTGAGTGAAAGCTTAACCGGTGGCCATGATATAACGCGGCCGACTTCAAGTGTCACTTCAAATTAGACTGAGACAGCGTTGCCAAATTTCCCATGTTCCGGTCTGTACTAGATTCCGGCCGTGATTCCGCGCATCACTGTAGAAGCTGGATCTGATACGGGTGTAAAAATGAAAGCCCAAGATACGTTTGAAATGATATGAATATATTATATTTCCGTAAGAAATTCGCATAAATATGCATAGCGTATTAATCGTCCGTTCATATGAAGTAAGATGTGTGTACACATAATGATATTAGATTACTTAAGATAAAATTATTGTTTACGACGTAATGAACGATTCAGAGAGTTTTCCATAAATATAGCAGATAAGAAATCGCGCGCGGCGTTCGACGCGTAACATCGATTATTCAACAATGTCGGAACAACGACGAGGCGGAGGTACATACATACGATCACGGACCACGGTTTTTCGTATATCCGTATGCGCGCGTTTTGCATTTCTTTCGGGTACGCCTGCATTCGATAAAGTTGGCCTGCCATAGTTTTCGCTGGTCGATCGACAGAGTTCCGACGCGACGTGTCGAACCGATACGATTTTATATACGGTGTCCGATTATCTTTTCTTGTTCCCGGCTTGAGATCACGGAGATACCTGCGACAAAAGGTGATGATCATCGGTCCGCTCTCGCTCTCATTTTCTCTCTCGCTCGTTTCGAGAGCGGGAGAAGGAACACAAGGTGGAAACGGTGCGACGTGAAAGTTTAACCAATTAATGACGATACACGAGAATGAAACCTTTTTTTCGCACGTCTGTCCCGCCGAAGCGATCCCAAACCCGGGCGCGGACGGCTTCGAGGCTCGCTCTCGGGATTCGCAGCTTCGAGGCTAGAAGAAACGAACGAACAAATGTTTCCTCATGGCTGTACACACGGAATGGGAGAGTTCCAATGATCAGGTGATCGCGAACAATTGTTAGATTCCCGAATCAGTTGCTCCAGGCTTGATTAAACGTCGCTTTCTTCGCCGACCTTCCTGTTCCCTTGCTGTCTTGTTCCTATTTCGGAGCAATCCCCAGAGTCCCTTCTTCCTCCTCTCATCATTTTGGTTCGAACTCGTCGTTAACACAGCTCCTTCTAATACTGTCCCCTTGATTCCCCGGTGTCCTCATCCTCCTCATCATTCTCCTTGCTATTACGCGGTTTCTTGCTGTTCGGTTTGCCCGTTGTCTTCGAACACGGCTGAACGACCCGCCTTCATCGTCAGATGTTGCGCCCTTCCTTCCTTCCTCTTCCGTTCCCACACTCCCCGTTCATCTTCCTCGCGATTACATAATTATGCATTTGCCTTTCTCGGCCCAGGGATTGTTCTTCTTGTCAGGCGCGTGTATCAGCGGGTCAATCTTCTCGTTCTCTTCGACGTAGTCCCTCATCCTGGAAAACAGAAGACCACCGGTCACATTCGGTTAAACGCTCGGGATTTATTGGACCCTTCAGGGACGACGACTGCGACTGCGACGTCTGTCATAAATTTTTAGACGCGGTACACTTCCAACAATTGTTGATTGCCTTCCAGATTTTGAGGATATCCGGTGAGCAATTTGGTCTTGATTTGATATGAATATGGGATCAAACTTTGTCGCCAAATACCGACTCATCTGTTTCCGCATTAGGTTCGGTATTTGGCGACAAAGTTTGGTCGGCAGATTCAGAGCAAATAAGGACCAAATCCAGTTCCAAGCATGTCTTGGCGCCAAAATGGCCGCCTGACATTTGGCCTAAAGACATTTAGTCTTGCTAACTGCGTTACTCTTCAAAATTCTTAAAAATGTATTCTATTGGAACATTATATCTTAGGATCTGTATAATGAAAGCTCTATAGAAACATGTTATTTTAGAACGTTTAATTAAAAAAGGTGTCGTAAGAGAAACACGAGACAGAGAACGACACCAATCATGATTTAATATCATTAATATACCGAATGTTTCAAATATACTTCCTTGAAAGGGGTGATTCCTCAGGTCACTTCCAAGTAGCTTTTCCCTTTGCGAAAGTGATCTCCACGGCCTCGTTCAGGAGTTATTAATGAAAAAAGCTGACGAATCACAGCGCGGCTACTGCGGACTGAGCACTGGCTGTGCACTGATTGGTCTCTGTTTTTCGTTAAATATCTCAGTAACAAAGCTGCGGAGAACATTTTCGCAAAGGAAAAAGTTACATCAAATCAACTCAGAAATCATCCCTTTCAAGGAAATACATTTTTGGGAAATCCTGTGTATTGTAATATTATTTATTGAAGAGTATTCAATACTCATGACAATGATTGAGAAGTCTGTTAATACTGTTGAACAAAATGTCTGGTTCCTCCTACATAAAATTTTTATTTTCATATGTTATCATATTCAGTTTTATTTAAACTGAAACTTTTCCTTATTTGTTCTCATTGGAGCTTGTACTATAAAAACGTATTTTCAGAAAATTTCATGTTCGTCGGTTTAAATAGACTCCATTAAAAACTCTTGTGAATCGTATTTCTTTAAAATGTGGTACTAGAAACGAAACATAATTTGTTGGTTTAAAGTGTAAAACAAATACGATTGAGATATTTATTGTCCTAGGATCTTTTATGCAACTATTTCTGAGGATTACAGAAGATATTCTCTATTACTATTAGCATTATTGATTTGGTAACGTCTTTCCGCTATCTTTTGTACGCTGTCGTGATATTTAAAAACATGTCAAGTATAAACTTAGAAATTCATTGAAAACATGTTTTTACATCGTTAACTGGTTTAAAACGTGAGACTGTTACATGATCTTGTAGCAACTTGAATGGTTACATATCATTGAACAGTTGAAAAGTAGGAGAAATGCAATAATATTTTTCATATATAAAATTACGTTCCCTTACAAAAATCAATATGTAATATTATTATATAATATTTCAGTAGTAGTTGCTGAAAACTTGAGCTAGAGGAACGTGGCAGCCATTTTATCAAATATTGAATTTTACATTAAGCTAGACGAAACAAGCTAGCTCTTCCTGAGGTCAATTTTTACAGCAATTTGAACTCAAACGTATCATTTTTTAACTAAATTCTCAGCTTCTCGAAATAGAAAAAATGGACGAATCAAAAATTCGCTTGATCAAGGTCAGTTTACAAAGTTTGGTGCCAAATTCGTATAAAATCAAGAGAAAATTGCTTACTGGGTTATAAGTTCGAACAGAATTTTTTAAAACCGTAAGATTCACTTGGTTTCTCATCTAACACAGTCAAGCGTGTTAATTCTTGGAAATATACCGCAAATTCCTGCGGTAAAAGTAACGAGAACGGTTCCAAAGTCGCCCGAGAGGTCCAGAACTAGTGATTTAAATCCGAAACGAATGATCAAATCGTTGGAAATCGCTTTCGCGGAGCGTAGGATTGCTCTGAATATAACAAGGTTGCAGCGATGCAAAGAAAATCGCGGGGAATCGAATAAGGAATAGTTGGCCGTTGCGAACAGCTCGGTGAAAGGGACTCGGCCCTCCTCGAGCCGATTTTGCGTTCAAGGAGAGCTCTGTGTTCCACAGGAACGCGCGCCTGTCTTATTACACACAGCTAATTTTTCGTATTTTCTCGCTGCACGTTTCCGAAGACAGATACAGAGACTCCCATAACTGATCACTAAACTGCGGATTTTATATAGTATTATTTATTGTATAGATATTACATAATATTATTTCCATCTTGTTGATATGTATTATTAAACGTAGAATGACAATTTTATATGCCTCGTATTTTTTACAATTGATGCAGACAATTTTTAGTTTGCATAAATATCAGAACAACTTTTTTACAAATGTACCTGTCGACTTCAATTTTTCTGTAAAGATAGAAGGATTAGTTTATAGTAGATAAAGCGTAACGAACATTTTGGAAAAATTGCGTTTATAAGAAATGATAAAATTCGATGTTTACAACGTTTTTATTTGGGTCTGTATTGAAAATTTAACAAATGCGTTTTGCAGACTCAAATAAGTTATGTACATGAACATTTCATCAAAATTAATTATAAATAGATTGCGGATCTTTATGCAAAATAAAAAATGTTCACATTGATTGCAGGACACAGAAGCCAAATAAAAATTGTATTCTTCTTTTAATTATCTTGTTAAACTGAAACTAATACGTTCATGTCTTTAAATGTTTTTAACATGTCCACTGCTTTAAATTGTACATGCCTATTTTTGTCATAAATGCATACAATCCATAGTCTAATTATAAACTATCAAAAGCGGTGAAAAGTGCATTTTTTTTATTTCCATAAAAATGTGCAGTCTCATTATTATTATAAATGATACTGGTCTAGAGATTTCTCGAGCTGTTTTATTATATTTTTATCAAGTTTGTTCAAAGTTTCTGCAATTTTTAATTACTGTACATTGTGCACTGATTTGCAAAAATTTGTCGATGCAGTCTACGTATAATTGATGCAGATAATTTTCACTATACATAAAGATCCACAGAATATTAATAATACACACTGTTGTTTTATTGAGGTTATGCTCGAGTATGGTATGCATTTAGAAATTCTATAGATACAACGAAAATTGATAAATCTCAAAATAAAATCAACGATTTTAAAGCGCTAATTGCTTTTTAATTGCGCTTTATAAATACTGGTCACACCGCCGGCAAGAAATGTCTCACGATCTAGTTAGACAACTCACAATTTACCAGAAAATGTGAGAAAATTGTAGGCTTTCACTTATCGCTTTATATTAGACACGAATGTGAGTTAACGACCGCCTACTGTTAACTGTTTCTCCTGCGATTTTCGTTGCTCGTAATTGCATTAAACTTTTTAATGAATTGGAATAACGTCGCGAATATTCTAATTTTTTAGATTTCGAAGATATATCTCTCTAGAATGGTCTTAACGATTCTGTTACCTGCTAGCTAGAAATTTGACTTCACTTAATTAGATTATAATTGTATGCTTTTTTGTGTAACACATATAGCAGATGGAATCGTGAACAGAGTGTTTTTTTTTAACATATTACATATTCTTTCTAAAACACACAATTTGCAGTAATAACATCGTAAAAGTTTTATTATTTTAGATTTTGAGGATATAACTCGCAAAAATTGCTCGCATTTAATTTAGTTTTAATGACTGTGTTATCTATTAACTAGAAATTTAACTTAACTTAATTGGGTTATAACTGTACGCCTTTATGAAGATAGCAAATTGAATTGTGAGCAATAAGATATAAGAGATTCTTTAAATAATTTAACGCAAGGTTTATATTCATTCACATCAGCAATTTTTAGAATGTTTTCGGGAATTTAGTGTTCGAATACTTCTTGGATCTTCTGTATGTAAGTACTTTCTATGATAGTAAGTGTGGAGTGTTTTGAAACAACATTTTGTACTGTATTGGGTTGTGTAATAAATTCCCGGGTTTTTTGTATTTTATCTTTTTCCCGCAATTTTGTGTTTTGTTAGGTAAAGTATATATATGCATTCGCAAGTCTTTTTCTTGCTCTACAAACCGATCTGCTTCAATTTTTCGAATTAATTAATTTTAATCAATTTTCAGGCTTTTTCAATGGAAGTTCCAGGAGGCAAAAGAATTTATTTTCGACATCTGCTCGACATCTCACTCAAGTTGTGTGGCACACAAGCTCCAAGGTTTTGAGTAAAGCCCATGGAGATGGACTGTGCCTTCAAGATCCATCGTTAACCATCTTCACTCCGAAATAATAAACTCACTTCATAATGAGTCACTTCAATTTGTTGACATAATGTTGTGCTTAATGCAGTATTTTTGATTTTACTTATTATTATTTATTCATTCTAATATAATTAACAAAATACACAGCTCAATTGAATAACACAATGTTAATTAATATCAATTACAAATTTTCTATTACAACACTTTAGTTGCGAAATAAACATAGGTTCATTATGTATTTTTACATAAAAATTAAAAAAAAAAGAAAATAAAAAATATTCAGTACTTAGTTGAACCTGCTTTGTGTATTATAATTTCAAATATTCTGCGTGGAATTGATTGAATTAATTTTTGTAATGTTTCTAATTTAATTTCGGTGCACGTCTCTCTAATCCCATTTTTCAATTCTGAAACGATGCTATACTGTTTTCCATTGTCATATACCTTTCGTGCTAATATTCCCCAATCGAATTTAAGTCCGGACTCCTTGATGGCCAGGGTAAAACTTCAACTTTCACCCTCTCAAAGTAGTTTTTAATTGTTTTTGCACGATGTATTGCTGCATTATCGTGTTGGAATATTAAATTAGGTTCGCCAATCTTGTCGCCATATTCATCCAGTACGTATTCCGATAGTTCCTGATATTTTTCAGCATTGGCTTTTGGAGGGAACCACATTATTGGAGTCTTACCGTTCCAGCCAAATGCAGTCCAAATCATTACACATCCTCCCCCATGGACTCTTCTCATTTTTACATTTTTTTTATCACTCAGATCGTGCCAGTAATATTAAAACCCATCTGGTCTGTCCAAATTAAATTTTTTTTCATCAGGAAAAATCACCGTCTTTCACTTTTCGGTCCATGACATATGATATTCTGCAAACTTTAATTTCTCCTCCTTGTGGAATTTAGTAAACGGAGATTTTATCGCTTTTTTAGAATATTTAAGTGCCCCACTCGATCTCAGAATTCGCTATACACATCGAACACCAACTGGCAAGTCTAATTCCATTTTTATTTTAGAGGCATTAAGCATATTTTGCCGTGCTTCTCGAAAAATCTGTCCCTATATGTTAATTTTTTTGGATGACCTGCAGATTTTTTACTGCCGTATTTTTCTTGTAATTTTAAAGAATCTTTTATGACATTTAATGACCTTTTCAATCTTCTTGCAATTTCTGTGGAGACTCAGGGAGACTCATATTGTGGAAAGCAATAATTTGGCCCTTTTCGTTATCATTTAACAATTTCCCCGTGTTATTATGCTTTAATACTATTAGACGAACATAAAATATTTTTTATAATTTTTAAACTTTATAAATCTGAGTTTCCTCCCATACAAAAACGTTCAAAAAATTGCACTGTCAATAGTAATTTTTAAATATTTCTCCGTGAACCTAAGATTATTTCGTATCTTGTACTCGATAATTTTCAAAGTATTTTTGAAACGGGTATGTCTTTACACTAATACTATTGATAGTCGACCGACTGCTCACACAATGTGTAGAATACATTCTTGTGAAATAAAAACAAATGCCACAGTACACTTCCGAAAACGAAAATAAAAGTAGAAGCAGTAAACCAGCCGACGCGGCTGGTGAACCTATTATTTCGACCACTGTATAACGTTTTTCTAGCACGTAGCGGCCAACTAAAACGCATCTGTGTCCAACTTCGAAATTGTTGCTTTTTGAGTTGTGTCGAAAAAGCGTAGAAATTCGAGCAGAATTTTATAAAAAAGAAACACTGTTTATTACGATCTCCGAGTTCGAATTTTGTACCGAGCGTCCGCGAACGTCGCGTCGCGACACCATGGCACGTGGGGAAGAAAGCGATATTTTACGAAGTGTATCCATAAATAGGAGGCCAGTGGAAAAGTCGCAGGTGATAAATGTGAAAGGTCGGATATTGCAGTCGGTTCTTAAGGTTATTTATCTGGAAAGGAACTTATCTCGTTAACTTCGGGCCTGTGTAACCCAGGTTAGAGTCGGTAAAAACGTCCGGCGATATCGTTTCTATTTAACGAAGATTTCTCGGCAAAGGGAAAACGCGAGGAGACGATACGAGTCGAGTTAGAGTCAAGTCGAGGGGACAGTAGCGCCGGCGAAAGATTAGTTTGATCGGAAAGAGGGGAAAAAATGGGAGGTACCTTTCACTCTGGCACTCTCCAAGTAGTCGACCGCGGAAACTTTTTGCTTTCGGGGTACGATTCGCCTCGAAAACCGCAGACCGGGATAACTTCGCTGGCTGAACGACGCAGTTCCGCGTTGTTCCGCAACCGGGAACACCATCGAACTTCCCATGTGTTATTAAACTTCATTACCGATGCATCATCGCGATAGATTCCACCTAAACGCGGATTCCGTTTTAATACCGGTCGGAGCACCAATCTAGATAAAGATCCCTTTTCTTTCGCCGCCCGTACCTCGAATTACCACTTCCTAACACGTCCTACCTATCAGATGAACATTGTTTCGTTCGATGTTTGTTTTTTTCATTGCTATGAGACAAGGTTGTAAATGTACCTGTTACTGCAGGTGCACGTTTTACTGTATTTTTCCCAATGAGATTAAAATACGTAGAAATAAATGCTTTGCCCTGAATAAATTTGTACAATTCAATTAGAATGTATTCTCTTCGGCGAGGCAAACAAAATTGTCAATAATTCTCATATTTTTATAATCTCAAGATTTGGAAAAACATTCTGCATGAAAGGTAAAAACGTTATTTGAATAAAAAGAATTAATTTTTTTTTTAAAATACCACGTTTTTAAGACGGACTGAAAAGTATAAAATAATTTTTCCTAGCCCCATTCCCAGTCCTGAAAATTTGTGATTATGAATTTTTAATAGTTATGAAAATACTTGTAAGATTTAAAACGAAAAACGTGGGGCGCATGCAATAGATAATTGATGCATGAATAGTTCACCTAAGCAGTGCCGGAACTAGGGCGTGGCGAAGGTGGCACCTGCCACGGGCGCAACGGTCGTAGGGGCGCAACGGTCGTAGGGGCGCAACGCACGTAGGTCTCGTGGGGGCGCTACGCCAAATTTTTTAGGTTGTTGCCACAGGCGCCGAAGCGGCTAGTTCCGGCTCTGCACCTAAGTCACTAACAATTTTATTGCACTGCAATAGATATGAACTGTTGTGTGAGTTTTCTCAACGGCAGCTACTCTCTACACTCCTTGCTATTATCTTGCGCCCCATGTTTTTCGTTTTAAATCTAACAAGTGTTTTCATAGCTATTAAAAATTCACAATCACAAATTTTCAAGACTATCTGTATGGGGTTAGGAATCTGAGTGGGGCTAGGAAAAATTATTTTATACTTTTTAGTCCGTCTTAAAAACGTGGTACAGTGTTTTATCGATATAAGTCTCCAGCACGGGTCTGCCGAGGGACATTTATGCGCCAGGGACGAGCTCGAGAAGCTCGATCGCCGAGAAGTGTAAACATAACTAATCTGAATTTCTAACTTCTTTATTTTTCATTATTTTTTTATGGGATTTCGAAAAACGTGGCATTTTTCTAATGCAAAATCATACCAAATATGATATAATTCCGATGATATTTACTTGTAACAGGCGATTAAAGTAAATATCATTTACAAGTAAATATCATCGGAATTATATCATATTTGGTATGATTTTGCATTAGAAAAATGCCACGAATACGTTTTTCGAAGTCCCATAAAAAAATAATGAAAGATAAAGAAGTTAGAAATTCGGATTAGTGTGATCTCACCGATATAATCGAGCCGCATGATATCATACTTCTCGGCGACCGAGGCCTCTCGAGTTTCATGGTCCCTCAGGGGGGTATACCCCGCAGTAGTGGGGATAGATATGGGACATTTACAGGCCAGACTTTTGGGACATTTGTGGATAAAATACTGTATATTTTAAAAAAAATTTATTTTTTTTATTTAAATCATTATTTTATTTTATTTATCTTTATTTATCTCCTAAACACAGTTTTTTTATATTTCTTCTCTAGCTCATCGGGAAGTTAGTTTAAAATCAATTGCAAAATTTGTACGGGAAACGTGGTAAACAGACAAACAGACAGACAGACAGACTAATAAAAACGTGGTAATAAGACCATTTTTCTACTATCTCGATCACCAAAGGTTCTTCACATGATCGTTCATTCTTTATATTGCCTTAAATTGTATACGGGAAAGTTTTATTATTGTTTAGATACCTAGTTCGATATAATAAAAATATAGAAAGAAACTTACCTTGCCTTTTCAATAAAAAAAAAAGTTAAGCCCTCAGCATTACGTACATTAAAGTGACGAAGTTTATATTAGCTCATTACTGTGGCACAAGTATCACTAGGAATGTCCCTAATACATACTGCGGTGTGAACTGCAACTACAATGAGAAATTAGGTTCACTTCAGCCTAACGTTTTGAGTTAGGTACCTGTCGAGATAACATTTTATTTAATATTAAACCTATCGACCATCGAAAGTGACTAATGTGTATGGTATTATAAAAATAACAAGATTAAATTTATTTATATTTTGTGCGATTCTTACTATAATATATGCTGGAGTCAAAAAATGTATTCAATCAATTCCCGTGAAAACACCTTTACAATCTCAATAATTGTCAAATAAAAAATCTAAAATGGGTCATTTGACCCCTCGTGGTAGGTTTAGTGTTAAATCTCAGAATGGCAATTACTTGACATGGTTTTTGGAATATTTGTCCTTAATGTATGAAGTTATATGAAGGTTGAATGTATTTGAATGCATTGGTTTCGCTATGTTTCAGTAGTGGCTCCCACATTGAAATACGATCGGTTAAATTTTTCTTCAGAATGCGTTAGTTGTCTGCATTAATACTAAACCTACCGAGCACTAAAAGCAATGAAAATGTTTTAGCTTATCAAAATGACATGACTCTATTTATTTAGATTTCTGCCATTTTTATTACAATATATGCTTGGATAAAGAAATCGATCAAAACAATTTCCATGTGAGCAACTTAATAATTTCAATCATTGTGAAATGAAAAATATAAAACCGTTTAGTATTAATCAGATATCTTAACGATTGACGTAACCAATCTTGGATAAATGATAAGCAACTGTGCCTTTTGACATTTCTAAAAAATCTGATGACCTCTATAACTGAAAGTTTTATCTGCATAGTTTTTTAAAATTATTTAATTAACACCGTTATTCGAATGCCGCTAACTGCGGAAGTTTTACCGGAAACGATGCGTGTCTTTAAGCGAGTAATTACCGGCTTTAAATTGAGAAAATCATTTGCGAGAGGTACTTTCGCCAACAGCATCATCTCCATGAACAGCACGAACCATGCTTTGTGTCTGAGAGGCATTTCTGCCATTACGACAATGAAATATTATTAAACGACGGCAACCAATTTTATTGTCTTCCACTTTCTAATTACCTTCTATAATAGTGCATACAAAGCTAGTAGGAAAATGTTTTGAGTCATTATAAAGTGGATCCAAAATGTGTTTGGATACTAAACTTTAATGCGCGAAAATGTTGTACTTACTTGAAAGGGGCGTTTTCTGAGATCGTTTGAATAATTTTTTCCTTTGCGAAAAGCCTTGTTGGGCCAATCAGAGCGCGGCTACAGTTGAGCGTGGCGTTGGCATTGGCCGAGCCGGACTTCCTCCGTAGAAGTCGCGCTCCGGTTTTTCGTTAATAACTGTTTAACAAAGCCTCGGAGAATATTTTCATAAAGGGAAAAGTCATTTCAAATGATCTTAGAAATCGCCCCATTCAAGGAAGTGCAACATTTTTGGGACACTCTGTAAATTAAGTGAAAAGTAACTAAATAAATTAATAAAGTAGCTAAACAATCTTAAATCTGATATCTATTGTGAAATACTTCAGATCTTAAGATCATGATTAAGAATAATATTTTAATAAAATGAAGAAGGACAAAGTAATTTATAATATTGGGTCGTTCGGAAAGTCGTTTTTCGTGTAGAGATGGCATTGCTTCCATTTGTTATTACTAATCTTATTTTAAATCGCAAAATCGTGGTATATCTTGACAGCTGACATTTCGGACGTAATTTCCTACCTTGTAGTGCTTTCTAATCTTTCAAGTATGTTTTTATCATCACATCAAATATGCAAAATCAAAGTACGTATTTCCACGAAAGAAAAAGTTGTGCGCTGTTTAAAGAGAGATGCATCATCGATTACTATTTTTTTCGCTTTTTTCAAGATTTTTTATGCGGTGCAAATTTCATTTCAAATAAAGTCGTGAAAAGTCATATAACTCAATATTTTGCTAATAAAAAACAGAAATTCTACGAGCATGGGATCTTTAAGTTGCCTGAAAAATCGCAAGAGACCATAGAACAAAATGTCATAAAACTTATTTCAAATGGTAAAAAATTGGCTTTCATTTTCACTTAAGAAAACGAAATGACTTTCCGAACGACCCAATAAAATAAAGTAGTAAGGTCAAAGTAATTTTTATAATAAAATAAAGTAGCAAGGTCAAAGTAATTCAAAATAAAATAAAATAGTAAGGTCAAAGTAATTTAAAATAAAATAAAGAAGTAAGTATATACAATAAAGTAGTAAGGTCAAAGTAACTTCTAATTAAATAAAGGAGAAAGGACAAAGTAACTCATAATTTAATTAAAAAAGTAAGCACAAAGTAATAACTTTCACATCCAATTCTTCTTATTACTCTTTCCAATATGAGTGTGTTAAAACTGAAAGTTCGAAGATTTATTAAATCTATTGTTCAAGAGATTAACTCAGTGTACGTAACACGATGACGTTCACTTGAAAAACTTTCATTCACGTGTTCACTTCTCCTTTTATTTCTTTGAACAGATTTTCAGTAAATCAGAGCAGACTTTCTATTGTTTGCGATGTGCTGAACTTTCTTACACCGTTTTATGTTGCAGTAAACAGGTTAATGAACTTAAATTCCTTCGCCGTACGCGTCTCCCGATCCTCGAAAATTTCTAACACGTACCGGCACTCTGAGAAATAGTAAAGTAGAATACGATAATGTGTGTAACAAATTATTCCTCGTTAATGTACTTTTATTTTAAATAAATAACAAATTAAATTAATATTTCATTTGCAAATGATAATTACATTTCTTTATTTAATTAGAAAATCATTTAAATAATTCCACCAACAATTTACAAATCCTCATTTACAAATAAAATGTTAGTTTTTGTTTGGATTTTATTAAAAGACAAATGATAAATAATTTTTGCTTCTCTTTCGACTGTTATATATATATTATACAATGGACTATACATATATTATACTTTGTACATTAGTTTTGTAAATTATATGTTATTTTTTATTCGAATTAAGGTGAAAAGCAACTAATAAGTCATTTTTGTTTTTTTTTCGGTTATCATATAATAAAAATATCAATTTCCATTTATTATTATTTGTAATTATAACATTTATAAGTTTACATCAATTAATTACTATTTATACTTAATTCCAAAATTAATTGAAGACCCTTGTTTCTTGACTATGGCGCGTGCTCGATGTGTTGTGCCGAATAAATACTAAATAATAAGCAATTAACTGATAATGAATAAGTAACAATTGAAATTGTATGTATAAATAGGAAAGAAATTTCATTATTTTAAGTAATTTATTTAGATCTATATAAATAATAAGTAATTATTTTCTCTTTTATTTAAACTTCAAAATAACAAATGAGTTTTTATTTACTTAAATAATGCCTAATTCTGGCTCTGGCAAAGCGGAAGATTCTAACATTTTTAATTTACGATTATCGAGATTGTAAAGATGCATTCATACATAATTATTCAATGAGTTTATTTCTTTGAACATATATACAGTGAACCACGAAAGTATTTGAACGCACTTTAAAACCGTATAACTTTTTTATAATTGTACCAAATGACCTGATGTTTTGTAAGCAATTAGAAGCATTGGTTTACTAAATGATCTGCAAAAAAGATTTTCCAAAAATTACAATTTACAAGGTTGCATGCAAAAATAGAAAAAGCATTTTTTAAAACTTTTTTATTTGGGCCCTTAATGAAAATTTAAAATATATGTATGTTTTGTAGATCTATGTTAGTCATACACATGCTGAAAATTTCATCAAAATCGATTAACACACCCAAGAGCTACAAGTGATTAAATGTGGTGAAAACCATAGTTTTTCGCGACTTTTAGTCAGTTTCTGCTTAAAATCCACAGATTCTTACATCTTTCGATGCGTGTCGTTTTTTTCTGCGTCAACCGATTTCGATGGAATGTTCAGCATGTGTATAACTAACATACATCTACGAAACGTATATTTTAAATTTTCATTACGGGCTCTAATAAAAAAGTTATAAATGGAGTCTCTTTTACTTTCTCATGTAATTCTTAGCAATTGCAATTTTTTCAAAATCTTTTTTGCTTGTCATTTGGTAAATCAATTTTTCTAATTGCTCAAAATAAGTCAGGTCGTTTGGTCCGTTCATAAAAAAGTTATACTGTTTTAACCCTTTGCACTCGGAGCTATTTTAACTGGAATATTAAACATTTCTTCCGATCTGGAATATTTCCATTCCCTATGATTTTTGAAATTTTATGGATACGAAATTGGTATAATACCTCGTACAATACCTAAATGTTTAGTAATTGATTAGATACCGATATATTTAATAATGTAAACAATATTTTGAATAATGGTACAGCAATTTTTAGTGGTGCCTCAGAGGGGACAACCGAGTGCAAAGGGTTAAAGTGCTTTCAAATACTTTCGTGGTTCACTGTATATATAAATGAAAATTAACTTTTATAAAGTAGTGTAAAATAGTCACCTCCAGTGCTCTGTAGATCTAGTGCTAATACTTTCCTATGATCAAGTAAACACGAAGCAATCCTTCAGTGAAGGAAAATTAGAATGGAACTCGTTTATTGTTCAGGCTAGAATCAGTTTCTTCGCGTCTTATTGTCACTCTTATAAGTGTAATTGTACAGTCGAGTGGGAAAGGTGGTCGTTAACGTTAACAATGTCAACACTACACGATTTGTGTCAAAAACCTCTAGCTAACAGGTACCGGCGGTTTTACTCTGCAATCTTCTGTCTGCGAGGACATCGTGAAATTGCTGTGGTAATTCTATTTTTCTAATTCATTCATAGATCGTAAGGCGATGCTGAGGTATTTTCATTGCGTATTAACCTGGTAGCGGTATCTCAGGAGATTTTTCTTATTCCGAGGTCTTATCCGTTACACAATTCCGTGAGAATTTAATCTCCTCGGGACATCAACGGGCCCCCGTAATTTCACGTTTTGAACCGGTATGAGAAATTTTGTAAACTAATCGTCCCGAGCATTCTTTTCTCGGAATTCGATCGTCAAGTCCAAAATAAAGCTTGCTCTCACTGTAAAAATTAGTCCAATGTCTACTATCCACTAATTATTGGGTTGGAACGAAAGTTCGTAGCGTTTGTAAATTAAAATTGAAAACTAAAATTTAGATATTTGTTCACAGATTTATTCAATAATATATTTTCCATTCTGTTCTATTACTTTTTACCATTTTCGAGGTAACTTCTCGTATTATTGAATAAACATATGATAAATTAATTTTTTCCTTAATTTTAACTTCGATTCTTAATTTGAAAACGCTACGAACTTTCTTTCCAACCCAGTACTAGACTCTGGATTTTATGCATTTATTGTATACAAAAATGAATAGATGAAATACATTGTTCGAACGCATTTTCATTCAATTCATGTTTCTGACAATTCGCAGTCTACTAATTTCACTTGCAGGCTTTACCAAAAATGAACGAAGACTATGAATTATTATGATATTACACTCGAACGTTTCAATTCCCAGGAGACAGAGTCGCCAGATTAACCCTTCGCACTCGGAGCTATCTTAATTCGAAAATGAAACATTTCTTCCGACTTAGAATAATTCCAATGTATACGATTTTTTTCGTTTTATGGACATGAAATTGATACAATACCTCATACAGTACAGTATTTTATCCATAAATGTCCCAAATGTCTGGTCTGTAAATGTCCCAGATCTATCCCCACTACTGCGGGGTATACCCCTTTGAGGGGCCACGAAACTCGAGAGACTTCGGTCGCCGAGAAGTATGATATCATACGGCTCGGGTGTATTGGTGAGATCACACTAATCCGAATTTCTAATTTCTTTATTTTTCATTATTTTTTATGGAACTTCCATCAACATATTCGTGGCGTTTCTCTAATGCAAATCATATCAAATATGATATAATTCCGATGATATTTGCTTGTGTAATGGACGATTAAAGTTTCTGGCGCAAGGAGCGCGAGCCTTTGAACTGTGCCGGCGACTGTGCCTCTCCGCGTCTCTTTCTTTCCTATGCGCTGTCCTTCCTTGCGCCAGAAACTTTAATTGTCCATTACACAAGTAAATATCATCGGAATTATATCATATTTGGTATGATTTTGCATTAAAAAAATGCCACGAATACGTTCATGAAAGTTCCATAAAAAATAATGAAAAATAAAGAAGTTAGAAATTCGGATTAGTTATGTTTACACTTCTCGGCGACCGAGGCCTCTCGAGCTCGGCTGTCCTTCTCTACGTTCGGCAACAGTCAAAGAAAACTATTCCTGGCGCATAAATGTCCCTCGGCAGACCCGTGCTGGGGACTTATATCGATAAAATACTTAAATGTGTAGTAAAAAAAGATCAGATATCAACATTTTTAATCATATAAACAATATTGTGAATAATGGTACAGCAACTTTTAATGGTGACTCTGAGTCATCATTCGAGTGCTAAGGATTCAAACTTGTGTCTCAACTCTATCTTCCCCTTCTACGACGCTACTCTTCCACGCTTCCGCCCCGACCCGGTCACGTGACACTTTAATTCTTTAATTGATTTACGTTTTAATTTGATAAATTATACTCTATCGTCAATTAATTTCAAGGCTGCCGATTTCTATGCAAAATAAAAATTTTGCACCTAAATTACAACAAACTGGAGTGAGGTAGAAATTGATTTTTTTTCTTAATATGTTTAACGGATTGATTACATTTAATTTACATATGCATAAAATCCGTTGTCTACTTATACTGCAACTATAAAATTCAATTAGAGAAATGAAGAAATATGAAATACATAATGAGGAAAGAAATAAATGTCTATGTTGCTTCTATATCGTGCAATTAATGCAGAACATTTTTGTTTTTCATAAATATCCGTCTACTTATTTATAAGTACATATACGAAAGCCATAAACGGGATAGAGTTTGCGGAACGTTGTTTGCTTATCGCCGATTGAATTACAAACTTTTATTACGCGTAAATTAATAACAAACAGAATAACCGGATGGAGGGCAAAAGCAAGCACAGAAAATAAAAGTTTCGTGAATATATTAGCGGTCATCATCCGTTGTCGTTTAGCCATGCAATCTGTGCGGTATTATTATCGGTACAGTTACGATCGCCAGGACCAACAAGGAACATAAGTACACGTACCCCGATATTGAATGTCTGAAAGTGATCGGTACGCGAATATGCGATTAACCGACACTCCACGTCCAAGGAGAGCCTGTCCCGATCGCGGCGTGTGTAATATGGGAACAACACGCCGCGCCGCGCCGGTGTAATTCAGCCTTGACTGTTAATTGCTAGCCGCGTGTGGTGGCACGTGTGGTGCCATTTATGTCGTCATCTGTGCTTTTTGTAAATTCTTCGATTCGTCTAAGAATCAACTGTCACATCGCCAGTGGCGGATTTATATTGGGTTGAAAAGAAAGTTCGTGGCGTTTTCAAATTAAGAATCGAAGATAAAATTAAGGTTTTTATTCATATGTTTATTCGGCAAGACTTCGGAGCCCCCCCCCCCCCCCCCCCCACCTCCTTTCGAAACAGAACATACTAGTTTTGACATGCTGAACACGAAATGTAATTATCATTTTTGGCGGAAATGAATAGTTTTCGAGATATTCGTGAAAAACTGCAGCTACTACTACATTCAATTTTGTGTATACGTGGACGTCCGTGCTGTGCGTATGCGTTAGCATGATGCGACCCCTCGTCAACTGTTTCTACAGATATATCACGACGATCGTCGAACAATCTACAGTAATTCTTCTATAGTCGCAAAAAGGTTTTACACGTCGAAGGCAAAAAAATATCCCCTCTACTGTAGTAATGTGATCTCGGCTCGGGTATATCGGAACCACTACCAATCCAATTACAAAACTTCTTCATTTTTCATTATTTTTTTATGGCACTTCCGCTAACTTGTATGTTGCATTTTTCTGGTTCAAATGATACTAAACGCGATATGATTTGAACTTGAATTTAGTGGGTTAATCGACGATGTAAGTTTCGGGCACAAGGAAGGAGATATGGGAAAGAAAAAGACGCGGAGAGTCGCAGTCGCCGGCACAGTTCAAAGGCCCGCGCGTCCTCACAATGTAATACCAATATAAAAACTTTTTTATTATTACTTATTTTTTTATGAAACTTTCAGCAATATATTTGTGGCATTTTTCTGATTCAAATGATACCAAACACGATATAATTTCAACTGTATGTAGTGGTTTAATTGACGATGAAAGTTTCGGGCGCAAGGAAGGATAGCATATGTGAAAGAAAGAGACGCGGAGAGTCGGCCGCGCGCGGTCTCTCTTTACACGCGCTGTCCTTTTTTACTTATTCTTCCTATTATCGATCGTATGATTGTTAAACAAAAGATGTATTAGTGTTCTCGGCGCAACGGTTCGATCATATAATTACAAAAAAAGCAAATTTTGCAGGTTGAATTAGACTTTCAACGTTTCGATCCATATGTGGATCATTCTCAAGAAAGAAGAAAACTGCGTCTGAAAAAATTGAACAAAAGACTTGAGTATTATTGTAATAAAATTGGATTGTATTTCCGTATCAACATTCTGTATTATATTACTCACTTGCTTTATGAGATTATTAAAAACAAAATTGAAATCTGTAAACACGTGTTGTTACCATGCCGTCGCACAAGCTATTGAAGCAGAAACGCAAAGCCAATAGAAACAGTCCTTTTTTACGTTCGGCTCGGTTTTTGAAGCTCAAGAATCCGCTAAGGAGTGTGTAACAACTCACCTGCCGAAGCAACTAGCCCTATAGAGGATTTTCTGTATATACATGTTACGGCCAATGTGTTTAACGTGAGCGTTTTGTAAAATGACTGGGCATTGTGTAGAATGCCTAATTTTTTGTGTATTTCACAAATGGCCCGGACATTTTATATAATGCCCACGGTTCGTTGGGCAGTGTGTAGAATCCATAGTTGACATGTGAAATTTCTTGTTCCAAAGACTACTCTTGAATTTTAGTTTTCAATTTTAATTTACAAACGCTACGAACTTTGTAAATTAGCTCTCGCTCCCCCTGCTCCCTTTTAAGCTTTCTCCTCATAGCACAGTAATCGGAAAGCGCTAAAACGTGGTCAAAATGCCAAAAATGAATTTTCCGTTAGGCGTATGGCTCTTTCTTTACTGGACACTCGGGTAATGACTCTATGGGAAAACCGCGGTGAAAATGTCTTACCATGTATACCTGCAATATGGTTGGAGTACACACAGTTTTCGTACAGTGAACTACGGTGTCAAAAATTAGTGAAGCTTATAATTCCAAGAAAATTGAATTTTTTTGTTCCTGGAAGTAAGTACTATGCATAATAATAATATGAGATTTATATTAATTGCTGTTTACAATGTATAAAGTAAAGGTGTGCGAGATCCCGGAAATTCCCGAAACCCGATGCTTGGGACGGGATGGGAAGACGCGTATCAGGTCGGGACGGGATTCCGAAAATGTTCGGGTTTCCCGAGAATATTCGCGATTCCCGGGGGTGTTCGGGTTCCTCGTGAATTTTTTCGGGTTTTCTGATACTGAATCTTTTAATATTGTTTTTTAGTCTTTATCTATGCCACCATACAGGCAGTCTCAAAATTCTTTCAACATCCGGAAGTGGAATGTTCCTGAGATTATTTCCGGATGTTGAAGGAATTTTGAGACACCCTGTAGTAGTAGTAGTAGTAGTAATATTTGGTCTCCTCAGAGTTTCAAATCCATTTACCACTCTCCCCCTCTTCCACTGTCACTATCGCCCAATTTCAGCGGGATCTACTTTTTATTACGGTGGGTTCCGAACCACCTATTTGCCAACAACACGCAGCGCGTACCCAGAGGGATCAATCCCCGGCGTGTACCGAGCGGTTATCCATCCAAACACCGCCTGCACCCATCGCTGTTTAACTTCGGTGATCGTACGAGAACCGGTTTTTGCAGCGAGGCAATGATCGTTGACATGAGACACCCTGTATAATTTCGTTTTTCGAAATATCGTGTAAATAAAAGTCACGCGTACATCGCAAAAACAGTTAACATAATGTTAATGGTTATTTACTACAAATGCCATTGTACTTTATACAAAACACTTTTATTATACAATGAATGAGCTAAAATCTGCGATTTTTACCATCTCTAAACGTTTGTAGCTCATTGCAACGTCGATCGATCTTGACGAAATTCTCAGAATATGTTTAATTGACATCGATCTACAAAACGTATTTTTTAAATTTTCAATACATATAGGCCCACATAAAAAAGTTTTAAAATGCAACTTTTAGTATTTTCTTTACAATTCCGATCAATTGCTATTTCTGAAAAAAAAATTTCTCACATCCTGTAAGTAGCGAACTATTTGCTTTAGCTTCCTAAAAATGTTCAAATCGTATAATACAATATTTAAAAAGGTATCATCTTTTTTGGAGCGTCTGAATATTTTTCCGAATCACTGTATATCTTACTTTTTGGTATATTAATTTCGATTAATGTTATAAATTATCAAATTAAATGAAACTTCATGTTTTATTTAGATAAATCTAAAACTATGGTCGTATTCAAGAAAACAAGACACGTTTCCGAATCCCAGCATTTTAAGAAATCCCGAACATTTTCGGGAAACCCGAACATTCCGAGGAATCCCGAAAGTTTCAAGATCCCGTCCCGATCACGAACATCGTTCCCGTTCCCGTCCCGACCCGGTCTCGCACACCTCTAGTATAAAGACAAAGATAAAGTTTGATGCACATTCTCCAAATTATTCTTGTTTAGGCTTGTAGTAGATACTTCTATTGAAATTTTATTGAGAACGCTTCATAACATTCGAAATCTAAATAAATTTTTCTTTTATTCCGGCTTTTTATAACTTACAAAATAATAATAATGTACAAAACATAAAATAGTACAAAATAATCTATGAAAAGAATTAATAAAATACACTTATGTACTAAAAGAATTAATAAAATACAATTACAGACAGTAATCAAATTATTACGAATAATTCGAAATTAATACTTATTTGAACTCTGGTAACAAATGAAATGAAAATTATACTTATTAGTAATACCTCCTTTATTATAATATTGTTATATTCTCAATACAGCATATTCAATAAAGATGCAGCACCACTTTTGGGTAATTTTAGTAAACCAACATTAGGCAATCAAAGATCTAATATTGTTTCCTAAAATTTGTTATTTTTATAATAATAGAGATATAATAAATAGAATTTCAAATAGTTAATGTAAATTTAGACACATGGAATATTATTTCAAATAATTATTTCCGGTACATGTTTTCATAATTATTTGATCACCCACTATAGATATACAAAAATGTTCTCAAATATTATGCTGCTGTCATCATTTTCAGACACATGTAATCCCCTAACCGAGACACTTGAATCACGTAAACAGTACTTAATGCCATGTAATATCTAATTCCTGTAAGGTTATGTAAACAGAACTAATCCGTCTATACATAGGCACAAAGTATGCTTTACAGGATGCAAATTCGGTTGAAAAATATACATGTTGTGCATAAATATTTATGAAACATTCACTTGGAAGAAAAAATGACGTGAATTGAAGTCGAAAACGTTACGGGATTGTAACAGTACATTGCACTCGCTCCCAACATGGACACCGGAAATGCAATTCGTGAAAGGAAATCTCGTCGAAAATATGGCGGGTTTTAAAGGGAGTCTACTGCACGGTAGACTTGTCAATGCGTACTATTAACTTGCGAACTGGAATTATGTTTATCGCTAATTCTCAATTATAACACATTACACTTTTAGAGATATGTACAATTAACGGTTTCGTATTGGTTCGGTCAACGAGGAAACGAGTAAATATCGTTGCTCGATGTTGCTTGATGAAACAAAGTGATACGATAAAACGAGCGATTTTTACAAAGATATTAATTGAGCTAGGACAATCAATGAGTTCATAGAACGGCGAAATTAAACAAGATATAATGTATAATATACTAGAATGTGAGTCACTAGTTTTTTTTAGAAATTTTATCTTTATTTAATCCAAGAAGACATACAGACAATTTTGCAGTAAAACACACAAAAGGAGTGCCAAATATTTCGGCAAACAACAAAGGAATATACCGTACAATTTTGAACATAACCTCACATTTCAGAAAGTGTAATCGTTCGAAAAAATTTTAATAACTGCACTGGATAATAGCGGTCGTTGCTATAAAATATACAGTATTAAATTAGTAATTATTATTTTCATATTTTACGTATTTTTCTGAAATGTATTTTCGATTGTCTTTTAAATAAATAAATCCGTTTCGACATCACCATTGATCATTCATCAGAATATGTGTAACCATGAAAATTAGAATATACATAAATCACTTTGATGTTTGTGTGTGTGTTCTTTGTTATTAAGTATCTATTAATTATTAATACTGTAGAATTTGTTATCAAGTTATTTTACTAATCATTTAGCACTATAAAGTATGACATGTTTTAAAGGTCGAAAGGATGACCTGAAACGCTATTATTTATTATTAAATAGTTAGTTAATAATGCTTATCTACATTCTTCAATTTAATTTCATGAAGCTGATAACACGATACTATTCTTAACATAACGAAATTTAAATTATAATCCCAGCATTTAATCTTAGTATGATTAAATATTTATTCACAGAGAAATTAAGCATCCGACTGATTATAAAAAGTATAAGCTGTATGCAAATACTCGAACTTTAACCTACACTGAATAAACTATCGACTACAAAGAACAATAGCAATGACACATTAAATTTTCTAAATATGAAACACTGTTGCTAACAACGTGGTCCATAAATAGTGTACTGAAAGTTGTTGGAGTATTAAATACCTTCAATTATTTTCAGAACGATAAAAATATAACAAAAAAAGAATAAACATTCTAATCAGATAGGAAGCCGCGACATTTTGGCAATACGATACAGAAATACACAATTAAAAGACAATATCTTTAAGGCTCACGATTCAAGATAAAACAATGCTGTAAACTGTAAATCCATAAATCAATGCGCGCGAAGGAGTAGCAAAACTGGCGAGATTCTTCACGAGATTTTTCATAGTGATCATGTAAAAGGTACCATGTTCCGTGCGTCTCTAAGAGGCTTGGATGAGAGGGTGTTACAGGTACGGGTACTATAAACAAAAATGAAATAAAATAACAAAAAATAAATAAATAGGACAATTAAAAGCAGAGCTAACGTGAAAAAACGGACGATTCGATGAACTTACGCGGCAATACTTCTTGATAGGGGCCATCGTTCCATGCTGGCCTGGTACTTCATGTTCTCGATCTGCTTCTTCAACGCGTCCTTGTCCATGTTGGCGAGTACACTGGGATCCATGGTTATAGCCGCGCCTCTCTTTCGCCAGATAAGAGCCGAAAAGCGCTTGCGCCTCTACGAAAAATCAATAGAACTGTCTCTGTATGGGGACTCCTGCTAATGGAACACAGAACTACGTCACCGACAGGCAACAGGAAATTTGATTCTGTTAGTCCCGTCTTTCCTTGTTCGTGTTTTGTTGTTGTTTTTGTTTTTGTCGCGAAATTCAGTGAATAATTACAAGTTCGATAACGATCGTACACTTATTCATAATCAGACTGGAGATCTTTATGGAAAATAAAAATTTTCCAGCTGAATTGCAACAACCTGGAGTGAAACAAAAGTCTGATTTCATTCTTAATATGTTTAATAGATTAGAAATTAACTGTTCTAATGTTTTTATTGCTTGTAACTAGACTAATTTTTGCCATGAATGCATAAAATCCACAGTCTAATCATAACATTAACACTTTCGCCATTAACACTCACGAAAGCTGAAAAATTAACTTTTACCTTGAATCTCAAGGTTAGAAGGTCAACAATCTTTTTTGACTGCATCGTATTCTATCCGTCACAAGGATAAAGAGTGCAGAAGAAGCCATCGGTCAAAACTCGATCGTTCTCTTAACAAATGATGATGAAGTTATTGAAATTATCAAAAACTGATTTCAATTATATTATACTTTCATTCCTCAGTCAAATGGAGTTTATATAGCATGCTATTGATGAAGCCGTTAGAAATTGTTTCTCCGCACGTGAAATATATCGGAAATATAATATAAACAAAGTCAGTTTGATAATGAAAAAACATTACTATAGTTTTTTAAGAGAACCAGTCAAAAATATACTTTAGAATTTGTTGATATGGGGCTTTAATACTAAGAAAATCGAGTTCAAAGTTGTGGCAAAGACACGCCAGTAGATACGGTAAGTCATGATCAGACTATACCTGTTCAACAGCACGCGTGCTTTTGACTTTTCAAACCAGTTTTTCTTAAGAACTAGTTCTACGCTTTTGACTGATTTTTCTAGAAACATTGACCCCTTCTCAATCGAACCGTAATTATGGGGGTAGTGAATATATTCTGATAGTATTCCTCTCGAAAACTGGGTACTTTTGGACGGCTAGCATGTTAGAACTTGTAAAGTATTAAGTCATTCCATAAGTAATTTCTTTTCTTACTATTGAAAATCTCCTACAAAAAAACCATTAACGTCAGAATGTACCCGTCTTGATACCAGACAACCCGACGCGAAGCCTTTTCCACTACGAATAATAATACTCATTTAAATCAAAGTGGAAATATGACCCACCCTGTATAACAAACAATCTCAGCCATAAAAAATTTATTAAGGTAGGATCTCCTAAGCGGTCTCCTGGGGCCTCTTATACTCCATTCGTCACGAACGCAAACTTGAGCGTCCAGACGCACAGCAGGAAGTTACGACGAATGGAATATAGACCGCAAAACGCTGCGTTCAGACGCGCTTAAGAAATCCCACCTTCATAAAGATGGCGTATACAAGCAACACATTGAATTGTAGAAAGAAATATTATTCCAATATTTATCGAAAAATTGCTTCAATTTAATTAACAGCTTTTTGTCGTTCAAACGACCCAATTACAAAAAAGGAATTTCGCAGGAAACCCAGCGAAACTAAACAAAAATATTTTAAAACGAAATCTTACTATTTCAAATATGCTACAGATAACATACTATACTTTAAGAACCTGTTTTGCAAATCAAATATTTTATTTTCGATGCAATACATACGATTCAAAGTAAAACAAACGATTTACAACTTGAAATAATACGTCATCCAGCATTACTACTTTCTGTGAGTTTAAGTGTGCTCATCCTTACACGTCAGAAAGCGTTCGAAACTTTCCATTGAACACAATAAATATATTATTTGTAGGTCGATTCGCAGAAAACTACAATTAAACTGAAGGTATGTTTCATTAATTACATTAAAGTTGAAGCAGAATAACGATTTTATCGCAGCAAAATGTTCAACATTTATTATTAGATGATGCAAAAGAAGTTACAATATGGAAGAATAAAATTCAATTTTTATATCTAGACTTATACCTAGAATTACGTCATCCAAGTATAGGATGAAATCGCTTTAGTATGATGGCCACTTTCCGATGCAAAGTAAAAACACGAACTATGGTCAATAAAATTGATGTTACAGATCTATCATAATTTTGTAATTATTCAGTCTTTCTTTATCGTATCGATTTTTAGTGATTTTGTTGTCTTCTTAAATTATAGGTCTTCTGTCAACTTTTCATAATAATAAATTACACCAGTAAAGTCCTTGATACCAAAAAATTCTTGTTTTGACTACATACCAACTCGAATATGCGATTTAATTTTGATACGAATAGATCGCAAAAGGATTACGAAAGGATCAATGAACTGTCATACAAAATAATTAATTTTCACGAATTGAGCAATAAACCAAACTCGGAAACGCTCAGAGACACCATTTCTCCAATATGTTATTACGTAAATTTTACACGTTGCATACCTACACTACTGTGCAAAAGAAAGAAGCCGTCAGTGTAATTAAGATATATCTTATAATTAAGATATAATGACAAACAATATGTTTATGTAGAAATTGTGTATTGTACAATGATTGATTTATTGCATTTAAAGTATTAGATAATCCGCAATAACACATATTCTCAGAACTATTCAATTAAACAGCGGAATCCTTTCTCAAAACTTACTGTGTCCTTATTTGATTTTTCACGCTTTTTTATTAAATATGGCCGGGTGCTTCTTTCTTTCGCATAGTAGTGTATATGAGTTAGATGTGCAGATACATTTTCGAGTGGTGAAATAATATGAAATATTGATAATAATGAAATAAAAATATAAAAACAATAATAAAAAGATTGAATCGTATTCCTGTATGTTTCGTCATCTCGTGTGATTAATTTGGTCATCGATCAATGGAGAAGTTCGTTACTGGAGTACCCCGTTAGTTGTTCAAATGCTTTTCAGTTACCATAAGATTTCGTAAGGAATGAATCGAGGGTTGGTACTTACCCGTAGAGTTTCGAAATGTGTGAAACTTGAAAAAGGAAACTCGCACACGTGTCACAGGCTGTCTGCTGAATTTCTTCGAATATTTGAGTGGCACAGTAGCACTCACCTTGCCGGAGGTCGATAAAGTTCTGAGAGTAGCCGACTCTTGGCAGGTTTCTCGATTCGCTTACGGAAGCCTCAACAAAACTCGGCAATCTAATTTGCTGGTAATTTACCTGCCAATATGTCCAATCATTGTTGACATCGAACATTTTTTCAGAGAATCGCGCGTACCGCGTACGATCGAACTCGAATGATCACTTTCACGTTAGCTCCTGCCGAGTTATCTTTTTACAAATTGCGTGTTTCAGATACGTGTCAACTCTTATGCGTGCTATCCAATGTATAATTCAACCGATATTGTATCAGAAGAATAAAGAAGCTTTGATATTTAATTATCTCGAGGGAATTCATGTATTTCCTGGACCCTTGAAGCTCCTTATTAACAAATACTTGTTGATAAGAGTTTAAAAACAAAATAGAGTTGAACGCGAATACTGAGATGTAATCATCCTTGTTCCTTCTACTTGAATACAGTTTGATAAATCTATTTGTATAAATAGTGTAAGGTATTGTTATTTTGAAAAATTATTACAGTAATGTAATATGCAGCAAAAAGTTTTATAGAAACAAAAATATATATATATATTCGAAAGCACAGACCAGGTATAGGAGTGGACGGTCAGTAGACCAATCACTAATGCATTTTTTAGTCTCGCGTCCGAGGTCGCGGACTTAAAGTGGATCTCGTAAGCGCGTCTGGACGCAGCGTTTTGGGATCCATACTCCATTCGTCGTAACTTCCTGTACGTCTGGACAGTGTACAGTGGACACACAAGTTCGCGTTCATGACGAATACAGTATAGGAGGCCCCAGGATCGCAAAACGCTGCGTCCAGATCTTAGACCATATACACCTATAGACGCGGCGAGATAAAACTGCCTCGTTCCCAGATTAAATCGCCTAGCAGACGACTCTTGTGGGCAAAGTGCTATAGTATGTTGAGAAATCGCAGTACCGCGAAGTAATGTGGCAGAGGGGAAAGGGGAATCGTCGCCACATGTCATTCTGTATAAATATTTATGGAAACTGTAACTGTGTAATGTACATACATGTATTTTATTTTATTACTCGTTCATTTTTACTTTACTCTTATTATTTTAAATATGGTTAACTCATTTTGTCGATTATAATTTGGAAGAAGTTAAATTTTAATGTAGGAGTTGATAATATGAAATCTGTATTTATTTCCTCACAACTTACTTCATTTAAAAAAAGAACAGTAAGAACAATATACATGTATTATGTCGAATACAATACATATATTATATATAATATGCGCAAGGTAATATTTCTAACTATTGGTTACAAAATAAAATTGTTTTTGTTAACTTATTTCTTATCCTATTCTACTTTTTGGTTACTTACATAGTATAAACGTATATTAATGTAATTGTAGCTTACAATTTTAATTAAATGTACAAGATAGTTAGACTCGACATTGTGATCATACATATATGTTCGTCGAATTCTTTAAAAACGTCCGATTTAACTTTGTGCATTGTGAAATAGTGAACTTGTGAAATATTCTTGTGCACTCGCTTCGTCTCATACACTATCCACCATTTTGAATTATCTCGAATCGAGGCTTGCGGGCACCAGATAATTTTGAATCTCGTCACATAGCATCGTATGCACATACTATACCTATGCCGCGTCTATGGGTATATATGGTCTGATATGGTCTAAGGTCCAGACGCGCTTAGGAGATCCCACCCTTATGGGGGAAGGACCCAGTGACTTTTCTGATTTTTGGGTATTTATCAGTGTTACCAACCTCTGTGCAGAAAAAAAAGTTTTTTTTGTGATAACAATAATAAACATACACATGTATCAACCTAACACTTCAGTTTTGCTATGATTTCACGTTTTTTTCTTTTCTTTATTAATATCTTTATTGCTATTAATAGATCCGAGTGGATTCAAGCCGTTTATAGTTTTGTTGTTATGATTCCACGTTGACAGTCCTGGCTAGGCGCCATCTCGTATAACTAGCTGAACTAAAATTGGCTCTAGACTTGCTCTAGACTCTGTCTTCATGAACGGAATATGCGGAAATTGAATGCAATCACGGGCTTCGGTTATTTAGCCTTATACGAGCATATTTTGAGCTGTACAAAGGTTTATTTGATAGAGGAAGGTTAAATGCAATGCGCTCAACTCATGATTTAACGAGAAAAGTCTTTTAGAGACAGAAAAATACATTGGAATCTGCAGGTGTTTTCTCGATTTGTTTTGCCTAGTTTGGACACTCATATTATTAGATATAAACATAATCTCGTTAAATCATGAGTTGAGCGCAGTGCATTTAACCTTCCTCTTTAGAATGAGCCCTCACCGAGCCCAAAATTTGCTCAAATAAGGGCAAACAACCGAAGCCCGCAAACCCATGTTTCGACCCTTTCGTTTCAATCTAGTTAGATTCTAGGTCCTTTCTAGTTATGTCACATGAGTACCATTCCCCCCGTCGGAGTGTTTCCGCAGATTTATTGGTTACAGCTGGCCTTTCTTACCTGTTATTTTCCCTACTCGAGTGATCTTCTAATTTTAGTCGCGATATTCTTTAGCTATGTGTCTACGGAGTTTCGACTAAACTTATTGTTTACTCGGCATTCGAATACTCGCGGTGATGTAACTATAATAATAGTTGATAATACCTAGGATGGCGCTGATTCCGATTAGGCTCCGATTCAAAATCAAAGCATAATAAATTTTGCGAAATTAGGCGGGGTGACCAAGGTACCCCAATTTAGCCACACTTTTACGTTACTGACGCTAAAAATCGTCGCGTATACGCGTGAAAACCGTGCAATATCCCAGCGCGTGCCTAGGGTCAGAGAGGAAATGAGAGTGCTCACGCCCAGGTTTTGACCGTGCCCGATATAGTGCTGCCCCCTGCTGCCTCCACACAAAATCCTAGCCTGGATCAGCTCCTAGACCGGCGGTAGAGCCTTAGACCATATATACTTATAGACCCGGCACAGATAATTTTCCCCTCGGCAAAGATAAAGTACACTGTGACGTCACATTTTCAAAAGATGTATAAGCTATGCTCATCAACAGTGCCTCAGCTTGCCTTATAGGGGGGTGAGGGGGATCAGCGGGTGCACATGCGCGTAGGTACACAATATACGGAAAGAATGGACAGGATAATTTCAAAGAATTTAGCATTGTATCATGAAATAATCAATTATAAACTGTATTTGAGATACAGATGTTTATTCTATATGTTTTATTAAGATATTACAGTAGTATATATGGTCCAAGGTTGCCGTGTCAGCCATTTTGAAATTATCTTAAGATTTATCTTTTGACGTCACAGTGTACTTTATCTTTGCCGAGCTGCATTCTCGGTTTTCCTATACACATACTATACCTATGCCGGGTCTATAGGTATATATGGTCTAAGGTTTTCCTATACACATACTATACCTATGCCGGATCTATAGGTATATATGGTCTAAGGGTAGAGCGGACGCTTAGCTTTAGCTGTTCTGTTTCATGCTAAAACTGGTGTGCTCTCTGTTACGTGGTAAAAGTGGGCTCTACCGCCGGTATAGGAACTGTTCCGTGCTAAGCGTGAGCGTGCCAAACAGTGGAGTCAAGTTGAGTCAAGTTCAGAGATAGGCGTGAGCACTCTCATTTCCTCTCTGCTAGGGTAAAGGCGCGGCAGCGCCAATATCCCTACGTCTTTCTCCAGAGTGGTGACACCTGGTGACACCCTATTTTACAATATGTTACCGTTGGTCACTCTGATACCACAAGCTCGCAGCAGCTCGAATTTACTGTTCTGACACGTACAAACTTGTACAAACTTCACGTTAATTCATGCAATATGATCGTTTACAAAGTTGCTATTTTCCTCGTTTTCATTATTGTTAGTGTCTCAGACAAGTATGTATCTGCTGAAAATGAGGAAGAAGTGTCAACGGATTTATACGTTGTCGAAGGGAAAGTTTTTCCGTGGGAAAACAAAGCCTCGAATGGTTGGCAGCTAATGACACACGTCATGGTTAATGGTGGAGAACATTATGGTTTTTTGAGGTAAATAAATAGTTTACACTTTTAATTATTAAATAGTGAATACGATGACTTATTAGGACTGTTGTCAAATATAAATTGTACAAATTAGATTTCTTTTTAAATTCTGCACAGGTTAGGATTGTAAGAAGTAAAATATTTCAGTTTTATATCATACTTAATTTATAAATTGATTGTATTTCTATGAATGACAATATGTTTATTCTTTCAGGGAAGATGGAACATTTATTATTTCGAATGTGCCATCTGGATCTTATGTTATCGAGATTGTAAATCCCAACTGTGTTTATGAACCAGTTCGAGTAGAAATTAATTCAAAAGGAAGATTTAGAGCGAGAAAAGTTAATTTAATACAAACTTCTCAAGTTATACAAATTCCTTATCCACTAAAAATGAGACCACTTACACCGTTCCGTTATTTCCAAGTTAGGGAACAGTGGAAAGTAACGGACTTTTTGTTTAACTCAATGGTATGCTTGTTATTTCACTATTACATGAATGTTAACTAAGAAAGAAATTATTATTAATTTCAATGTTACTTGTAGGTCTTGATGATGATCTTACCACTGCTATTACTCATGATTGGACCAAAAATTATGAATGATCCAGATGCTCGAAAGGTTGGTACTACATAATTCAAGTACCATAAATATTTAAGCTTCTATATTATGAACTTAATCATTTATTTATTGGTTCCACTTTTTCAGGAAATGGAACATTTAAATAATCTAACTAAATACAAAATACCAGAAATGTCTGAGCTCATAACGTCTTTCTTGTCCGGAGAAGAGAAGCAAAAGCCAAAAGCAGTAAAAGCTGCAAAGAAAAGGCAGTAACATTTATATGCCTCTTGAGATCATGTTTGCACTTTTACTCTAGTCCTCTTTAGTTACATACGCTAGAAAATGTATTAGATTGTCCTCCAAATCTTTTCATTTTCACGCTATTTAATTCTATATGGATTATAAACGGCAGTGAACCATCTGAAATGTATTACTTTAGTAGATAATTCATTGTCTACTGTATAAATATAATCTATTACAACTTATGTATCATATATAAGATGTTCTATTAAGTGTAGTAAATATTTTACATGATGTTTATACAAGTTCAACTAAGACACACATTAATTGACTACATTGCGTCATGATGTTATTTCCTACTTGTGGATATAAAGTAACTTATGTACGTCACTATTAGCGATTCAAAGAAACTATCACTCTTGACTTTCGTCTCATTTTAGCTTGTAGAATCACTCTCTGAAATATGTACTACATAAAATCGAACAGCCTGTAAATTTTATCGATTTGGTATCGTTAAGTAATACAGTAGTTTTTAGAACACAAAAGTAATAAAACAAAATTGAAATAATGATAATAGAATCTTTAATATCATTCGCCATATAAAAATCAAAAGTCATTACTTTAGTTATAATGTTGTATAAAAGATATTTATAACTATAGGAATAAATATTATAATATTATAAGGTTTGAAATATTGTTATTTCTCTAATGATATCACAGATCGCCTCGTCTTAACTTGATCAATTAAATATTAAGATGTTTAACTCGCATCATGCGTTCCCTAGCTGCCTTGAATTGTTCAAAAATATTCTCTATATTTGTCATAAGTTTATCTGTACTTAAATTTTGAAAATAATCGAGCTGATCATCAATTTTAATAGAAGTATGAATTTGGTAAATGATGTTCATTTTTAGCTTTACATGTCCGTTCGACGTCACCTTTATTTGTGACTTGTTTAATATTTTATTTTCATGTCCTGCAGATATATTGCAATAACTTATATCATCCAATTCGTAAGTACCTCCTGTGAAATATCTCCGAAGAGAATTAATAATACTTCCTGTTGGTCTCCATGTTGGAATACTAAACTCGTATATACCTGGATGTGTAGGCAAAGGTACAACTGCGTATCCTTCGGTACGATATCTGAAACGATATGATACTTTACATTTAATAATTATATAAACTACGAATTCGATACTACCAATTAAATAATTATACCTAGACCACATATCAAGGGATGCAACCAACAGTAATAATCTAGGCCAAGACGGTAAAGTCTTTTTAGCATTTAATGCATTGTCTAACTCATAATCTAATGACATTTCAGTAGCATATCCAAAATATGCTGATTTGTTTTTCAAGTTGCACCTTTGAGTCCTTCCAAATAATCTATCATTTTGATCGGTACTCCAATGTTCTGGTAACTGGATATAATAAGAAACGCACAGCCCATCAAAAATAAACTCATGAGCAGACAGAATATCAAGTTTTATAAACAGTTTTTCTCGGTGTGGCGCAGTTAGTTGGAAACTGTGAGATATCTCTGCTTCTTTGTACATTAATCTCTCCTCGATTTCCTGTAAGAAAAATAAGATTTAACAAATGTTATGATTTTTTACTGGTTTTTAATCAAATGACAATATAATAGATCCCTATATTATACGCGTGATTTAATTTGAAGATTTTTGAAATTATACAGTGCGAGCGTTCGTGCGTGAAGCAGGTACACATTTTCTTCGATGTACAGATGTAGTGTGCTCTAAGGGGCACGTATGAACAGCATATATATGTGTTTGACACACGGATGCACATGTATAAATCCGTCAACACAAACACATAGAGAGTGTTCAAGCAACTATTCAATTCACCGCGACAGAATTCAGTTGGCTGTGCGACTGTGGGACCACAGTGTGACGGTTAGGTTACATCTTCCGCGTATTCAATATTCTTAAAAAATCTATTAATCGATTATTATACCTTACGAACATAACAAAATGAACGAATTTTTTGAATTAAACGTGGTAATGTACATGTTCCTCGGATATACTTCCACGGAATACAAGCTGAAGCTAACGTCGATTTAGTGTGCAACAGGATTTCGAATGATGAGAAAGGATTATCGGTGCCAGTGATAAAGAAACATGTTTAGTCCACAGAGAGTCATGCGACAAATCTCCGACATCTCCTACGTCGGGTACGTAAAATATTCATTGCATCGACTTTCGATTAGTTGCGCGAGAACCGTTTGAATCTTGCAAATATAATACATTTATATATATATTATATATATTTACATTTTACGGTGAAAATCGTTTGCACTATGTAAAGCGTCAAGTTCGTAAAGTAAACGAACCACGTATACGATCAAGGTATGAGCAACAGTGCAAATAAATATTTCGTTAATCTTACACGTTGCAATTCGTCCCGTTCTTCTTGCAACTCTTCCGGTGTCGGTTTCTCGGAAACATGTTCGATCCAATAATTAAATTTGACACCGCTGGAATTCGTGACAGCGTAAGGACAGTCGTCCGTGAAGTCAGGATTCACGGTTAAAATTTTGTGCAATCGATCACAAGTAATGACACATAGCACCGTTTCGGAATCCTTGTCCGGACTCGGTATACCTTTATCTCTCCGAGATAAATCAACCATGACATACATCGTAGATCTTTCCATATAGACATAATGGTTCGCGCGTATCCTCGTATCGTCAGGTTTATCGTCGACTACCGATTTGTTATACCTTTCGGGAAACGGTTTACGATTTTGCAAAGACGGCAACGCCGTTTCATTTCTGCACGCCAATTTCGTCTTGCACGGTCTCGTCAACGGCTCGCTCTCCGAATAATACGAGTCCCCTTGCGTGTAAGTGTACAGCTGAGAGCCTTCAACATTTTCCTCGTTGATTCGCTGGCGATAGGACTTATGAAGCTCGGTCATGCAATTCTTCTCGTCCTTGTAAAAATCAGCCTCGAACGGGCTGAACACCTTTTCCTGCCAACCGAAAGTACAATCCTCTTCTTCAACAAAATTCGAGTCTCTGGTATCTTCTTCATCCTCGAGAAGTTCTGCAAGCAAAGGTCTTTGCTGTACGATTTTGACTCTGGAACAATAAACAAGTCGGAGGTAAATACAATTTTGGGAGGTAGAAACAATCTCTGCCAGATGGCCAAGATCTAATTCCGATCGACACGTTTGCCGTACAATTTTCGTCGGAAAAGAAATAACAGTGCACGGCACGTTGCTTCTGATTAATTGTACGGAATGACGGTAACAATGATTCCTACTTATCTCGTTAATACGGTATAATTCTTCTATTTCAATTACCCGACAATATATGCATTCGTTACCTTATCTTGAAGTTATTTATAGACTCGTTGACCCGGTAGTTGGAGGAGATCTTTTTCTTATGTACTATTTTGGTAGACATTTGATTCGACGTCGATGGGAGATTCTAATTACCGAGGATGATCTGTACGAGACAAAGCGGATTCGTACACTGACTCGATTAGTGCACCGTTTCAAAATAACCGCAGTCCCCCGATAATGTATTGTTTGTCGATTCTCTTGTTGCTTGGTAACCAGAGCCGCACACCGCGCAGTGTAAGTAGCTGCGTACTAGTAAAGGCCGATTTATAGTATCAGACACAGAACGATTCCGGTCAATAGAATAATACTTCAATAATATTTCTTTTGTTTAATTTCCGATACGTGTCCTACATTGAAATACATTATTGAATGTTTGTCTGATCGGTGCTGAATACCGTTCAGTAGTATAATTCCTGCCATTTTTAACAGGCCAGCATATAGGCCAAAACGGTTGGTATTTTGGTATCATCGAGCACTATGAACACCTTTGTCTCGTGCTCGTTTATGTCCACCTGCGCGCATTGAAGCCGGTTATTCGGCGTTGCTTTTAAATTAGAAATGAAACGTAGTCGGGAGATCCCTGTATCCTGTTGAGTCAGCTTTTCAAGACGGAACTCTTGTATGCAGTAAAAACAAGCTTTATTATAGGAACCTTTCACGTCCGAGTGACTATCCGAATAGCGTATATATACGTATATATGTACGCTATTCTTTTGCCAGACTATAAGTAAAATTAATGATGCAATGATGATTAAACAAAACCAGAAACGCACATACAAAGAGATGAAATTATAAGCACTTACGATTAATTATGTCTGACTAACAATCGTGCGACGACAAACCGTGACATTGTGTAATTGCATCATTCCTGGAGATATGTGACTCTGATCACTTGGAAAAAGAAACAATTTTATTTTATCGGTAGTCTATCGTTTTTGTTACAAAATCGGTTTACATATAGTTGTCTCCCAGATGGCACAGAGACATCTCAAAGACAGCTGTAAGACGACTGCCGCAAGACATTCGGACGTCTCCAGACGTCTTTTAGACGTAGTTTAGGCGTCTTTTTAGACGATATCTCCGGAAAGATGTCTTTAAGATGTCTTAAAGGCGTCTTTTTGGGACGTTCAGACCTAAAAACGACGTAAAACAGACGTCTATGAGACGTCGGGTGCTATCTGGGCTATGCCGTTGGTATATGAAACGGAATTGTTGCAAAATGTTTTAAAATAATTTTTTGAAAGCTTTAAGGTATAATTGTTAGGTATAGATTATTTATTGGTGCTTAAGAAAAATATTCTGTCTCATGAAAAATATATATATAACAATATCGAGAATCGGTATAGTCTATTAACGAAAACCTATTCGCATATATAGTTGTCTACGTCATTGGTAGATATGAAACGGAATGGTTGAAAAATGTGTTAAAATAATTTCCTATTTTCTGAAAGCTTCAAGGTATACAGGGTGTCTCGGCTAAATATCTCCTTTATTTTTAATGGCACAAAAAATATTTATGGCATAATTTAAATGGTATCGAAGGAGGAATATCATAGAAGAACAATTTTTTTTGTCCGGTTATATTTTCATAGTTTTTCCAAGGTCATCGTTATTTTTTATCGGGAAAACTTTTTTTTTTATTCCATCTTGTAGCGGCTGAAAAAATACATTTGAATATGCTGAAGTCATTACCTTCAGGTGACCTTGAATACCAAAAAATGTGATAAAATTGTAGGATAATATTAGGATTACATTTGAACTTACTGTTCAAAATTGTTCTTCTATGATATGCCTCCTTCGATATCATTTAAATTATGCCATAAATGTTTTTTGTGCCATTAAAAATACAGGAGATATGTATATATACATATAGGTGGCCTTCTTCAGCTGAGACACCCTGTATATATATATGAAATCGTTACCAATTTGTTAGGAATAGATTATTTACTGGTGCTTAGAAAAAAATATTCTATCTTGTGAGAAAAATATATAATATGTAATATCGAGAATCGGTAAAGGAACGATTCCAACGATCTACCATCGATTCTCAACATTGCGGTACTTTCTATTCGCACAACGCGACGCTTGGTCGAGTTCACCTGTTGCGACGTTGACGACCAACTGGCGTGTGCAGCCTTTATAAACATATCCCGTTATCCGGATAGCACGTATATTTTGTTGTGATGTAATAATTGTGAAGAAATGAAGAACTCTGTTCGAGAATAATTTCAGTCATCGCACTGGTTAGGATTTTCTCAACGCGACCACAGGTATTAAGGCTAAGAACACAATCAAGTGAGATATATATATACGCACACACATAACACACATTCTTGAAATCTGAATCAGAATTTGTATTCACCGGTACAATGCAGTCCTACAATTTTGCATTTGTTGTACTGATAATATATCTTTCTGATAAGATAAAATAGATCGATAACATTCTATGAGTAATAGCACATAGAAATCGATTTATTGGCGATTCGTCCGACGAGTCAGTCAAAGAAACGTTTTCAATACCGTGTGTACATATACGCAACGTGTTTCATTCACATCGTGTTCCATACACATCGCGAACGTTTTCGATGTGTAATTTATCAAATAATCGTGTAAATTATTGTTAATTTCAATAAACGTAATAAAATATTTTCAGTTTCATTTACTTTTATTAATGGGTTGATATTATGAAAATGTTATATAAATATATGATATACAATGGTGTACAGCTTCTTTCTGCTGAATTTTAAGCGTGCAAAACTTTATGGAGCGAATGTGAATGTTATTATATTTTTATAGGGGTTTCAAGCTGATCAGAATGACGAGCAATCAAGGGGGAGAATCGGGAGTAACAATTCCCTTGCAATATAATAATTCTGTAAGAAACGATATTTACATTTATAATTTGTATTAATTCCTCTGTAACGTATATGATATGAATCTATTGTTCCGATACTTTCAGCATTGGAAATCTATATTTGAGAAATATGACCTCGACGGCGATGGAAAAATCTCTTATCAGGAATTGAAAGCTATGATTCATAGTTCTACATATTCCAATGACATCCCGACCAGGGTTGTTCGTGTAATTATGCAGAATGCAGATTTAGATGATTCTGGATATCTAGAGTACCCAGAATTCATAGCTATGGTATGTGTTTTTAATTATAATTATTTATAATAGCATTATCGCTTCTAATGTTGTATTATATAGATTCACAGGAAGGATATGCAAGGTGTTTTTGGTCATCTTGTACAACGATACGTACACTCTATGGTACCACAAAGACCAACTGTCTTTCAGACACCTTCCAGTGATTATCCAGATGGACAATACGAAGAGGAATATACTTGCAAACCTCCTGCCTTGGCAATGATAATTATATCTGTATTGGAAATTACTTTATTTTTGTACGATGTGATTGCACATAAGTCTTTATCTGTAGAAGGACCTGCAGCTACTTTGTTTATTTATAATCCACATAAAAGGTTCCAAGCCTGGAGGTATCTAACGTACATGTTTGTACATATAGGGTATGTACCATTTCAAATTTTACGGCTATAAAATTGCAACTAGGTTTATAATTAGAAACTAATTGTTACACTTATCTTGAACAGAGTATTTCATCTGGTGGTAAATCTGCTTGTACAGGTAATGTTGGGTATTCCATTAGAAATGGTGCATAAATGGTGGAGGGTATTGACCATTTACATAGCAGGCGTCGTAGCAGGATCTCTTGGTACATCTGTATCCGATCCTCGGGTGTATTTAGCAGGTGCATCGGGTGGTGTGTATGCATTAATCACTGCACACGTGGCAACTATTGTAATGAACTGGTCACAAATGGAATTTGCTGTATTGCAATTGTTAGTATTCCTCGTTGTGACTTCGTTTGATATTGGCCAGGCAGTATATAACCGCTATGTATTGGACACGAACGATCAAGTGGGTTATGTTGCTCATTTTGCTGGTGCCATTGCAGGGTTACTTGTAGGCATAAATGTTCTGCGTAATCTAGAAGTGCGAACATGGGAGAAAGTTGTATGGTGGGTCAGTATTATTACCTACACTGTTCTTATGACTGCTGCCATTTTATGGAATATTTTATACAGTTCTTACTACGATTAGTTATAACGTCATATTATATATCCACCTTTTGACATTGCCTTTTTCTTTTGCTGGAAGTCAAATTTGTCTTCTCGTTCAGCAAACAAACTCAAACACAAATTCTCTATTGAAATGATTGAAGAGACCAGATATGTCAATTATATTGGGTTGGAAGGAAAGTCCCTAGCGTTTGTAAATTAAAATTGAAAGCTAACATTCAGATATTTATTCAATAACATATTTTCCATTCTTTTCTATTACTTCTTGCCATTCTCGAGATAACTTCTCGTGTTATTGAATAAACATATGAATAAACACCTTAATTTTATCTTCGATTCTTAATTTGAAAACGCTACGAACTTTCTTCCCAACCCAATAGTACATACCTTGCATTTTTAAATAACATATTCTACAACGAGTATAGTTACACCTGTTTCATAGGTGTATAAGGACTACTGTTATATTACATACTGTGATACGAGATGCCTGTATGTAACACAAAAAGTAGATGTTGAATATGATAGAAATTTCAACGTGTTGATAACATTAATGCATAAATATGATGGAGAGAATTACTTTTGAGTTATAAATTAACGAACAACGATTCAAATTTAACGAAAGTAATCAAACTTTCTAGACTGAAGTCGAACTTGGGCAGCTAAATTATAATGATCGAACTACATGGAGCTAAATATACCAACATTCTAAAGAGATAAAGCTTTTTCTTACGACTAAAAATAATCTAAAAATAAAAGTGCTATCGTTATTTCATTTTCAGAGGTGTATCACAACGGTAATCTCGTCAATTTGGATATGATAAGTTACTGCAATTAATTACTTCATGTATTTATGATTCACTATATCATGTACCTGATTTGCAACTTACTGATGCGTAATGGAAATACTTTGAGCATATGCGTAAGATGCACAGAAACCATGGTGCTGTCGAAATGGAAAGTTACGGCAAAGAAAACGTCACTTCTAGGTGTTATGTGTAGATCTAATACCTAAGTGGAATTATTTATAGAATTAACTAAACATCGTACAACACGTATTATCGCTGAACAAATGAAAATTTTGAGAAACTCTTACAATATACCAAAAAAGTATTTTCATTCTAGAGTATACCCGTGAATGATGGGGTATATTTTTTGGATCAATAGTCTTAAGATTATTATTAATTATCATTTTACCAGCAGTAGACTTTTAGTATTTCCAATGATTATTTAATTCTGTTACACATAATGATACTAATTTTGCTACTTAGTTATTAAGATCGGTCTATGAAAAAATGTTCCAAGTGTTCTTAAAGTATGTATCTACGTTTAGACTTTGTCGCGCATAAATGGGAATATAGTTTCAAGCAATACAATGCTAATCGCGGCAGTTAATATAATTTCTTTATTCATCTGAAGATAACAAATTTATAATTGAATAAGTAAACTATGAATCGTAACAAAACGTTGAAAGTTACTGTTACATACAATTTCGGGGCAAATTAACCGAGCGTCTAGGAATCTTCTATGTTTCATAAAGTTTTTTCTCCTGGCGGACGTCACGTTTTTTCTAACGTGCACATAATTTTAAAAAATCGTTAGACGAGAATGAACAGCGAATAATGGAAAAGTTGTTCTGCAAATTTATTGGAATGATCTGCCAAATTGGGAACGTTTATTTATTGTGAAAGACGTAAATAACAACAAGCCTCGGAAAAGAAAGTATTACTCCGTGAAAGTACGAGCACGAGTTAAATGTAATGACGATCTCGAAAGACAGGGTGAAATGCGTACCACAAGAACCGCAATTACAACAGGACTTCGATGTTATCGAACAAAAGGATTTGTTAAGGAACCTCGTCTCCTATTCGTTAATCATATTTATTATACAATTTTTCGCGTCTTAAGTACTGTTCATATATATATTATCTCTCGTTTGTAAGTTTTGTAATAAATGTCAAATAAAAGAAGAACGTGGAAATGCACACTGTAATGATTCTGACCGAATGAAATGATTATTACATAAAAACTAGACTCCGGACGTTTATGCAAATGCATATTTTTATAGAAAACAGATAGAGCAATAGGACCTGGACAGAAATATGTTTTATGATTAGAGAATCCTGAAAATACATTTTTTATTTTGCACTTTTTGCATAATGCATGTTTTCATGTTTTATATTTAAAAACATATGCAATAACTTATTGCATAACGAGATGAGCTTGCACAAAATTTAATATCTATTAAAGTTCGTTTAAGCATTTTGCCTGGCGCAATAGGAAAATTGGAGACAGTATGGGAGAATATACATAAATTACATTAGTCATTTAAAAAACATACCCGCGGGTATTGTGGAGAAAATATTAAGAAAAAAGTAATTGCTGTTGTCGGAAAAAATATTGGACTAACGAAATTAATATAAATTTTAAATATTTTAAACAATGAATTTGTACAAGATCCGATAGATGTGTCTCGGAAACCGACTGGAGTAAACATATGTATGCAACGTTTAGATCGTGTTTTAGATCGTGTGACGTGGAGCGATAATTTTCCGTATATAAATTAATTTTTACGGAAAAGCGTCGTCCATTGAAAAAGACGTCTTTAAGACATCTTAGTCGTTTGGAGATATCGGTTTTACGTCTGAAAGACGTCTTTCCGGAGATGTCTAGAAAGACGCCTAAACTACGTCTCAAAGACGTAACACAAGACATTCAGGAGACTTTCGGGAGCCGTTCAGACGTCTTTCAGATGTCCGAATGTCTTGCGGAAGGCGTCTTACAGCTGTCTTTGAGATGTCTCTGTGCTGTCTGGGTTAACACCATCCAATTTGGAAGAAAATACTTGTCGTTTACTGTAACTCGAATTAATAATCGTAAAATGTATTGTTAATGTTGTATATTTTCCCTGCATATTTGCATATTTTTCGTGCGTAAATCGCCATATGTTCCTTACATATTTATCGTGCATAAACATCCGGAGTCTAATAATAATCTTCACTTGGAAGGGTTACGTTCTCTAGGATACAATTGACGGATGATCGTACGATGAGCAGGATCCGGTCGTTAGTAACAAGTATCAGTATCTTCGGGCAGGTACGACTATTCGGTATCATTTATATATACTATGTATATTTTCTTCAGTCCTGTGTTTTCATATTTCTCAGTAACAAAAGTGATATCGTTAAATTCTATTCGAACAATCAACTGTACAGCAACGATCCACGATTTATCGATTTCGAACGTTGAAATTCAAATTGAAATTGTGCACATTCACTGCAACGAAGGCCAACAGCGACCTGGAGCCCAACCTTATGCTCACATACCTCGACAGTCACCGGCGATTGCGATTTTATCGATAAGTATAATCCAACCGGCATTAGCGTAAACATTTGCTGAAACGTATACCAGCCGGTGAACGTTTTAAACCTGAACCATTCGAATAAAAAAAGTATTCAAACTTGTCTTAGAAATGGTCTGGTTGTTTTCCTCGAAATCTAATGTACGCTCTGTATATCCTTCTGGGACGGGTTTGTTATCAAGAGTTAGAGTGGGTTGGGGAGAGAGGGGGGAGGGGGGTGCCAGTTATTATAACGGAGGTGATTTTTATTTCAACAAAAATAACAATGTACATTGAACTGTTTTGATAATAATATTACCGTGTATGCTATACCTGTAGTTACTGTAGGCGGGGTATGCTCTCGCTCGCTATTAATTTTAGTTAATTTATCTGAATTAATCGCATTAATAGCGGGTTCGTAGGTAATATCGCTCCTTAGCATTTCTGAATTATTTTTTCTGTTTCTGTTTGTTCACACGCGACGTATCCTTTTATTTGTCTCTCATCCGTCTCTTTCCGTGGCTTCTCTCGCATATCGTATGCATTGGTCGAGGGACAATTCTCCTAAAAGGGAAGCCGAGTACCTCGGTGTTGTCGTTTTCTTTTCCTTTTTCATCTATGTACAGAGTTGTTTTCATTAGGAGCGTCGAACAATGGACATCGATCCTCGTGGTTGGATCACAAACGAGTACGTACAGGCTTATCGAACATTGAAAATCGTTTTGATTACGCAACTCTCGAGAGAAGGTGGGAGATCCGGTGAACCTATAGCAACTACTCCCTTCACGTCTCTCCTCCATGGCACGATATCAATTTTTACATTCGATGCGATTCGGACAGACTCTCGGTGGACCTACCTTTCCACCAAGTAAACGGAAACGGTAGATCTACCAGATTTATCCGGGACGCGTGTCAAAAAGATTTCGCACCGCAGGGGCACTCGGGGGCACGAGAGTTCACGACATGATAGAAATGCAATAGTTACAAATATGAAATGAGCATCTTATCGAATAGATCAGACAGGTGACTAGCGATAGAGCTGTCTTCAGCGGTGTCGCCAGATCGGGGAAATCGAGGGGAATACAGTTTCCCCCCTCTCTGATAACCAGATTAAGGGGCAATGGTACCCACGTGACATAACTAGAAATAAACTAGAATCTAACTAGATTTTGGGTC
>CM052251.1:1345635-1384823 GCA_028455795.1 Lasioglossum marginatum | reverse complement strand
CAATTTTTAGTGGTGCCTCAGAGGGGACAACCGAGTGCAAAGGGTTAGTAGTGCACGTATTACAATAGGGTCCAGATAGCACAGAGTCATCTCAAAGACAGCTGTAAGACGCCTGCCGCAAGACATTCGAACGTCTTTCAGCCGTCTGAACGGCTCCGGAAAGTCTCCTGAATGTCTTGTGTTACAAAACGGTATTTCTTAGAAACGTCTTCAGACGTCTTTTTAGACGTAAAAACGACGTCTTCAAATAGACGTCTTTAAGATTTCTTAAATGCGTCTTTTTGAGACGTTCAGACCTGAAAACGACGTAAAACAGACGACTATGAGACGTCGGGTGCTATGGGGAGCCGCACAGAGTCTAAATAAAATCAATCTTGTCATTTTTATAAGGGAACATGTACCAGTCACTTTTGGGGCTCGGTAGGTTTAGTGTTAAATAAACAGAAAGATTTTTCATTGTCTTTCAATCTCCCCTTCATCGTTTGCGCGTGTGTCCCACGCGCCATGAAACATCCTGTACATGTTGTTCGTGAATCGCCGTGTACATGACGCCAGCGGAACGGTTAAACGACAGGCACAAAATTGAAACGGTGATAGAAGCAATCCTGACGTACACAGGAAGCGTCGGACAATGTGTTAACGTTAACGCGTCTTTGTTTCGGTGAACTCTAAATCAACTTTTATCGAACTGGTTCTTCTCGTAAACTGGTCTAATAACATTACGAGTTCGCAGAAATGTCCACAGACCGGTCATCGCGTTTCAACGCGTTCCCGGTACTTGCTACAGTGCTGCGCAAATGTAGAGGACAATTCATGTACATCTCGCATACTTGAAAGAAAAGCATTTTATGCATCCCATCTTTTCTATACTACAGTAGGAGCTCGATTAACCGGACCCCGGTTATAAACAAATATGCGTTTAAATATGATCATATTGTGAAGAGAAATAAATTTTCAAAAATAGAAAATGTATTTTGGAATATAATGTACATTTTAATTGTTTCCCTCGAGTCTCGATTATCCATCAGGCCTTAACCCTTTGCACTCGGTTGTCCCCTCTGAGGCACCACTAAAAATTGCTGTACCATTATTCAAAATATTGTTTCCATTATTAAATATATCGGTATCTAACCAATTACTAAACATTTAGTGCATGAATGCATGAATTATTATACCAATTTCATATCCATAAAATTTCAAAAATCACAGGGAATGGAAATATTCTAGATCGGAAGAAATGTTTAATTTTCTAGTTAAAATAGTTCCGAGTGCGAAGGGTTAATTTATCCGGGCTGTTCGTCTCCCGATCAAGCCAGTTAATCGAGGTCCTACTGTATCTCGAAAACGTGTATACGAAAGGTGTATACAATTTTTTATTTGAAAAAATATCGAAGTCTTAGAATTGCCCGTCCGCTCGCCCGATCTAAATATCATTGAAAATGTTTGGGCCGTAAATGTTGACTTAGCCGGAAATGTTGACGCACGTGGGAAGCGATACAATAATAGCAATTTACTAACATAAAGAATAATCAAAAATTGACAACAAACAATTGCTGACAACAAAACCAAATAACGGAGTTATACAAATCAATCCGAAAATGTTAGATGTTATACAACAGAAAAGAGACTGGCGGAAGACCGCCAGATATTAATGACACATAGTCCATCAAATATGCTTACAATAAAAGTGTCAATAATTTTGTCCAGGCAAAGTAGGTTCTCTACTTTTTTTCTTTAACTTTGTCACTGTAGGCCTTACTTATTTATAATTTTGTATGTCCATTCTAGAATTAGTATCTATAGAAAAGAGGGGATGTATAAAATATGTGCAATTCTTTTCTTTCATATACAGGCTGTCCGAAAAATGTTCTTCCTCGAAGAGGGTGATTCCCAAGATTTGAAGCAACTTTTTCCTTTGCGAAAATGTTCTCCACGGCTTTGTTAAGGAGTTATTAACGAAAAGCACGGGCCAATCAGAGCACGGCTACCGCGGACGGATTTCTGTTCGGCCAATGCCAATGCCAAGCTCAGCGCAAGCCGCTGTAGCCACGCTCAGATTGGTCCGTTAAGATTTTCGTTAATAACTCCTTAACACTTTACCTACCGGAAGCCTATTAATCTTCTTTAATTTAGCCTATTAATTTTCTTTAATTGTGCTGTACCAAAAGAAAGCATAGAAATTTTATTTTACATTGCAATCTTAAATGAAACTATTAGATGACGTTATTGAGGGCGACCTGTTAGTTTACAATGAAAATTGCTGTTGCTATTGAAGGCTCCATTAAAAAGTTTTAGCCATGTACCATAATAGATTTTTCAAAATTATGCGATAATCACCGATCGGTAATGTGTTAACAAAGCCGCGAAGAACATTTTCTCAAAGGAAAAAGTTACTTCGAATCACCTCAGGAATCACCCCTTTGAAGGAAGTACACGAAATACACAAATACACGAAGTGTCTTATACTCTGTACTCTTGTCCATCACTGTACTCCCCCTTTCATTTTTATTCTGTCACAGAATTTCTGTGCACGCCCTCCCCGCTTCTGGAAGCATATTAGACACGATACTCTTCGGTGTTTCGATTTTGTACAAGTCGAGAACGTTTTATCCTCTTGCCATCGTTTTTCCTATTCTCTCGACTCTCCTTTTCCTTCCCCCTCGGAAGCGTACCGTAATAAAGTTTCGTAACAGTTACGACTGATTGTGAATCGCCCTTACGATCGGCTAAAATAAATTGCTCTGTACATTTTTATGCGAGGCTGCAAAATTTCCACTGTATCCTTCACGGCGAAACCGAATCTAGTCTCGAATATACACACGCATTTATGTATATTATTTATATGTATATTTATATATTTATAGTTATTCAGATTGTAGCCTGACATTTTCAGGAAATACTCGTCTAGTCGGTCGAAATAAACAAATTGCCGAAATAATACTGGGAAGACGGCCATTCTGAAAGAAGTTTATACACACGTAGCTTTCTTATTCATTTACACAACTACGAGAACTTCGGAATTGTTCGTTATGCGCCGAGTCGCCAGATTAAGACTCGTGTCCCCACTCTACCTTCCCCTTCTGCGACCCCATTCCCCCACGCTTCCGCCGTGGCGGACGGTCACGTGACGTGTTCCGTCATATGTCACAGTGTCACGTGACTAATCCGGTATTGGCAGAGAGAGTAGCTTTTTTCCCCTCAATTCGTGCTCCCTCCTCTCGTCTGGCGACTCTGATTATATGTGTGTGTTTATGGGTGATCGTGTATACCTCGTGAGTTCGCAATCGAATTGTTAGATGAGCTAGTGAGTGATCCACCATTTCTGGTCATGTCCAATATTTAAGTTGAACAAAAACAAAAAGAGGCCGAATGCCACGTTGTTTTAATAATATTTGAACCCGTTGCGAGCTGCCAGTCTGTCGAAACAAATAGTGGATTGCTCATTGATAAATTGAATAAATACTGAGGTATGCAAATTATTCGTTTGAATATAGAATTATTCGTTTGAATCTGACAATTTCTCAGCTTCTTTTGTGGAAATATTCAGATATTATTACAAAAGTACGCTATTGGGTTGGCAAGAAAGTAATTTCGGTATTTGACGGTGAAATAGAGTCCAATGTTTTTATTCAAACAATTAACTTCAATGAATAAGATATTTTCCCTTTTGTTTGATGATCCTTCGCGAGAAAGAATAAATAAGAAAATATTTTATTGATTAAAGTTCATCGTTTGAATAAAGTAATTCGGTTCCTTTTTATTTCACCTTAAAATACCGAAATTGCCAACCCAATATTTCAATTACAGATTAGAAACGGTAACAAAGATCTGTTATTTTCTCCGAAAAGGAAACGGCTGCATTTTCTGAATAATCAAAGTATGCAAATTATTCGTTTGAATATAGTCCTCTGACAATTTCTCAGCTTTTGTTTGTGGAAATATTCAGAAATTATTACAGAAGTAAGCTATTTAAATTGCAGATTAGAAACGGTAAAAAAGATCCGTTATATTCTCCGAAAAGAAAACGGCTGCATTTTCTAAATAATCATCTTCCGTTGTTCGAAATGTTTGAGTATTAACTTTATTACATCAGTTTCTTGTCATAGTGGATTTTCATCGTTTCGGTGTATCGATTTTATCGAAAATTTTTCGGAACACTATTTATATCCGTCGTGTAAACAAACTGTTGACCAGGATTTTGCAGAAATCATGTTCTATTTCCCTCGATCGGTAAACATATGTATAATGTACGTTGAAAGAAGTTCTTGCAAAATGAACAGCGGTTCACGAGGTCGAAGACAACAATTCTCTTTAATACGAGTGTAAAAATCGTATAAACATATCGATACGTTAATTATCTGCTACGTGACATATGCGTTTTCGTTTAATATTTTTACACTATCGAGAAAATTACATAAAATATTCAACAAAGATTCGACGTTCAGTGTAAATTCAACACTGAAAAATATAACAAATAACTTTTTCACACTGTGTATCCCAATACACTGAATATCGAATCCGCGGTACGGTGAAGTACAAGGAATTATAGCAAATTGGTTAATTAAAAGCAGAGAAATGCACGGCAGGTATTAAATCAAACAATTAGAATGTACAAACATTGCAACTGAAACATTCTCGTTTATAAACAAAGGTTCCAATGTGTTTTCTCTTTTACACGATTCCCGAGCTCGCGATTGATCATTTGCACACCTCTGCAATGTGGGGCCGTTCACAGCACGAGGGGACGCTGTTCACAGCGACGACGACGCGTCGACTGTGCGAAAAGAAAGCGCAACGATATCGATGACACGACGAAGGTCAGACGTTAAAAAATAAAAAAAAAAAGAAAAGAAAACGGAAAATGTAAAAACCTCAGTCGTCGTCTTGGAACTGCTCGCGCAATGTCCGTGAGTGCGAAGCGAAGGTTCCTTTATTTACAAAAGAATACTTGCTCGTTGCGCCCTAGAGATCAACTCGCAATCCTGAAGTCCCCGATACGCATAATCGACTCGTATTACAAACTATACTGGAGTATTCTTCGATTTGTTTCTTCCGTTACCGAGAGCCGAAACGTTCGAAATCAAAATTCAAGTTGCATGCGCGTGTTCCGATTGCAAACGATATTCCGTCGAGGCGGACTGTACATATGCTAGATCTTGAAGATCGAGTTCGAGACATTGTCCGGTATACACTGTGTATAAATGTGCGTGTGTCTGTGTGTGTGTGTAGGGAACGAGATGCAAACAAATTCTAGGTAAACGACGACACCCACGATTCCGGTGTAACCCTAATGAGCGTGGTCGTGGCTGGTCTCGCGCAGCCCCGCGCGCTTTGATCACTGAAACGGACGCTCGTCCGATCTCTTGTGCCGATTTGCCGGAAATGAATGTGGTACGACATTGAAGTGGAGCGAAGATGATATTGCCATGCATACGTCCGTTCGTTCGACAGTTCACGAATGGGTTGAGGCACTCACATTATCCGACCAAATGCGTTTCAACCATATAAAAGTGTGCGATCAAACAAAGTACAGGAACGCGTACGTACAGCGTGCCCCTGGAGATCATGGCTTCTTTAAGAGAGATAATTAGGCCAGTGAGAGAAGCTCGAAAGACCGTAGCTAACAAGCGAAAAACAAATCTATACACTTTTATAAATTACAAACGAACGGTATTTTGTCAATCTATAAATTTTATCAAGTTAAATATGAATTACAATATATATATATATGTTTTTATTTCAATGTGTACTTTGTTACCGAACAGACTGTGAATATTCTAGTAAATATTTATAAAAACCATGATTGACTAGAAGACGGTACTATTAACAATTCGACGAAGTTTAAACGCCTTTATAGTTTTATTTAAAACGTTATATAACCGTTCAGTTAGCAGTCGAATTTGTCTGATAGGAATCTGTAGTTGTATCAATATCCGCGGTCTACGATTGAAATTGGAAACTGATTTTCTCCTTCAGAACGTTTCTAGACCCATTTCTAGCTCTCTTAATAAAAGCATATGTATATTCCAGAGACACCGCATATAGAGAGATATGCAAATTATTAAACTCGATGTAGTCTTTTCTCAATTTGCCAGATTTTACAAAAATATAAAAAGACTGTAGTAGCAAAGCAGAAAAGCGTTATCGCATATGAGATGGTTCACAATTTGAACGTTTCGTTAGGTTACTGTTTAAAACTAATGACAAGAAAATGTGAAATAAAGTTTGATTCTCCTTTTTCTCTTTCATTAGAAATAGCCGTTTTCAATGTCAGCTAAGAATCATGAGTATTTATCTTCAATATCTGAACACGTATGTTCATATTATTCTGTTCTCACGGTAGGTAACTGTTGATTTGGTGAATTAACTAGAATTTTGTATAGTATTCATTGTATTTTGATTTAGTGGACAATAATCTGCACATGAAATTACCTCGAAATTTTCACGAAAAGTGTAGCGAATTATATTAACTTGTCGATTCAACATCAAAAACAGTATAACGTAAATATGGACACAGTCAACGGTGTTATAGCAGCGTACAGATATTTTAAATAAAAATTCGTTTTCTACAGAGAAAGTTCTTATTTCGTACATTTTTAAGCATTATATATAATTACATTTTTCATATGAAACGGAGTCGAATAATTTGCATCTCTCTGTATGTCAGCATGTACATGCCACGTTTATACATACGTACGAAGAGGGAGCACACAGAGATACGCATGTGTTTACGTGTGTATGTTTTATCGTTCGTAACGTTTTGATAAAAACGACTTGCGACTTCGGGTGCGGTGATGTTGCGATAAAAAGCACGTGTTGGTTGGTTGTCGGGTATCCGAGTGACTAAACAAAGGAGCAAAAGACCGCACGGTTCAAACTTACGTTTGCATACAAATATAAAATTAGGCTATATAAAAATTCTTTACTTGTACACGTGTGTGTTCTCCTCCGATGCGTTTTCCGTGTGTCTGTGTTATGTTGTTTATACCTGTGTGTCGCCTGTAGTAATGTTAATTATGTCCTCGCGCGTGTACATGTGTGAGTGTGATTAACTTATTCATGATAGTCAGAGCGTACATTCGGGTTTCAGAAAGTTACGTTTTTTTTTGTTGTTTTAATCAAATAAAATCGTATCTATTCGCCCAGATGACGATATTGACACATCGTCCCACGATCGCCCGCATTATCTCCATCTCGATAAGAGAACGTAGTTCGGGAAGTATTCCCATAGTCAGTTCATGGCGTCTATCCCCTAAATGCTAGCTACATCACTTACGCTATAATCTAGATTCTTACAATAGCATACGACAAACTAGCCATCATATACCTACTAGCTCAACTTAAAAATTAATATTGTGTACTATGTACAACACTTAGAATTACACTTTTTTTCATTTTTCACTTAAAACCCACTTCACCAGGAGAGAGAACAATTTGAAAGCGATCCCGTCGGAACGATGCATTCCACTGTCCTGCGTTCGAAGCGCGAAGCGTGCGCTTCGAACGCAAACGCGTTACTCGCTCGCGTGCGCGCGCGCGCGCGCGTATCTCCTCGCAATGAAAACGAGAAGAAGGCTTCTCAACGAAACTTACACATTCTCTTCTTGTTCGCGCTGATGCTACTTGTTCAGGCTACTTAATTCCAGACACATCACAGACTCATTCCAAAATAAAAACACGTATGCCTTTAAAGTTTCATCATTCTTTAACGGTTACATATTATTCATTTATGTACAAAAAGAAGCGTCTCCGTTTGTGAATTTGGGCTAGCCTGGACGTTCCACGGGCCGACGTCTATATCGTGAGTGTGGATCATCTGAGACGCAACCTCGGCGTCGATCGAAAGAATTTCTATTGAACGCGAAACAATATGTGATCTCTCGAAGGCTGTCAACGCATTGAGGGTATTCAACGCATCGGAAAGGGGGAACCGTGAGAAAAGTATTTTTCTGACCGACTTCGCTGTATCGTTTTATCTTCTTTCTTAATTCGAATGTATTAAAAAAACACACACACACACATATACACATAACGATACGTGAAAATTCGTACAGAACATTTAACTAATTTCATTATCGAGTGTTCGCGGCAATGGGCTCCGATGTCGTTTCTAAAAACAAAGAAAAGTAAAATTCTTTGTATCTCGGCACACTCACGCATTCCGAGTGTGCTTGGAACGCGCTTCTTCCTTCAAACGAGGTAGCGACAGGGATGGGGACAACAGAGTTCGATGTAGCCAGTGGCGGTAGTTACATGTTCCTTTTATCATGTGTCAATATGACGATATGCAATGCGTAAAAAATATTAATTATTATTTAAAATTACGCTACGGTTACGTTCGAACGAAGACCATTTCGCGCCTATGCGTGCGGTTCATTAAAACAATGCTCTCGTAAAACGTGTTTCGATCGTTTTGCGTACTGCGCGGGGGAGCGAGGACGGCGATTTCTGGCTAAAAGTATAATGGGAATACGAAATTTATAAAATAATAAACTTTACGTAAGACAAATCATCGTGTTATATAATCTCCGTTTGCGGATTTATGATTAAAGATGTCGTAAAAAGGGGGATACAGAGGAATGGTGGGGACGGGGGGTTAGAAGGGAGGGGAGAAAACAAAGGGAAAGAAATATGAACGAAATATGAAAAGAAAAAAAAACTGAATTTCCTCAATGCGATCAAAACCTGACGATCAGTGAGAACGCGACGGCTGACGCCCCGACAAACACTGCTAATCGTGAAACGTTCAATCGTTTATCGACGCCTGCGCGAGACTCTCGTCGAGATAAACAAAGTGCATAAATACCCTAAGAAACTTGTCACAGCGTGTCGATCTGTACGTGGCTAAATTATTAGACTATCAATCCTCGTCAGAAAGTGGTTCGTACTGAGCGGAAAGCAACGGCGCCGGCTCGGCTTGCATTTGTTCGGACTTAGTCACGGAAGCGGAACCGGAAGTCGGGGGTGGTGGCGCTGGCGGCGGGCCAGTGTGCACTCCTAACGCACTGAATGGATAGAAGGTGGTCGTAGGAGCTGGCGCGGGTGGTTGCGGTGTTTGATTTGGTGTCCCGTCGACCATCATCTCTGCGCCAGAAGGACTCTCGATGTTCCCTCCTATCTTCTCGTCCTTCTCTCCGCTGGCAACGTTCCCTCCGTTCCTGTCGCCTGCGTTACCTCCTTTATCGTCTTCGGATGTACGCATTACCTCGACGATCTTGTTCTTCACGTAGTCCAGCGGCGAAAGATGAGGCTTGTTGGAAGGAGTTCCGGAAGTCGATGTGGCAGTGGTTGTTTCATATAAACGTCGCCCGTAATGATTGGTACCTGGTTCCGGGGGTGACACGGGCTCGACCGAGTGGAATTGTTGCTTTCCTACCAAGGACGCTGCTTGCTGATGTTGCTGTTGCTGCTGCTGCTGTTGTTGTTGCTGCTGCTGTTGCTGCGATTGTTGCTGAGTCACGCGAATTATCTGACGCTCGTCTCCAGCTTTAACGGAATCAGACTCGTTGGCTTTTCGCCTTTTCCATTGGTCTTCCGAGATTTGGTACCTGATTACCAATTACAATTATTCTATTAAAAACACTTTCTCGTGTTCAATGAATCGTTTTCAATTATATTTTCACAATACTCACCCGCCGTACGATCTATAGGAAGGATGTGGAGGACCGTAATCCTTTGAGACAATGTGATCCACGTGTTCGCCAAGAGTAATCGGCTTGTTTCCACTTCCGTTACCGCTGGCGCTGCCGCTGTTGCCTCCGTTACCTTCACCCGCAGGACTATGGGCCATCCCATTAGGTTCTGCGGGAGCTTCCCGATGGAATCCCTGAAAAGTTTTTCATCGTGAAAAACACATCCAAACATGTTTGCATGGCCGACTTGCAGACGGACAAAAGTGTACGAGGAATCGCAAGAGGAGTTACAACATACCTGGAAAAGACGATCGCCTGGTCGTTGAGGTTGCGAATTCCCGCTAGTGTTATCCACGCTCTGATTAATTTGGTGAGTTATGATAGCATCTATCAGACTGGCGGCTGTTAAAGTAGACGCTGATTCGTTCTGCTGTTGGCTCGAGGATTGACTCTGCCGAGACGACGATTGCTGCTGCTGTTGTTGCTGCTGTTGCTGTTGAGATTGTTGTGGTTGTTGGAGCCTCGAGGGTTGGGTGAATCCACTGCTCATTAACCTGCTGGCGTCCCTATCGAGCTGTTGTTGCTGGTCTCTATACATTTGAGCTATATGCCTCCTTTCAGCCTCTATTCTCTGCTGTTGTTGTATATGCTGCTGAAGCTGTTGTTGTTGCTGTTGCTGCTGCATATGCATGTCTCTTTCCCTCTGCTGTTGTACGGCCAATCGATGCTCCTGGTGTTCCTTTTCCCGCTGAGCAGCGACTGCAGCCATTTGTTGGTGGATTTCCTTCTCTCTCTGCTGATGGACGGTAAGACGGTGATCGGTGTGTTGAATATCCTTTTCTCTTTGCTGCATCGATAGCCTGTGCTCGGCGTGCTGCGCGTCCTTTTCTCTCTGCTGAGCCAGTCTGTGTTCCTGCTGCTGAATTTCTTTTTCTCGCTGCAACCTGTACTCTTCCTTTTCACGCAGATGAACCAAATCGCGCTCTCTTTCTCTATCTCGTTGGTGATGGTGGGCTACCGCCATTCTGTGATCCGCTTGGTGCATAGCCAAACGATGTTTATCTCCATAGCGGTCGGCCAGCAGCCTGTCCGCCATGGTTTTCCCAAGACCCTCGTGACTGCTACTGACAGAGGCGGGGTGGCTGTGTGGATGGGGAACTGGAAGACTGGGTTGTTGCACGGCGACGTCCACTAAACTGGAAAAAGCTTCTAGTCCCGGTGGCGGAGGTGGATAATGCATTTGTTTCTGAGGATTATGCCTCTGGATCACTCCTTGCCGCGGCTGTGTATGCGGCTGCGGTGGAGGTGTACTTGTATAATACAACGTCGACGGCGGCTCGTTCTTGTTGCCTCCTTCCGACGTGGCTCCGCTCCGACTACGCGCGTGCATTTGTTGGCTGGTTATATAGTCATTCATGATAATCTGTCGCGAGGATAACTGTTGTTCCATCGTATAGCTGGGCGGTCGAGCGGAATAAGAATTGTATTGATTGCTATGCGTCACTACCACCGTCGCAGTTCCTGTTTGACTCTGGCCCTGTCCAGGAATGTTGCCTGTCGTTACGGGCGAATGTCGGATAGTTCTATGATAGTCGTACATAGGCGCTCTCTTGTCCACCGCAAACGGATGGACCGGTGTGCCTTGAGTTATCGAACCCGTCTCTTTAGGTCCTTGATTACTAGGAGCATTCACTGCGCTCGCGCCACTGGCAACGCTCGATGTGCCAGCAGCGCTGCCAGGATTTCCTGGGGGCGTCATTTGTCTGAGAAGACCGTCGTAACGGGCACTGGAAACCGGTGTACCGTGCGTGATGGAGCCACTCTTGTGCCCAGGTGTGCCTATAGTGCTCAATTTAGGGGACAATTTTGGATGTGGCGGTGGCACGGTGACCTTGTTCATTTTCGGTGTGAGAGGTGCTTGAGGCCGGGGCGAAGAAGCATAAACCAATGGACTCTTCGCGCCACGGCTTTGCTCCGGATGAGCATGAGGATGGTAGTAAGCACCCGGAGGTGGTTCTGGCCGATAAAGGGCAACCGTCGGTGGCTTATGAAGCGGTTGCAAGGAATGATTATAATCTTGTTGTTGTCTTGGTTTCTTAATACTCAAGTCGAGGGTGCCTTCTGTCTCTCGAAGCGCTTGTTGAACTTGCATCACGATCAGCCCTTCCTTTGGAATCAGATCCGAGGACGAGGACTGACTGCTTGATGCCGCTGGAGGACAGGGGGTGATTGTTGCTTGCATTTGGCCTGGAATAGTTTTCGGATACAGTTCATTTTCTCTCAGAATAAACACGAAGAACCTGCTTAACACCTCGATTACTATCCTAATTATCGAATAAACTAACTTAAGAATATAACGGCTGAGAATAAATTTTTAAATTTATAACATTTAATTCTATAATTATGACGACCATTTAACCTAAATATACTCTGTCTGATCCCATATCGTAGAGCATAATCATGATATCTATTACGTTACCATCAGACTCTTAACCTTTGATTATTCGCATATAGCATTTACAATCTGAGAACTTTAAATTCAGTGTTTCAAGCATAAACCAAGGTGTAGACTACACTAGCAAATGTTTATTTTGCATTAAGCTAGTTATCCTATTGTATAAACATTTATTTATGTTGGAATGATATAAAGTTCCATGTAACCAGTTATGTAGAAAGTGGAGTGCGAGTAACTGAAGGTTATGGCATGGCAGTGAACGCGATAAACGTGTTCATATTCATTCGACTTACCAAGTTGTTGAGGACTAGGTGCAGAACGATGTGCGTGATGGGGACCCGACACTACCGACAGAGTTGCCAAATTCGAGTCCCTAGACATGGTCGTATTCGCAATGGAACTTGACGGCTTGTATTCCCTGACGAAAGTGATGTCGTTCCGATGATCCGTCTTCAGTATGCTGGATATCGTTGGCGTTCCGGAATTGACCGGCACCGAGGAACCGCCAGTACCGGCTGGGCTGTTGGGGTTGCGTTTCAGCTGCATCTCGATAACGCCAAGCATAAGGTCTTTAACGGTGAGCGGGTTCGAGTTGCTGGTGGTCGACGGAGGCGAATGCGAAGTAGGTGGCAACTGCTGGTGTGGCTGTTGATGTTGTTGAAGCGGCGTCGCGTTGCTAGCGGTAGTTAATGTCACAACGACGCTGCTATTATCTAAATCGGCACCTCCCTGACCCTCGTCCGCCGTCTCCTGAAACAATCAGCGAACCTCTATCAGACGGCCCTATCAAGATACAAACTTTCGTCTTATTTAACATTTCGAAAAGGAAACGAACCACCCCAACGGGTTCAAATAATGTTCAAAATAATGCAAGGCCTTTTCGCATCCTTCTCCTCAGTCTGAGAGGCGAAAGGTAAACTTGGTCTTACCGTGGCCGAGCTATCGTAGTCTTCTCTAGTGCCAGCCGAAGCAGCGTTGCTACCTCCGCTGGTGGAAGACTGTTGCGACGAACCTATGCTCACCGGTGGCACTAAAGATACCACAGCAATGTCAGCCAGCTTGTCGCCAAGCTTCTGATCTGTCGATCGTGAGAAAGACATAGGCAAAGTCGTAGAAGAACCCGGTGTTCCTGGCGTTCCGCTCGACATATTATTCGCTGGACTACCCGCGCTGGCCGTATCGCTCGAGTCATGAACCTACAAATGGGAGTTACTACTTAAAAACTCTTCTACTCGTGAATTTCTAATCATTTAAATTATAACTTCTATTAGGTTGAGCAATAAGTCCATTCGCGTTTCTTTACAAGAATGTTGCTATATGTATATTACTCTTGCATAAAAAAGAACGCGGAATAGGGATATCACGCGGTCTCTACAAGTTCTCACTGCCATCTTCCGATGGACGATCAGCACAGGTGCCTCTAGCACGCTATGGTTACTAAGGTAAGAGTTGGTCTTACCTTACAGTACCCTGCTTCGAAACGCTTTGTGCTTGAAAAACTTGACAACTGGAGTATAACTAGAAAAATCAGTGAACACGAACCGCTAGCTCGTCGCAGCTGCTTGTACTGCTACCGCTCTCCTCTTCGTCCGTCAAGCAAGGTCTCCTCTCTTCGCCCAACGACTGATAATACTCGGCTACCATTTGGTCCAAGCTCTGTTTCTTCCGGTACGCAAAGTAGTAGTTCTTGCATTGATGGTTGGTCTTTCCGGGTATTTGTTCGGCGACCTTCAACCAGTTGGTGCCATGTTCTCTGAGCGCTCTCCTGAGTTGCTCAAGTTCCTCGTCCGTCCATTGCCGGGCCATGGAATCGGCTGTGTTTTCAGCGACCTCGGCGCTGCCGGTTAGATGGGGTGCTAGACGTCTCGATATTCGGTTGAAGCAGGCTGAACAGCATTTGGTCGCGTTGCTAGGTATTTCTGTAACAAGAGAAACAATGAATCGACCGTTTCAAGGAAGATTGTGGGACTTTTCTGCAGAAATGTCGGGACACTCACGGAACTCCTGGATAATCGGGTCACGAATCTCGGCAGGTAGATCGAGCCATTTGGCGGGCAGCGCTCTTAGCCGTTTCACTCTGGTCTTCGAGCTGGCGTTGTTCACGTTCGGGCAACCTGGCAGAGGACACGAGGTGTAGCGTCCCCTGACCGCTTTGCACCTACAGGTGTTACAGACACGAGCACCGGGCGCCACCTGATCCTCTCGCAGCCCGTACTGGCCTGCTTGACTTCTTGGCAGAGCTCGGCTTTGCGCGCTACCCTCGACCACATTTTGGCAGACCGTGCAGGCGTGGGGTCCTATCTGTCTGCTACCTTCTGCAACAAAAACAGACATACGCCCCGTTAGTCGACGATACAGCTGTTACTTGTAAGATCCCGGGTAAAAACAAAATTACCCGGACACCCTGGTATCCCATCAGAAATACCTGAGTATGTGAGACATTTTGTATTATTCTTATATGAGATAGTCGAAAGTAGATAAATATTCATTGTATCGTTACGTTTCACTAGAATACTCTACTCCTGTTATGTAACTGTCTACATTTAAGACCATTCTTTAGGAAAATGGGTCGACTATCGGTGAGACTTATGCGAACGTAGCTGAAGATTGCAACTTCTCTAATTTTTTATTTTTTGTTATTGAACTTTCGCCATCGTATTCGTCTCGTTTATCTAATTGAAATGACATTAAACACGCTATAGTTACGATCATAGTTGAGGGGAAAAAGTTACCCTCTCTCTGCCAGTATCGGATTAGTGTCACGTGACATTGTGACACATGTATGTACGACATAGACAAAACGCGTCACGTGATCAGTCCGTGGCGGAAGTGTGGGGAATAGCGTCGTAGAAGGGGAAGGTAGAGTGGGGACACAAGTCTTAATCTGGCGACTCTGTCTCTGCTGAAACTGTCGCTCGGCAGACTCGACGATGCGACCGTTACGGAGATACTATTGTAGTCGGTACTTGAATTAGTCGACGAAACTGTAAAAGGGAACACATGCGATAGTTGAGAAATCTGATGAGCATATTTTTGCATCATCTTCGCGATCGAGTTAAGTGAACGGAGTTAATCACGACGGAGAAGGAACTCGAGCGAAAACATGAGAACCCCGTCGGTATACAGGAGCACGCCCCAAACCCACCCCCGCAACACTGAAAAAGGATGGGAGAACGGAATACGAGAGGGGTGCTGTGGGGGGAGATGGGAGGAGAGTTAGCGCACGGAAACGGAGCGAGAAACAGAATAATTACCGAGACTTTGCTGGTTAACTAATTAAGGGTGGCCAATTAAAAAGTTCTCTCGCCCACACTCGCAAACATTGGCGCAGAGAGGTAAGAGACATGGTAAAATCGCTTTGATGGTTTTACCCGCGATGCCGGACCGGCCCACAGCTTGAAAAATTTAAGTTTATTCTCCTGACAATTATCGCGAATCGCGGCCTCATTTACTGAGTAGTCGACCGAGTAAAAAGCCGTTTCGTGCTAGAAAAAACTATTCAAATATGCACGAGTTACAGTGGCGCGTCGATATTAAAAAGCCTTTCTCATATTCGGAGAGCGTCCAGCTTTTTTGATATTCGTTCTGAGCGAGAAATTTTGGAATTTATTTTGTCTCCTTACTGAAACGTGTGTATGTACTTTTCTTTTCGTAACCCCTTGCCGTACTTTGACGATCCAGACTCGTGATGAAGGTTTTTAACAAAGTCTAACAAATATGAATGTCGCGCGTTTCATTTTAGATGAAATAAAATTTGATTCGTTCGTAATCAATATTTAAGCATTAAAATGAATGTAGCCATACAAAAAATATACATTTTCTTTTCCCTTCTACGACATTTTTTTGCATGAAGACGTTCTAATCACTGTAACTGTAAAAAAGAAGGTACGGCAAAGGGTTAAACGTACTTATTAGACTCCATGTTCGTCATCCGAACAATATTTTTAAAAAATTATACCGTCGCACTTTTACTCGTCCCTACTGTTGGCCACAAGCTGCATAAAGAGCGTTTCAAAATATCTATACACCCTTAAACACGTTTCACGTATCTTTAGATTGTGGAATGTGCAGAGTATAAAGACTGTTTAAATAACGATTGACAATTTGTTCATTCAGTGTTTATCGATCCTGCTTTCCCCTAATAACCAATGCAAATAACACGTTAATAGACATTTATTTAAAGTGATACATTGCCAATGGAATATAGTAACGAACCTGAATGCTCGGTTTAAAATACTGATAATAAAAAATACTAAAAAATTTTGCATTTTTTAAGAAACTGTGGAACAGTTCTTTCTGTAAATCCGTCCGAAGTAGTCACTCTCTCATTGGTCCGTGTTTTTCGCGGAGAACATTTTTGCAAAAGAAAAAGTTACTTTAAATCACCTTAGGAATCATCCCTTTCAAGGAAGCACAACATTTTTGGGACACTCTATTATATAATGTATGCATACATACATTGCTATCGATTAAAGCAAAATAAAGGATTTTTTAAATTCAGTAAGTCAGGCTCTTGATCTGCAATTTAATTTTCTTGATAGCGAGGTCACGTGCAAATAATTTGCCTATTCTGCGGATTTATTTTTGCGTGAGAAATCAACTATCTCTTATTTACACACATCTCCGAATGGAATAGCGGAAAATTTTGCGCGCGTTCGCCAATTCGTGTATGTTGATCTCTTTATACGATAATCTCCGGAGAGCTGTCAGGTTGCTCCTCTGTCTTTCGAAGCACGCGGAGAGAATTATTGTTGACGCCGAAACGCCGATTGTATTGGCCGGATATGACCAAGAGAAACGGAAGGGACCCCGGAGGAAGAATCGCGTGCCGGGCAATCATATAAACGCCATACGCGAACGTTCGCGACACTGATTGGCAGGTAATCCCCGGAGCAAGAGAAATTGCCTCCAATAATATAATCGGCCGCGCCCGCTCGCGGACCTGCCACCAAGACTAATTTTATGCTACTTGTCCGGAACTGGACGGATTAATTGACCGAAAGGGGTGGAGTCGCCCTATCGTCCGGTTCAACCGTTCTCAATTATTGATGCGCAAACGTTGGACAATTTTCCTATGTTTTGCCAACGATGTCGAAGTCAGCGTCGCGCAAAGTGCACATTAGGATGGACCTTATTTGTCGGACAATGAATATTTTTTCGGACACCCCCCAAGATTGTGCTCTTCGATAAAATAATATCATTGATCAACAACCTCAACCCTCAGTTGGCATGAGACCAGACGAGTCATGAAAGGATAAAATGTCCACCGGAAAAGTAATTGATTGACTTGACTTGTAATTTATAGAATAACAAATCTGAGATTCGTCATTTTCTATTATGATTCTATTGAGACGAGTCGCGTCGGGTTCTCGAAATTAAGTAAGTATTGAATAAGTTTTATAATGTGGGGTTTTCGGAAACGTCTCAAATATCGGAAATCTTATACCACGATTGCTTTTAAAACGGGTCTTATAACGGTAATCGAGTACTGAAAACCCTAAAATTGTCGAGAATCTCGATACTTCCGAGAATCTCGATAATTTCGAGAATCTCAAACGTTTTCGGGGATCTTGACATAATCGAGAATTTCAAAATTTTCGAGAACTCATCTCGATCTCGTAAAAATTCACATCTCGACCCGACTCGACATTTTCGGGTTCTCTTGAAACTTGAAATTGGAAAAGGGCGGGAGACCAAGCCGATAGCCGGCGGGATGCGTGATCTTCGATGGCGCGGAACAAAATCGCGCAAAGTGTTACACAAGTGGCAATGCCCACGGGAAAGGGAACACTTGGCGACGTTTCTGTGGAAGCTATTTTTTCGGTTGTGTGTCCCGGTGTGCAAAGACTTGCAGGACAAATGCCATCAAATCGGAAGAGCGCTCCTTGTCCCTTGTTCGAGCGATTAACCGTCGCAGAGGGGACGAAAAAATGAGAGAAGAAATCGGTGTCGGTGCGGGGGACATTAGCTATGTGCTAATTAAGTCGGCTCGAAACGGACGACAACGGTTATATATACCTCGCACATTTCACAAAAGGTATCGCGAGAGAGATCCTCCTCTCGCCCACCCTTTCTCCGACGGCTTTCTCCACCCTTCGCTCCGCCTCCAATTCTCTGCTCTACCGCATGCAAACTCTCCACTCGTATTTCTACCGTGATCGGTAAGGTGAAATGCCCTATGTCTGGACAGCATTTTTTGCTACCTTTAATTTTATCAGTTTAGAGAAACAAAAGTAACTTTTTAAGAGTTTCAAAATTCAGATTTTGTAAAGTAATTTAAAATCCCAAAATCATTGTTTAGATTAATATCTTAATTGTATCAACATTCAAACCTATAGTTGGACGTATTAAATCCAATCTAAGCTAGTACCTGGACAGAGGTAAAGCCTATACCGGGACAAATTGAATTTACATATAATCTAGAACAGGCACTATATGTATGTAATGCTCCGAGTATTACATAGCGTGGCCGGGAGAAATGGGGGTATTTCTTGACAATGCCTCCGATCGAGCAAAAATTTGCCCATGCCTGATCTATAACATCGAACTTTATTAAATCTTTAATGATGTACATATGAAAATATTATTATTGTATATTAAATTCTGCCCTGTCTAATTCTCGTTTTCTGTTGCCAAGCAAGCATTTCAAGAGACAATACTTCTTTCTCCATATTCTCTAATTGAGTGCATAATTTTGCTTTCTATTCTTTAATTTCATCTTTATCATCATTAGTTGTTTTAGACCTTATTTTTTTAAGTTTATCATTGATTTTTATATCTTTAATTTGTTGTGTAATTATCTTTTCTCTTTCGTGTAAATTATTATTGATTTCTTGTTCTTGTTCTTTTTTAATTTTGTTTCTCTCTTTTTCCTGCTTTTTTGACAAATGTTCAATGTCTTTATTTAAGATCTTTCTTCCGTCTTCGACAGTACAGTTGGTGGTCCTTTCTTAGCATCCACCGAACTTGAATTTTTCATTTTAGAATGCAGTGTGCTTTTTGGAATCTTAAACTGGTCAGCGGATTCCCTTAGTGATAAATAACCTACCACCCATTGTATTGAGAGCTTGTACGATGGATTCAACAGAATGAGATTCTTGATTTCTGTTCAATTTTTTATTTTTATTCAATCTTCTATTTTCCTTCAATCTGTCATTTTTAATAATATCCTTAGATTTTATCTACACTTTTAGCTTGCTCTTACTTTTAATTTGTTCTTTTATGATACTTATTAATTAGTTTTTAAATACAACCGAAACGGGCGTGATTCTACCTTAACCCTTTGCACTCCGAATTATTTTCTTCAATTTTGTTGCCAACAATTCTCTATTATTTTAAGTGTTTCGCATGTATTTTGACTGCTACTTATTTTAAATAATTTTGTTTACTAATTACATTAAATATAGCTCTCAAACTCTGTTGTAATTTATATTTGTTTTTAACTAAAAAATAAGACAATTAAATACATATAAACACCCGTCTTATTTACATTTTTCTTTCTCTAATGTCGAGTCACACTCGACGAAGGAGTGCAAAGGAACCTCATACGTTCCTCAAAAATAGTCGCATAACTGATCCGAGTATAATAATTCATCAATTTTTGCTCTACACTTCAGATCAACAAATTATCTTTCATTTCTAGTATGTATCACATATCAGAGAAATGCGTCTTGCAACACCAGAAGAAAGAGATCAGTGGATGTAATTTCAAACAGTAAAAACATTAAAACAATTTAACGTTACTGTTATATTATTTTCAGCCTGTTAATCACATTGAGAAAGAAAATAAATTTTCATTTCACTCCAGTTTGTTGCAATTTAGAAAATTTTACTTCCGCATAAAGATTCGCTGTCTACTAATTAATTTAAGTATAATCATTCGCAATTGGCACTCGCGGAACGAAAAATCGAGTCAACAGTCGCGTCAGTCAATGATGAAAAAATGAACTCCTTCGGGGTGTCGCGATTTCTTGGTCTCGCCTCCGCACGTTGCGCTGGATATTTGTTTTTAATCAATTTTATCGGCGGAGGGCCGAGCTTTATGTAATCTTTACGAACACAGAGGAATAGAAAACGCTACTAATACACCAATAGATGGAGGAGGGAATCTGTACAGTCTTTCGATCGGTCGTTATCCGTTTTAATTCCCACAGTTTCTGGCAAACGAATCTATTGGCTGGCTCACGCAATAAAACTCTGACCACGCTTTTCTCCATTGAGAAATTTTTACAGATGAAACATTAATCGAGGACGCTGTGCTGAAACTTACTCTACATATAATACAGCATTCAATCTTCCGTAATTATTTTAAGTTGGAGACTACACTCAAGGACAACCTTAACGATAAAAAGATAAAAGATCTACTTAAATTCATCAAGGAAACCGAACTCATCAAACAAATAATGCAATATAATCTTACTTGTTTTATGATGTCGATAATAAACTAGCAGTTGATGCGACTAAACTTTAAAGCGTATAAAAATGTTTTTGAATTTGTATAATAAAGAATTTATTAGAATCGATTCATTTCCAATTTCTTTGAATCTGTTTACGAGAATATGAAATTCTGCAGGCTATCTATTTTTATGCAGAATAGAATATTTTTCATATTTAGCAATATTTAGCAATATTTTAATGCATCGTCGTAAAAGTATAAATACAATGATACAAAGAGTATGTTTCTGTGTTTCTCATTCTGTTGATTAGAAAAATGAAAAAGACATGAAAAGTGTGTAAATGCTAAATTCTATGATTAAAATATTTTTTCGGCAGGGAAAAGTGAAATATTTTTTTTTAATTGGCTAACATTGCATTGTGCCTCTACCCTCTCTTGTTTGTTTTATGAAACGTGAAATGATAGTTATTTGCTGAATCCTTAATTGGCAATTCCGCGGAGTGCAACTCGATTTATTTAATTTATGCTGACACGTTACTCGTACAAAGTTAACGAAGTAATGCTCGATTCGATAATACTGAAAAGAAATAACGTTTCCGACATTCGATAAAAATTCAATAGGCAAAGTTCGTGACGACACTTGATAAAGATTGATTACGTGCTATCACTCAAAACTATTCAATCACTGATTTAAGCATTTATTATTATAAAAATCGTAGAATGTTTAACCCCTTGCCATCTTCTTTCCAGTTACAGTGAATAAAACGTCTTTATCCCCAAAAATGTCATAGAAGGGAAAAGAAAATTTATATTTTTTCTATGGATTCTTTTCTATACATTTATTTGAATGCTTAAATATTGATTACAAACGAATAAAATTTTATTTCATCTAAAAAGAAACGCACAACATTCATATTTGTTAGACTTTGTTAAAATCCTCACGACGAGTCTGACTCGTTAAAATACGACAAGGGGTTAAGTAAATTCAATCTTCTCACTTCTATAGAACGCCGTAAAAGATGTTTCACGTTTATGTGTTTTGTACTTGGTAGATTTCCTGTTAATGTCATATGAAAGCGTAACGTAATGACTTCCAAATTCATACAAGGACAGAAATAAGAGAAATATGTAGATATAGAATATTTCGTAACAGCGTGTACTAAACTCTGACTGAAGAAATTCGATTTCTATTGTAGCCTTGTAGAAAATGAATTCTATTTTTGCATGGGTTTATGTAATTATTTTTTTCCGTAAAGCCTAATTCGGACTATCGCGGTAATTAGTGATTTCGCGTCGAGTTAAATTAATCGAGGCTTCTTTCGGCTCGTAATTCTAATGAACAACCGGCGCGTTCGGAATCAAACAGAATATTTTATTAAGGCGGAGACACGGGATACCTGTGGGGGATACGTGTACTAACGTTAGCTAGTTGGTCCAACCCATTAGCTGACCCTTGGCTCATTCAACAGACGTTCGAATCATTTCGTAATCGGGTTGCTGCGTCGGAGAGGGAGAACAAGGGAGAAATGTATTCACCGCTGTATTGTTTTGCATTTCGCATCTCAATTGAATAATTTTAGTAATCCTCTCGACTCGACTCCTTCGAGATCGAATTCTACAGGATAATCCGCGATTAGAATAGTCTACGAGAAATTGATTCTATACACATGAATTAAACATCGAAAATCTGGAATAAAATTAGTTTCAATGACGCTTTCGCTTCGAGAGAACCCGAAGATTTCTTTGGCAAAGATCATGTTATTTCAGCAACATTTAGTTCGTGTAGGTAATCAAGCAGAAAAGGTATGCGAGCTCTCTTAATAATTACACAGAAATTAATATATAAAATATTATTATCCTCCTTAAACTATATAATATTAAATTTCAAGATCCTAAGAATTAACTCATCCGAATTAATAATAATAATGACCCAACGTCTCCTGATCAATTACAAATCGTTAATATAACAGAATTATAAGCATTTTTATTTTGATAATGAATTACTAAACAATTGAAAATTAATCCTAAACAATCCCGTCTTAAAAAAATTTTAAAAATTCTAGGACTTAAAATCTCTCTCATTAAACTAAATTACTAAATAAATTTCATGTGTATTACTCACTGTTTTTATTTACATTAATGTTTATTAGAAACTACGAAAGAAATCTGTGATAATGACTTGCGAAGACCAACTTCGATGTTTTAAATGGAACCGTATGTCTTTTTTATGTACCAATCGACAGCTTTTTATTCTCTATAATCTATAAAAAGAAGTATTAACCTATGTATGCTCGAAAAGTGATTAGTTTAGGAGTTGTTTTATTGAAAACTTTTTATTCTTTATCCAAGGTTTTCTTTGTAATATTTACATTAAAGTAAATCAAAATCAAGGTGGTAATATCTGGTGCCCCACACTGTATACATATTTATGGTTCCTTTATTTATAAAGTAGAATAGGTTTTTCCCTTTTCGATTATGTGCTACTCGGAGGTACCTTGTAGATAGAAAGAAATGAAATATCCAAGTACATTGCGGCAGCTTTATATGAAGATTCGGAATATCGGGCATTTCCAGCGTCAGTTGTTTGCTAAAGTTTTTATCGACGGCTATGTGAGTGTTAATTAAATCGATCTATTAGGAGGATTTATTACTTTTGATCTATGGCGGCGGGAAGAACTGGGGAAAGGGTCGAACAAACACGGGATCATTGCGACGCTGCTCGGGGAAGCTGAACGGGAGATTGAACTCGGACAAATTGCGATCTAGCTGTGCAAACAATGTCTTTTAATCGAAGAAGAGTTGTAGGGGACGCGATCGTATCGATGACGAAGCAACTACTCGGTCCGTTCGAATACTTCGGGTTTATTTCTACGGTCGATTATTATTTTCGGCAGAATACTAGCGATCGAATGCGTTCTTCCTTGTTTGGATGCTTACACATTCTGTTTATGAGAGTATCGTTCAATTGGAGTGGCCAAGCTTCGTGATCTTTTTAAACTGGAAAATAGGAGGCTCTCAATTAGAACGAAAGTTTGTAGCGTTTGAAATTCAAATTAAAAGATAAAATTACGATATTCGTTCATAGATTTATTCAATAACATATTTTCCATTCTGTTCTAATACTTTTTGCCAATTTTAAGGTAACTATCATGCTCTTGAATAAAGCTATGTATAAACATCTTAATTTTATCGCACCCAATAGTTCACTTAAAGTAGTAGGAAGATAAATAAGATTTAAGAAAGTTAATATACAGGGTGTCCCAAAAATGTTATTTGAAATTCGAATGAAAATGATACCAAATATGATGTAATTCAAATTGTATTTGCTATTGTACTGAACGATGAAAGTTTTGGACGCAAACAAGGACAGCGTATGGAAAAGAAAGGGACGCAGAGAGCCGCGGCGCACCGACACAGTTTAAAGGATTCAGTGGTGATAGTTCCCGGACAATTAAAGGCCAGACATTTTGGGCATTTATCGAGTAAACGCTGTACAGTAAAGTCGCGATATTTCTCCGCGACCTTCTACCCAGAATTTATCCAGTGCCTGTCCACTCCACTGCCTCCAACGCCGCACTAATGAAAAATAAAGAAGTTCTGTAATTGGATTAGTATTGGTTCACACCGAGCCGAGATCAATCATCGAGTCGAAATCGGAGACAAAATCAAAGAACTTCCGATAGAAATGAGATAGAGCGATGAAATTTTTTTTAAATTAAAGCTGAAACTTTGCAGTATATGGGAAAAATAGGGAGATTTTGGTACGAACGTTTTTTAACCTTGAAAAAATTCGTTAATTTTTCTTGAAATTGTGGTTTTCCCAACACCACGCGCGGAAAAAATTTTTTTGTAACATGCTATACCTCATTTCCCGTAGATTTTTTCATGCTGATTTCAAATCTGGTCTCAAAATTTGTCTAGGATCTAGGACTTTGCAAAAAGTCGATTTTTGTGAACAAAACTAATGCAATCATTTTTTCGTTGAAATGATTTGATAACCCACTAGTATGAAGGTATATTGTATTCTCGTATATAAAACACCATAAAAATAAATATAACGAAGTATTTGAACGGTTACTTGACGTATATCACTTGACGAACGATCACTCGACCTATCGCTGCGATTGTCGTTGGCTCTTCTTGTAGGCTATGTGTGACTGTAATGTAATTTAAATTAGTTATCTATTCTCCACAATTATATTTTCATTTACACAGGGAGTAAGGTAAGTATTTAATCTTTTTAACTTACTTCTCGCCAACGAATTTTTTAACTTGTGGTAATACCATATTTTTTTATTATTATGCCCGTCACATGTTTATTATTATGCTTGTCACATTATAATTAATGACGGTCTGGGTTTCTGAGATCCACAGTGCAGTTCCAGGATTAACAAAATGCGTTAATCGGTAATCGATGTGCTCACTAGCTACGACTGAACACGACCACCTTGTATTCCCTCTCCGCTCGTCGCCCTTTTTTTCGTGCGTTCTGCGAAAGTTTTACTGTGATGCTTGTCGGTGCTTGTTTACATTTCCTTTTCTCGCGCGGCGCTACACGCTCGTCGTGGCCTAATCTTTTAGTTTTAACCCTTTGCACTCGGAGCTATTGTAACTCGAAAATTAAACATTTCTTCCGTCCTAGAATATTTCCATTCCCTATGATTTTTTAAATTGTATGCATATGAAATTGGGATAATATTGTACCTCATACAATACCTAAATGTTTAGTAATTGATTAGATACCGACATATTTAATAATGTAAACAATATTTTGAATAATGGTAGAGCAACTTTTAGTGGCGTCTCTCTCTCTCTCAGAGTCACCGTTCGAGTGCATCCTTCATGTATAAAAGTCAGAAAAATGCTAGTAGAAGAACTAGAAAAAAAGCCGAAAGTAATTTCCACATAAAACCAAAGGTAATTTCCACAAATTTTTGGAAGAAATATAAATTAGCATGAAGAATCGCAGTGAGACTTCTAGCAAAAAGAAAGACAGTGAAAGAGTAATATAAATAAAAATATACATGCGGTTGTAAATTAAAAATCGGGTGGTCCACGAGTGACACACAGAGGCGAGTGAAAGTGTTAGTCGTCCAGAACTTGTCGGCATTCAGGCAAGAAGAAAATCCGCGCGGAACGGTTTAAGGACAATTAAACAGTGTGTACGCGGAAATCGCAACGACGACATATTACGTTGGTTTCTGGCGAGCAGACGGTACCGCGTATTAACCGTGCGCGCGGTGTGTACCCGCAGCAACGTGGATAATCCATTATTTGCGCAACGAAAACGCAGCCATGTTGCCGTCGAATTCGACCACGTTCCACCGTCTAATGCACACAGGAACGCGAGAGCTGTTGCAGCCAAAGGCATTAATTGGGATTAAGTAAATCAAGACGCTAATTAGCTCGCGCGCCTACAGCGAGCGTGCGCGCGCGAGAGACAAAGAGAGAGGGTGGAACAGAGGGAGAGAGAGATGAGTGCGCGCGCGTACATTGCCGCCCTTTCGTCCCTGTGATCGGCCATCCCCACAAACCTTGCTTGCCTACGAACCCCCCCCCCCCTGCGTTCGACTCTCTGACCGCTGCACCATGTTTCAAAACCAAAATTTTGTCGACCACGTTTGAAAACTTAATGGGATATTTTCTAGTTTCAAACGGGATACCATAGGCTAACTTTCGAATCTTTTTAAACCTGGGGCGGGAACTGTGTTATAACTAGACAGCGGATTTTATGCATTTATTAAAATATTAGAAGAATTTTAAAATATATACTGTTATATTATTTTCAAACTATTAAACTTAATAAGAAAGGAATATCTATTTCGCTCCAGCTTGTTGGAATTCAGATAGAAAAGTTCTATTTTGCATAAAAATCCGCAGTCTAGTTATAAGCGAAATGGGAAAAGTAATAGAAATACTGCTGTTTTTATGCACTTATAACAACATTAAATAATTTAAAAACAAATTTAATCTTTAAAACGTACCTTAAAAATGCAATCATTCAATTAAATTATTTTTAATATTCATTCCTATCGATGTGGTGAAGAGTGAAATAGTGAAGTTTCATTCAAATCCATCAATAGTTATATTAGTAATAGTTACACATTAAATGGTTATTAGCATCAATTTGAGTGTGGCCGTATTTCATCCAATAGTTCGCTTAAGGGTTAAAACAGTAGGAAGATTAATAGGATTTAAGAGTATCGATATACAGAGTGTCCCAAGAATATTGTACTACCTTGAAAGGGGTCATTTGGAATTGTAGCGATGTGACTTCCAATGTGGATGCGCCTTAATGGATACAGGAAGACAAAGAGCACAGAGCGCCCGAAAACAGTCGCATACTTGCCTCGTGTGCATACTTGCCTCGTTAACCTTTTATTATTATATCATTTAATAAACCATATATATATATTAAATAGCTTTATCCACCGTGCAGCAGATCCTCCAACAGGAATAATTTTTTCCTTTATGAAAATATTCTCTGCAGCTTCCTGAAGGAATTATTAACGAAAAATGTGGACCAATCAGATTGTGTACTGGCAGAGAGAGGGTAACTTTTTCCCCTCAATTTATGCTCCCTCCCCTCATCTGGCGACTCGGACTCTAGTATTAGGAGGAAGTAGAATCGGTAGGTCATGCACGGACGCACCAGCCAATTTCTACCTAATAGCACGCGTGTTCACTGTGTTCACAGAAAACTCGATTATCTCGAATACGAAACGAAACTTAATTTTTCATGTAGATTCACCCCCTTGTGCTGTTTGTACCACATAGATCGATTACACCTTGTATTATACAGTTTCTAATCTGTAACCCACGGAAACATTGAAATTCTGATCCTATTTTTACTACGGTTTTTTGACAGTTCGATAAAAAACTAGCGGAACTTACAAAGTCGATTTTTTCTGTGCGTTTACTTGAATGCTTCAGATAAATTTTGGACAGGGTGATTCGAGATTTATAGCTAGCATTTACGAGATTTCAAACGCGCGCCGCCCTCCTTCTCCCTGTCCGATTGAATCGCTTGCCCGGAAGGGTCATTCGCGCGGCGTCATTCTTTCCAAGGTAATTTGTATACGCGGCAAGAGTGGCGTTGCTAATGACGATGTTATAAATAAATGGACGGCACACGTCCCTATGTTTGGAAACGCGACAGTCGTGGCAAATGACTGGGAAAATGAAATGCTCGCAGAAATTCGTCGACCAAACGTTGGTTACACAGAAACAGCAACACAAACGGCTGTTCAAATTATCATTACCTAGCCGCGCTCTCTCGTGAATGATAATTATTTGAAAAAAGAGGACAGGCACAATGTTCCGCTGTTGCCCATAAAGGACACACAGAATTGCATTTCTTTCGGAAATTGTTTTCAACATCTGTTCATGTTGGTGTGAATGGCTATATGGAATTGAACTAAAGGGTTTTCCATTAAGAAGTGTTATTTTGGATTATAGAAAACACCGTTTTTTTACACTCTAAGAAATTTTTACAATTTTTCTGACCACGCGTCGAGGAGTGACATCTGTAATTTTCACAAATGAAAACAGGCGCGAAATTTAAAATGACACCTCTTAATGGAAGACCCTTTCGATACAACGTGTATCAAATTCACATAAATAAAAAACTGTAACAGATATTATAATGTCGTTCATTCTTCCACATTCTCTTCATACGCTCTCGCCATTCACAAAAAAAATACTCTTTATGTCATTCTTAATTATGTCTTGAGACATATAATTTTGGTACACGCTGTACAATCAATTAATTAAGCACTAGATTAGAATGTGTATTCTCATTACCGTGTAGAGCAGAGGTTTTTAAACTGTGATCAATTTTGACATTAACTTTACATCCCCAAGACCATTTATTAAAATAACCAGTTAACTAATATTAATAAATTTTATTAATAAAAATAACCAATATTTATTATAACGTAGTGCCTATGAGATTATTGAGCCAGAAATTAAGTCTCAAGAACGACGTAAAATGCCTAGGGTAGGGATGGGGTCCGCAAAAAAAATGTTGTTCAAGAGGGGGGCCTCGGACTACATAAGTTTAAGAACCCCTGGTGTAAAGTACTACTAAAATAGAGAGGAACAAAACCACGCCTATCCGGGGTGCTCGACAAGAAAGAGCAAGACAGCTTTCTATTTCTTTCTTCGAGGTTATTTGTTCTGAAGCGTTGGCCCTGGAGGCAACTCGGGGCATTCTCAGGACAAAGAGAGCTTGTTACTCGTGCCTGGCTTATAAAGACGAGAGGGGATGCATGTTTTTCGGTGCGTTAACAATAAATTGAGAGTACGTCGTTAACTTCGGTCGGCGATGCGTACAATCAGGCAACGTTACATCAGAATTTGAATACAATTTGGGCTGGCGATTAGATGAATCGAATTCGGTTATTGAAATGCTATATATCACACCTGGCAATTACCCTAGGATATAGGGGGAGGGGGAGGATTGACTCCATTAAGGTAACAGGGAAGAATAAAAACGGAAGCATCGTGTGCGCCGATGAAACGCAAAGAAAGAGAGCGAGTGAATTTCCGAGCGGATGAGTATTTATTTCATTACATGGGTGGAGAGGGAGGAGAGCGAGCGTGGAAGAGAGGCCGCGGAAAGCCCGCTCGGATCCTGGTAATATCGCGAAAAGTGTTTGCTCAGCTTGTCTCGACCGAGCTCGGAGCATTAAACCGCGAGCGTTCTTTCGTCTCCCCGGGATCCACCGAGAGCGATGCCGACCTCTCCAATGTGTACACTTCTGCTCCCGATTATACGTTGCGAGCTCGAAGGGCTATTTCCTTCCCCCTCTCCCGACCCCGCCCTGCCCTCGATTTCAATTCCAACGATTCAAACGATGATCGCCGCTGTCACACATAGGGCTGCCAACCGTCCCGGATTGGCCGGGATTGTCCCGGAATTGAAGTTGCTGTTCAGAATCCCGGTTGAATGTCAAACTGTTCCGGAATTTCAGAGGAAGCTATACTATTGGAAAAACTCATAACAATATAATTTCAGATTTATTATTATTAGATTTTCGATTCAGATTTTATTACTATTAGTATGTATAACTAAGGATCACAAGGCTCGTATAACAATTAAGATTGGAAAAAAAACAGTATTGTCTTTTTACATATTTTGTTTACATAAAAAACTAGGTATGTTATGTTAAGTGGCTTCTGAGTGGAGAATATTGTGAAATTATATATGAATATTTCAGTTTTGGGCAATACATACATATGTATTGTACAAATGTATATCCTGGAATTGTCTCAGAATCCAATGTCCGTGTTTTTTATTAATAACTTCTTAGCGAAGCCGCGGAGAACATTTTTGTAAAGGAAAAAGTTACTTCAAATGACCTCAGGAATCGCCCTTTTCAAGAAAGTGCATTTTTGGGACACCCTGTATATATCGAGGCTGTTCATTTGTATCCAAAGTTGGGCAAAACTTCAATCAACGATTGACGAATAAATTTCTACTTCAATCGTTAATCGCAATTAACAATTAAACTCCTACTTTAGTCGTTAATTGCGGTTAACGATTACATTCTTTTCAATTGTAATCGTCAATCGGATAATTGATTGAAATTTCGAAATGAAATGCGGAATCAAAACTGTATGCATACTGAAAAAAATGTAAACTGAGTTTTTGTTGAGATATATCTCTGTCAATTCTCCATATCCGCCCTCCGTCTCTCTCTCCCTCCTTATTACAATTTATGGATAGACCGTGTAACGATTAACTTCATCAATCGATTGAATCAATCGTCCATTTTTCGATGAATAACTTTTTTAATCGTACACATTAATCAATCAATCTTGGTTAAAACTTTAATTAATTAATGCCCAACTCTGTTTGTATCAATGTCACACGTGTTAACTTCTTAATTTTTAGATTTGTAAATGTTCCGCATGTATTGTTTAAATTTCCATTACGGGCTCAGATAAAAATCTGACTAATCTTTCGAGCTTGGCAGAAAACTTGAAGTTGTTTGGCTCATTTGTAAAAAAGTGTTTGAACAATTAGTTATTTTACGTAGAAGAGCAACTTATCTGAATTTGCAGAAGATTCCGCTCAGAAACAAAATTAAAGAAAAAGTCCGGTTTTGACCGGACTCGATACAAATCTTTTTAAAGATAATTCGCGAATAGCGAAAACGGATGATAAAATCGATGCAATAACATATAATAGCACGTTCATGCTAGAAATCATATTTCCGTCAACGCAGTTGAGTGACTGCTGACGTACGAACAACGGCAGTGCAAGTATTGACAGTGAATGTTGTGCCCGTAAAACGAACGCACACGCCAGCAAGAATGAGTCGCCACCGATTCGGGATAGAACACGGCGATTACGCACATTTCCCTGGAGAACGAAGCTTCAAACCGGGAGTTAACAGACGCGGCCCCCTCTGTCCCTTCGTTTCTCCACCTCTGTTCCTTCCCTACTCCTCCGCAACCCCCCATCACCCCAAATCGCCCCTAAAACGTTTGCATCGCGATCGAGACTGATGAACACCGTCGCGATCGTTTGCATGGTTATTATTGTCATTGTCCCCGGGATGTTTCACCTAACTTTCATTATTTATGAAACGTTTCATCTCCGTTGGTCTCCTGTTAACTCCGGAACCGTCAATTTTCCGCATGATTAGAAATTGTTTCCGATACGATTGAAGACATTGCTGCGAAAACCGGGCAAGTCCATTTTTCATAGAAATTTTATTCGCTGAGGTTTTACGCATTTTTATAGAGGGTGTTGCCGATCTGGTGGTGCAAACCGCAAGGGGGTGAATCTACGTGAAAATCTAAATCGAAAAGGAAGAATAATACTTTTTCGTTGAAAGTTTCATTTTCGAGAAAATCTGGTTTCGAGATTTCAGAATGCATATATTATGAATGAAGAATTACTGTTATAATCTACAGGTTTATTGTACAGGGTGTCCCAAAAATGTTCTTCCTTGATAGGAGTGATTCTCAAAGTCATTTGAAGTAACTTTTTCCTTTGCGAAAACGTTTTCCGCGGCTTTCAAGTCAGCCGTCGGAGAGTTAATATCTATATTATTTCAATTGAGAAAGTAAATTCCAGTTTTCTTTCAAATATCCGCTCGATTTCATAGAATGGAAGGATATTAAGAGACTCCTTTTTCCAGGATTGCAACGGTGCGTCCGGGATTAGCGTTCTCATTTCTCGATAATACAAAAATGGGGTTTTTCGGTAGTCAAAAACGCTAGATAAAAGATCGATCTAGGGCGCTGTCGCCCTCAAAGTCCTATTTTTTCGTTTACGAGGCGTAATTTGCATCATTCGGGAGCTTGTTGCTATGAAAATAGCTACATGCGCAGTTTTATGCTCCCGAATAATGCAAATTACGCCTCGTAAACGAAAAAACAGGACTTTTGATCTTTTATCTAGCGTTTTTGACTACTGAAAAATTCACTAAAAAATGAAGAGTTAGCTAGGCAAAAATTTTTCTCTTCAAAATTAGTGAACTTTGAGCGCGGATATCTCGGAAACTATGCGAGATAGCGAAAAACTGAATGAAGTCAATCTTGTGGCACATTTTGTCAGCTTTAATTTTATATGGAGTGGTCTTATCGCTAGGACACATAGTTTCCGAGATATAAGCGAAAAAAGGGACCTTCTACGTGCTCCCCTGGACCCCGCTCACCTCCTAGGAGTGGGGACTTTTAGTATGTTTACCTCCTAACTAGTCCAAACAAAGTTCCAAAGTCAAAAATTGTGTTCCTTCCATTTCCCTCTACACCCCCCTTTTGAGCATTCATTAACTGGACTATGAGACGTCGACTACGAATGTGTACCGCAAATGAAGGCCATCATCTGGAAGATAACGTATTCAAAATATCGTATTGTACATACATGAACACAAACTATATTCCCTGTACATTCAGAGAGTATAATAAAATTTTGAATTGTATTCACCATTCCTTTTTTGTTGACTTTTAAAATCCGGGAGGTGTTCCTGCCGTACCCTGTACGAGCAGAGAGGAAGAGCACGACGATATCCGATTGATAGCGGGACGGCGCGGCGAAGAGTCAGAAAACGAAGAGAGTGAGCGAGTGAGCGAGCGAGCGCTATCTGCTCGCGCACGCTCGTGCGCGTACTACCAGCCGGAATAAAGTGGAATTCAGCGCAACGTGAATTATAAACGATATTATGCAAACACCGCGGAGAAAGAGTACTCGTACCGCGAGTTAATTTGATGAAAAACATCAGAGGGCAGGCAGGGAGATAGAGGAAACAGGAGGCAGAGAAGGAGAAAGAGGCCGAAGGGGGCCGGCAAAAGACGCATCCCGAAAAGATCCTTCCTTTTCGTGGCGAACACGAACGTCTATACTCACCGTCAAATATTTTCGTTGGTTTTTCAACACTTTCCCGGCGACCGCCACAATCACGAATTACCATTTCGGTTACGCTCCCTCCACCATCGCACGGTAGATCGGACCGCGAAAAAAACCTGGCAAATAGAGCTCGGATCGGGCACAAAATTTTCTAACACCGACCGTACCAGTCACTGACCAGTTTCACATTCTTTATATTATAATTAAGGTGAAGTAGAGCAAGTGCAGACTGGTTTCTGTACAGAAATAGTTATTATTGCCTGCGCACGAAACATTGTTAATTATTATTCAACCTATATTTTCTATGACGTAACTTTTTCTTTCAAATTTACATAATGATAGAAAATTGTACATTTTGTACATTGTGCAAGAGCGTTAATGACAGGGTGGAACCGTATTGTAACTTTATTGTAAATATACAGGATGCCCCAAAATTCTACTTCCTTGAAGGGGGTGACGATCAGGGGTCAAGATCATTTGAAGTAACTTTTTTCTCTGTGAAAATGTTCTCTGCAGCTTTGTTAAGGAGTTATTAACGAAAAACACGGACCGTGTTTCAGCTGGGGCTGTTACTTTCCTTCGAAGGTCGAAGATTTCGAAGCTTCGATTTTAGAAACTTCGATACTTCGAAACTTCGAAGGCGATGAGAATCGAAGTTTCATAGTATTGTAAATTATTAGAAGATTGAAAAAAACGGAGTTTCTTTTTTTTTAATCTAATTTTTGTGTTAATATTTTTATTTATCAAAAATCGTGACATTGAAATTTCGGGCACTTCGAAGTTCCCTTCGTTCCTTCGAATCCTTCGAAGCTTCGGAAAAGTAACAGCCCTAATCTCAGCTCGGCCAATACTTCGCGATCAGCGGTAGCCGCCGTAACCGCGTTCTAATTGATCCGTGTTTTTCGTTAATAATCCTTTAACTAAGCGCGACAAACAGGAAAAAGTTGTTTTAAATGATTTCTGAAATCACCTTTTTCAAGGAAGTACAACATTTTTGATGACATATTTTAAATAAGCAAGTAATTTTGCTTGTAAGTCAAAAACACGTGTTGCTAGTGAGTCACTCAGAAACAGGAATTGAAAGAAATATGGCAATAAATTATCTGAAATATGGCAATAAGTTGTTACAGGTAATGGAAATTATATCATTGTAAATAATATTAAACATATATTTTTATAAATTGAATCAAATGTTTTCTTTAAAATACGACTGACATTTTCCACCAACCTAATATTTATAAAATACGTTATATCAGTCATGTTTTGTGTTCGGTACGGTTGATGTTAAAAACTGCGCGTCACAATTAATTCTTCAAATAGTTTTTTACGAAGAATGAAGAATGGAGTCTAGAGATACCATAATGCGGTATGGGAGCGAATTCGATTACGTTTCTCTACACGTACACGTGCACCCGTATTCGCGAATTCATCAGTAAATCTGTTTCATGTTGAACGTACGGGCCGTTCCATTTTAATCTTCACCGTTTTAAAAAACATGAAATGTATGAAAAAATATTTCTAACAAAATTGATTATGCCTGGTCAAATTATGTTAACATTTGCTTGACTCTACGTTTACATTACCTACCGCTACCTTCAGCGAGGGTTGTTCTCAATGAACTTAATAATCGTGGTGATAATGATTCACTTTGTTGTAAATATGAGCTAAATATGAGTTTCTGAGAGTAGCAAAAGTCCTCTTTGGAAAAAATGAGTTAACTGTAGTTTTAGTCAGATATACATAGACATAAAAAATCTTTTTAATTAATAAATAAATGGACTTATATCAACAACGGCTTCAAAAACAATTTCAAAAACAACGTTATACGGCTTATACAGGGTGGAAATTATAAAGCGTTACAGTCGAAAATCTCCGAAAATATTGATTATACGCAAAAATGTTTCAGATGAAAGTTGTTCAATACCGAGGGGGGCATCATGTGGTGGAACTTTTATTTTTCCCGGTGGACACACCAAGGTGAGATGAAGGTCAACTTTCTTTTTTTAAATGGAATGATACGTTTTTTTATCCACCATCAAATAGTGCGTTTCAAGACGAATTCAACGACCTATCCTGTCTGAACATTTGTAAAGGTAATCATAGCTGCGTACGGCCACTTAAACCGTCAATTGCGGAGATATACACGTTGATCTCGTTCGTTTTAACGCTTGACTGCACGCGAAAAGAATTGAGTGACTAGTGCTTGCTCTAGTGCTCTTTGCTATTGGGGAGTATGAATGAAACGTGAATAGAATAGGTCACGTGAAAATAATCATTAAGACGTTTATACTTTTCATCATATGTTCCAAAGAAAGCTATAGCAATGAGTGGAGATACCTGACGAAATAGTAACCAAGTTCTACCTAATGGAATAATTATTATGTATCATTTATAATTGTCGCAAGAGGGTCGGATTTGAGAACATGGTAGATGATCCATTCCAGACCAAAGTAAATTTTTTTGACTACCAAAGCTCTTGTTTGAAGCGTAACTTTTGATGTTTAAAATACATTTTCTTAACAATGAGGCTTAATATCATTGAATGGTAAAATTCTTTAAAATACTTTTAATAATTAATGTATGTATACTATTGCATCAATTTTCTTTAATTCTTATTTTATGGTGTTAATCGATTAGGCAAATAAACTGCTCATGTTTTGATAAGGCAAATAAATTGCTCAAAAATATAATATGGACTAAATGTATACACACGACGATTTTCCTAAGTACGATTTTTTTGGAAATCTTAATTTTTTGGTCTTTCATGAATGTTTAAAATTGATTTTGTTACGTACGAAGGCTTTGCCTACGTGACTGTTTGCTCCCTTCTTGGAACCACGTGTTCATGTATGGAGGTCCGGCTCATAGGCCCAAATAAACAGCTTTCCCCTTATGGGAAAGTGCATGCAGCTGAAGACCCTAGTAACATCTTCCAGATTCTCCATTACCCCCACTACCACTTTTCATAAACATTTTTGACTATATAAAGGGCTCCACCAGCTAGTCCACCACGGGCTTAGTTCTTCACTGAATACGGATCAGTACGCGTCTTGTGAGATAGGGTTCTTATTCCCTTTTGATCAAATTCTGTAAAGCGCTTCAAACCGCGATTCTAAAGGCAAGTTGGCTAAATCACCCTCTCATTTCTCAGTGCGTCAAAACCGAGAGCTCGGGAGCTAGTGTTCCGCGATCACACTACACAAGTAACAAGTGTAACCAGTCAAGTCTACTCTCGAATATATTGTACTTTTACCAGACATTTGAGAGTCTTTAATCTCATCCTCCCTCCATTTAGAATTCCAGTATCTAGCAATTATCCCACTTTCGATAAACCTCTACCGCTCGAGATTTATCTATTATTTCTTTTAGAGAGTTACGAGAGCCGATTTTTCCTAATACCTTACCCTTACCAAAATCCTGTGACACCCGGTGGTGAAACAGACACCGGCTAGTTCACGACTACCCTGTTCTTCCTACCTAGTGGCGACCCGGTGGTGAAAGAGACATCGGCTAGTCCACGACAACCCTTTCCTATCTAGTGGCGATCCGGTGGTGAAACAGACACCGGCTAGTCCACGACTACCCTGTTCTTCCTACCTAGTGGCGACCCGGTGATGAAACAGGCACCGGCTAGTCCACGAAAACCTATCCTGTGACACCCGGTGATGAAACAGCCACCGGCTAGTTCACAATCATCCATCTAGTGGCGACTCGGTGGTGCAACAGACATCGGCTAAGCCACGACTACCTCTCTCTTTTCCTATCTAGTGGCGACCCGGTGATGAAACAGGCACTGGCTAGTCCACGGCAACCTATCCTGTGACACCCGGTGATGAAACAGGCACTGGCTAGTTCACGATTACCCTTTCCTATCTAGTGGCGACCCGGTGGTGAAACAGACACCGGCTAGTCCACGACTACCCTTTCCTATCTAGTGGCGACCCGGTGGTGAAACAGACACCGGCTAGTCCACAACTACCCCGTTCTTCCTACCTAGTGGCGACCCGACGATGAAACAGGCACCGGCTAGTCCACGACAACCTATCTTGTGACATCCGGTGATGAAACAGGCACTGGCTAGTTCACGATTACCCTTTCCTATCTAGTGGCGACCCGGTGGTGAAACAGACATCGGCTAGTCCACGACTATCCTTTCCTATCTAGGGCGACCCGGTGGTGAAACAGACACCGGCTAGTCCACAACTACCCCGTTCTTCCTACCTAGTGACGACCCGGCGATGAAACAGGCACCGGCTAGTCCACGACAATCTATCTTGTGACATCCGGTGATGAAACAGCCACTGGCTAGTTCACAATCATCCATCTAGTGGCGACCCGGTGGTGCAACAGACATCGGCTAGGCCACGACTACCTCTCCCTTTTCCTATCTAGTGGCGACCCGGTGATGAAACAGGCACTGGCTAGTCCACGGCAACCTATCCTGTGACACCCGGTGATGAAACAGGCACTGGCTAGTTCACGACAATCCCGTTCAGAAGAACAAACCTCGGCCACGTCTTATCCGCCAGCCCTCGGTTCGTAACAATTTTTTTCAGCGAAAAAGATATCTTTGCTTTCAACAGTCGCCATTTTTTCATTTCCCAAAATGTATCTTGAAAACGTCATCATTTTTACCGTATAAAAGAAGAAGAAGGCAACAGACGGGCTGCGAACTCGATATTGCTTCAGTGTAGACATAGCTTTACATTCGTGAGGAAAGTAGTACGATGGATAAAATCAAATTATCTTAGAAACGATAAGTTTTAGGACAAATATGTTTCAGTACATTTTCACTAAAAATTCACCATTGCATTGAAATCAACACTTCCACTTGCCACTTGCATTACTGTAACTATATAATTACCATAAAATTTCTATAATATTATTCGTTGTTTAAAATCCGGTAACTTTTATTTGAAACATTGTCGCGTACTGTTCATTGTATTATGTATCTTTTCACATCTCCGGGTTCGAACATGTGACACTTCGGTATCTACATGGTGATAAGGTGGCAACCCTGCCTGTGCACTGAAGAAAATCCTGATTTTATGCAATGTTACGACTCTTTACATCTCGCCTCACAAATAATTCGCCACAAATAACTCCCACAGTTCCATTGATTATTCTCGTTGTCTCGTCATCGACGATTAAAATCGTCAACGCAGCGTGAAAATTGAACACGTCTGACAATTTATGAGAGGGGTCTAACTTGCGCAAGTCGCCGATACCGAATATATCGCCGGAACAACCGCACCATGATGGCGATTCGAACGAACGTGGCGATACGCGATTTAACAAAAAAAAGTGTATGGTGTATCGTGAACGTCCGCAGGAGTAATTGAATCAACAATAGTAGAGAGCTTTCCTTTCGTGCTTTTTCTCGTCGAGCAATTCTCTCATCGGAACGCGTCGACCAGCCGCATCAATCCAAGGGGAGGAGCAGATCTCTCCCACCCGAATCGCGTGCTGGCGTCGATTTTCATTAAGAAACAATATGTTGTTTGAAAAGAGAAGCGTTTATTATTGTTTGTTGGAAATGAAGTTACCTTTCTCGTCACGTCGTTTGCAACATTTACTTATATTTTACAGTGGGTGATCAAATTATTGGAGCCACGATATGAAAAATACATTTACTGTGGCGGTTACTGTTATTTACGGTATTGCTAAATGTCTATTTGCAATTTGCAAACATTAACGAAGAACTGAGTATAGATTGATTGTTACTTAAAAATTGATTATTACCGTGTAAAGTCGTCAGCCTTTTCAATTGACTCTAATCATTTCATCATTCACCGTATACAATGATACTCGTAGAGCGCCATTTTCCATAAAAGATTGAAATATTTATAATAAATGATGCATTATAAATTTTATGCTAAATTAATAATAATAGAGCAATAAAAATAGAAGATTTAATGACATTTTGCTTAACAATGTCTCATTAATAATTTTACATTCGCAGTTAGTCTTGATCTCTTTCTGCCAACCAAATAAAGTTCCACGCTACACAATGAAATAATTAGACCCGATGTCCCTATATTTTTAATCAAATCAGAATAATTCGAATTTCCCAGTTATTAAAAGTGAATATCTTTAAAGCGATATAGTTCTTTCCGTCGACCTCGCGCCCTTATCGAACCTGTCGTCTCATTTACATTTCTCTTCACAATTTCGTTCGAGGATCGCGGCGCAGAAAGAAAATCGCGTCGATTCGTCCCATCGATGGACCGAAAAAAGGAAGAGATTCCCGAGAAGACAAAGATGGAAATATATACAGCCAAATTGAGAAGAGACTGGGGAGAGGAGAGAGAGAGAGAGAGAGAGAGAGAGAGAGAGAGAGAG